>JAODUO010000165.1:130000-337500 GCA_025642075.2 Ridgeia piscesae | reverse complement strand
GTCATGTTATACATGGTAGTCATTATATAGATCAATAAATCATTTGTGTTTGAAATAAAAAAGATTAAACTACAACAATTTACAACCATGTGGATTATAATATAGTTAATTTCTTACAACATAATTTACAACCAATAACAAAATTTCAAATGCCACAGAAGTCAGTCCTCATTAATATTCATAAAGTAATGATGCATAAATTCATATGTACGTACATGCTCCGTCAGCAAAACAAACTTTATTTCCTACAAACTCAAATAAATAACGTTACACATACATTCAGTCACTTCAAGACTTTTGTCATGCGGCAAATTGAATCTCTCGTTGTAGCGACTTGAAACGTAGCCGTACAAGAATCGGTTAGGAAATTCCCAAACTCTCAAAGTCCATTGTGGATGTGACAAATGATGTAAGACCACAATATGGTGCTTGACATCCGCCATTCCCCGTGCGACCAAAGAGTACCCTTTAAAAGCAGCATTATGTAGGTTGTCTGAATTTCTGTGAGCACATAAATAGTGTGGAGTGATTAGAAATGATGTTTTCATGCAGCGTGGCATCAGAGCTGTCAAATTACGACAGCTGTCAGTCGGTGCATTTCTGCGTATTAATACAGTTGTCATTTTGCTTGGTGATGTAATCAGGGGCAATCCGTGGGTGGTTCAAGCAGAAATGGAGGGGTGTAAGGTTTGAAAGAAATTTTTGGGAGCCTGAGGTATTAAAAGTTCACGAATATTTCACAGAACTTCTGTCTATGGAGGGTAAATATGCTGTGATATTGTCAATAACAGAGCTCTTCAAGATTAGTAGGAAATGAAGGAAACGTTATAATGGTCGCCTATGGAAAATGCAAATGTGGTCTGACTCCAAATGAACCCCTGAAAATGTTATGGTTGAGTGACTCCTGCTATTGCTCCCAGTCTACCTGCATTCTTTATTTTACTGCATCTACCCCCACCCACCCTCCAACCGCCACCACCCACTACAGCAGACTGGGAGGGAATCACCAGCTGGGAACCATTAGCAGGGAATTTTTATTTCTGTACCTCTCAACACAGACAGCAAACTTGCCAACCTCCACACTACAGCTGGAATCAGTCCCTCCTGCCAGGAGCATTACACCCAGAAATAGACAGCCCTTAAATCTGTTCAGCTTGTTTATAATGTTATTTCGTTTATAAAGCGCCATATGTATCTGGGTTAAAAACCTGCTCAAAAGCGCCAAAAATATAAAATAAATACATAAATAAATATACACACACACACATATATATATATAAATATAAGCTAAATGATGAAGTTAAATAAATAGGTTAAATAAATAGGTTAAAATAACTTAAATAAATCAATTGAATAAATTAAATAAGCTAAATACAATATTAAAATGACTTTACAAATTAGACAAGCATAAAGATTAAGAACGCAAGCAAATTTTACAACATCTTATTTACACTATGACAGTGAACTGAACAGAAATTAATATTTCTGTTAAATGCATCTGCAATTGTTTTTACTCTCTCTACAAGAGGGATTTGAAGTGTGAAGAGTTAAAAAAGTAAAGTGTGTGAGCTACCAGATTTTTACTACATACTTATGACCAAAGTGCAGCCAGTTTTTGTAGGATCTTGCTGTAACTTAACTTTAATTGTTCACAACTTCCTGTGTGTCTTATGTAATTGTTGCCCGTGACATAAATCTAAGGCGATGTCACCTAGAGACTGCATGAGTCAGTGCTGTTTAACACTCATGTGAAATTGCTACACTAATGGCTAGCAATTGCTTGAAGTACTTTTATACACTAAAAACTGTGCTTTAATGACAACTATTTAGCCTTCGTTTAAACGTGCATTTTGGTTTTTAAACGTCACATTTACATAAAATGAATGATAAATAATTTGGTGCACACTTGGAACTGCACAAAATCTGTGCAAAGTCAAAAATGAACAGCCTTTGATGTCAGGGGTTAAACATTTAAAATAAAGCTGATTATCTGGTGCAATAAGTGAATATGATGGACACCACAGTCACATCAAATTAAAGATAATTTATCTGGTTATCCATATAAGATGACCAGAAACACAGCCAAAGATAGTCAAGATGGAGTTATCTACAGTCTTCCAATTTACTCAGCCAGCAGTGACCAGAATGCAGTTGATATAAAAAGGTAAGTTCTTAGATAGCGCAGTACCCCCAGTCCTCAAGACCATTCAAAGCACTTTACACTTTACTTCCCTGACAGACCTGTTCACTCAGACACCATCTCGGCTTTTCTGGGAAGTATCCAGCCATATGCTACAATTAATGCGCGAAGGCTGCTCATACACATATCCACCACTGTCTATAGTCAGGTACTCATTTATACAGCTGAGTGAACTGGAGCAATGTAGAGTGAAAAAAGTTGCCCATGTTTTTAACACTGCAGCACAGGATTCGAACACGGGGTCTCGTAATCGAGAGTCTGAAGCTCTACCCCTGAGCCACTATGCTCTACAACTATGATATCATTATATAATTATTCAGATATCTTACAAAACACCAGTAAATTACAAATTCCTTGCGTACAATGAAGATACCCTCAGACACATGTATGCAAAATTAGAGAAACAGCTACACAACAGTTTTTTTTAATATAAAATAGCTGAACTTAAAATGTACCAGTTTTAGGCCCTAAAGGACCCTAGGAGGCTTAAAAATATGTTAATAAAATTTATATTTCTTGCGCAAAGTTACAGCAGCTAAGAAAGGTCAACTCACAATTTTAAAGATAGATCTCCAACGGTCTCCGAGATCTGAGAGCAAACAGCACACAGTGCACAGTACTGTAGCAGAGTGATGCCAGAAGTCCATTTGAACCTTTGGCCCAAAAGAAAAAAAACACTGAAAACATGTTGTGAATGACAATCATATGGGAACATGAGAAAACAGAAGGATATTTACCTAGGCCTTCTTTCCAGGATTGTGTCCTGTGTAAAAGACCTGTGGACACAAGAAAGATGTCACCCTGCACCAGCTCTGTGCCACTGTTGTGTGTAGTTGTGTACAGACTGTCTAATGGAACTAGATAACATCACCAGGAACAAGCCAGGCAGGTCACGTTCTCATCTGTAATCCGTCTTGCTGGCCGGATGGGGTTGGATTTCAGCTGGGGCAGGGAAGGGCATGCACTTCCTTGTTACAAATGAAAATGTGTGTGTGTGTGTGTGTGTGTGTGTTGTGTGTGTGTGTGTGTGTGTGTGTGTGTGTGTGTGTGTGTGGTGGTGTGTGTGTGGGGGGGTGGTGTGTGTGTGGTGTGTGTGTGTGGTGGTGGTGGTGGTGGTGTGTGTGTGTGAGGTGGTGTGTGTGGTGGTGTGTGTGTGTGGTGGTGCGTGCATGCGTGTGTGGTGGTGTGTGTCATGATGGTGGTGTGTGTGTGTGGTAGTGGTGGTTGTGGTGGTGTGTGTGGTGGTGTGTATATGTGTGGTGGTGGTGGTGTGTGGTGGTGCGTGATGCGTGTGGTGGTGGTGTATGTGTGGTGGTGGTGGTGTGTGTGTGTGTGGTGTGTGGTGGTGGTGGTATGTATGGTGGTGTGTGTATGTGTGGTGGTGGTGTTGTGTGTGTGTGGTAAAAAAAGTAAAGGTAAGTTCTTATATAGCGCAGTATCCAATCCGCAGGTTTGCTCAAAGCGCTTTACACATTACTTCCCTGGTAAACCTGGTGGTGATGGTGGTGCTGTGTGGTAGTGTGTGCGTGTGGTGGTGGTGGTGCTGGTGTGTGCGTGTGGTGGTGGTGCTGGTGTGTGTGTGTGTGTGTGTGTGTGGGGTGTGGTGGTGTGTGTGTGTGTGTGTGTGGTGTGTGTGTGTGTGTGTGTGTGTGTGTGTGTGTGTGTGTGTGTGTGTGTGTGTGTGTGTGTGTGTGGTGTGTGTGTGTGTACGTCTATGCAAAATTAGAGGAAGTGTTGTAACATTTTTTGAATAAAATAAATAAAAACTTAAAATGTACCAGTTTTAGGGCCCAAATGACACTAGGAAGCTAAGAAACATCTATGCAAAATTTGAAGAGAAAAAAACAGATTTTCAACCGTTTCTGAGATCTAAGAGTACATCGAGGTGTAAAAAATAACAAGCTTAATTTTACATTAGTATCTTGCTACTTCTTCTCACTAACTTCTCACTTTGGAAAATGAATTTGTATACTGGTAGTTACTGTTGTTTTAGTTAAATCATTCCCACTGATAATTTTTTTTTAATTCCTAATCACAAAATTACTAAATTTCATTCGATACAACGCGCTTGTAAACAAATAAAACTGTAGTCAAAACAGTTTGCACTTTGGTCACCAGATGGTGTCATAGTAGATTATATCAGCTACTAACCATACACGTGATGGCAGCATCACGGTGACATTGTGTAAATGCTAAAGTATAGGCCTCAACTGGTGGCCAGATTAAATTCAAGATAAAGAACTACGTACTCATTCATAAGCAATGTGAACTGGACTAACATCTAGTGAACGAACTTGCCCAAGGTTCGATAAAGTGCAGGATTTAAGCTTGGGTTGTCTAGACCGAGGGTCTGGTGCTTTAGTCACCGCTAGTGCTAGTGTGCTTCACCAATCATGAATGTAACATAATCCAGTAGTGTTTACCTCCACAGATGTAATATGTCGACTGTGCATAACTGCCACAAATTAACAGTAATATTGTACCCAGTAGTGGTTATTCTTTCCTCAGCACATTGTCAAAGAAACTATGCAAATTTTACATAAGATTGAATGATAGCTCATAATAAATATCCACGTATGTGTGTGTGTGTGTGTGTGTGTGTGTGTGTGTGTGTGTGTGTGTGTGTGTGTGTGTGTGTGTGTGCGTGCGTGCGTGCGTGTATGTGTGCGTGCATGCATGTGTGCGAGTGTAAGTTTAAAAGCTTACAAGCCTTGGAATATATTTATGGTCAATCACATGATTTATCTAATTGAATAAATCCATATAATTTAATTGGTTGTATGTGCAGTGGCAACATACAAGGTCTGATCGGCCAATGTGCTAACAAGGCCACTAGTGGCTTATAGGCAAATGAGCCATCAGATGTTTACATTACTGCCCAGTTAAGGTATTTCAAAAAATGCCTAAGATACTTTTAAAACCAACCCGTCTAGTGACATATATAGACTCAGTGGAGGCAACTATCAATCAGCTTGTCGAAACCAGGTAATGTCCTTTACCAGCACAACAGGTACCACAGGGCCTACATTCACCCTGACACCATGCCACCCTGACACCACGCCACCCTGACACCATACCACCCTGACACCATGCCACCCTGACACCATGCCACCCTGACACCATGCCACCCTGACACCTTGCCACCCTGACACCATGCCACCCTGACACCTTGCCACCCTGACACCATGCCACCTGACACCATGCCACCCTGACACCATGCCACCCTGACACCATGCCACACTGACACCCTGACACCATGCCACACTGACACCATGCCACCCTGACACCATGCCACACTGACACCATGCCACCCTGACACCTTGCCACCCTGCCACACTGACACCATGCCACCCTGACACCACGCCACCCTGACACCATTGCCACCCTGACACCATGCCACCCTGACACCATGCCACCCTGACACCATGCCACCCTGACACCACGCCACCCTGACACCATTCCACCCTGACACCACGCCACCCTGACACCATGCCACACCTGACACCATGCCACCCTGACACCATGCCACCCTGACACCATGCCACCCTGACACCTTGCCACCCTGACACCCTGACACCACGCCACCCTGACCCCCAACCCCCCCTGACACCATACCACCCCATGACCCCCATGCCACCATGCCACCCTGACCCATACACTGAGCCAGCCAAGTTTTATGGCAAACTTCATCAATTGCTCATTTCAAACGACACCTGACATGGGCAAGTCAACGCTGAAACATGTTGACACATTTCGTCTGTGACATTTGATACCACAGTACCTTCATTGAGGCACGCTGTGGTTTCTGAACATAGCTTTATGCGGGGACCCGTCCACCCGTCATTTGGACGGATAAAACCTGCTGTGGACGGGTAGAAAATAGAGCATCAAAGTCTTCCCAAACCATAGATGTTGTCAGTTGTGCCCTAAAAGTGAGTGTAAATGGTGTCACATGTGTGTTTGTAACTTAGTAGTCCATTTCATTTCAGGTCATCAGACACATTTAAAGTTTGTAAACTGGCTTAACTGTTGACATCCATGTGTCCACCAAAACATGTGCGACTGGCAAAAATTTGGTCCTGCATAAAGCCGTGGTTCTGAATAATAATAATAACTTGTCCATTCATAGAATGGATATACACTTTCCACTGAGGAGCGTGCATAGATACATAATATTTAAATCACGTGGTAATGTATGTACACAGTAAAATCAAGTATATAAATATGTAAACGGTAGCTGTAAAATAATTAATGATCAAATACTGGAATAAATATGCTAAAACAATATGACAATATTATCAGATAAAAAAATTAATGTGATAAAACAATTTTGCAGTGGCAATGGTAGGGACTGTGATATGTCGGTCAATGGTTGATTATATATATATATATATATATATATATTTCAAATAATTGATGCAGGATGTCTATTTCTGATGTTTCTAAGGTCCCCCCCATTTGTTTCACAATGCTTACGCCTATAAACTACTTCAATATTTATTGGAAATTGCCCTAATATCTCCCATCCAATTTTAAAACATTTATCCTTACTTTTATATTCATTGCATTTCTGTATTGTTGCATAGTTCACAGGGTGCAGGCTCACAGTGTTAATAACAAAATAGTAATAATGGCAAGAAATAAACAGTTAACCATTGAAACTGGTGAACAAAATGGAAAATAAGGGAATATTTGCAGGCACAAAAATGAAGATGGCACTAGCAACAGTAGAAAAGCACTGTGTTTGTGAACGTTACGGAACAATCACACGCCGAGACACCAACAGAGAATGCAAAGCATTTGATGGATTTCCTACTACGTGATGTCTGTGTGTGAGATATACTTCGACAGGTAACGAGATACCTAGGACATGGGGTGTCTTTAAATGGCACCCATTAAATACCTGGTCTTGTCACGATTTGGACCACATGTAACATAGTATCTTTATGAGGTTGGGGTGATGTATGGAGGGTGTACACAAGTATGTACATGTCAATCCATGAATGCAGCACAATTACCATACAGCCATCATATACCATTAAAGGGATACTCCAATAAGTGAGAGATTCACACCATTTACTTACATCTGTATAGTATATTGGTTGTGCATAGTAATCGTGCACAAAGATCAAACATCCTACGTATGTCCAATGGTATTTGATGTATCCAGTACGTCGCGGATTGCTTACGTCACAATCACAATTATTAGTGAAGATTCCGCCAATCGTTGCCTTTTTCAACAATGCGCCAGTGAAGTAAACGATTTGGCTTACGTCACTGGCGCATAAGTCTCAAGATGGCAGTGCCTTGAATTTAAGATAGCATGTTTTTCTACCATTAAACTATTGCTAATTGTTTATTAACGCTCTTTGTGCACAGTTACTAGGCACAACCAATATAGTATACATATGTAAGTTAATACTGTGAACCTCTCACTGACTAGAGTATCCCTTTAAAACCTGCAAATTGGATCGTATGATTAGTTACATGTGTTGGTTTGCTGTAAGTTTTAAATGAACTAGTCTTGTAAACTGAGACAGATGGGTAATGATAAGTTCTTACATATTGCAATATCCAATCCTTACGATTGTAAAATGCACTTTACCATGACATTCTGTCTTTACTTTCTTTGGTAAGCATTAAGCAATGCTGCAATAAATTCATGAAGAGTTCATTCATAGATATCCACCAAAGTCTGAGTCTGAGCGTCTGTCTATAGCCGGGCACTCGTTCATACAACTGAGTGAACTAGATTATTGAACGGTTCTCAAAATAGTTTTTTTTTCAAATCAAACATTTTCATATCCAAAATCAAGATGTTTCTTTTTACCTGTAGAGACTTTCATCTGATGTTACACATTGACTTCTTCAGTACTAATGACGAATGATGTCATCGTACACATGGTTTAGCTCCTAATTGCCCTCGTCTCCGTTCATTAGTGTTTTTATCTTTCTGATCCAGATGGCTTCCTTTATTTGCTGATTTCATCTGTTTGGCGCTTTATCCAAGAATGAACAGAGACGAGGACAATTACGAGCTGCCCAACGTGTACGATGACGTCATCTGTCATTAGTCAGGGGCGTAGCTAGCCGTAAGCACATGCTTCCACATCAATACGGCAACTGCAAAATGCCCACTTCAAACGGTGGCCAGAGGATGCTCAGATATGTTCATAGCCTTTGGCCAACGAAAATGTCATCATTTACTTGTAACAATTTGTCAACATTTTGACAACATTGTATTCAAACGCATGTGCCAAATAAATTGCTGCTGCTGCCTGTATAGCGTATGCAAACCTGTCACAGCAGCCAGGCAAATATTAATTCACCAGAAACAATTTGTCAAATGTTTTAACATACATGGGCTAAAATTACAAGATTAGAAGCCAAAGCTGGCATGAACAACAGAACCAAACTTCAGTTGCTCTGTGAAATGAGATGGGCCAATTGTGCCAATGCACTGTATATAGGTCCTACACATTTAAGTGTGCCTTCACAGTTGTAGTTGTGTCTGATCTTGAATATCTGGAAGCTTATGTGGATGGCAAAGCCCGGAGCTACTTGTTTTCAATCCATAGGCTTAACTTTATCGTCACATTGGTAACGATTGATAATATTTCTACAAGCGAAACAATGTGACCTCATGGTCGACGTGGCAGCAGCAAAGGAACCAGTCACTGTCATCTCCCAGCTACAACAAGAGAGGGCAGATCAAGAGGTAAATGCCTGGCTACATTGTATGAAGGCTCTGTGGAACTAGCAGTGAAATTTCAAGTTCAACCGAGTAAGTCGCGCAATGCTGGAAAAGTCACGGTGAAAACGTTCCTGCTGACCCCTTGTCAGTACAGGAAGAGGGCGATGCACCTACCATTCATGGACCATTTGCTGCAGGAAATAAACACATGACTGTTAGTGGCTCAAGATCGCTACGTAGCTCAGTACACCACACTGAAACAACCGGTACACCTGACAACAGAAAGAATAGTCCAGCTACCAGCTGTTCCAAGATGACACATGCCTGGAGATCTGCGTCAATTACAAAACGAAGTTGGTCCAAGACGGGACATGATGAATGTCACTGAGAGGCGAGACACACTCGACGACATGATTCAATAAATCAATCCAGACCTATACCCAACGTGTACGCTGCAGTCGTCATACACTAGTGGTGGTGTCTGTATCGTCAGTCACAGCAGAGCGCTCTTTCAGCGCAATGCGGCGTCTCAAGAACTATCTGCACTCTACAATGACAACTGGACGCATGTCGGGACTGGAAGTGATGCACGTCTACAAGGACACAGAGTTGGATGTTGAATGCATCATTCATCAGTTCAGTCTTCAGAAGAACAGACGCTTAGCCCTATTAGTCCGCCCAGAATGAAGGCGACAGCTAGTAAATGTTGAAACAATACAGACTCTTAAATATAACACATAGCCCCTATGCGATGAACAATGTTACACTTTCTTGGTTTATGGCTATAGGCTGTAACTATTGCAAAGTGATAGCTTTCTTTACTGTGTTTTTTCCATTTTCTCCTTACCGTGTTCTATTTACCTATATCCAGGTATGGTGACTTAAAATGCACTACATTTCAACTGATTGGGTCGTCACATGCTACACAACCTTCTGAAGCACCAGACCCTCATGATAGAATTTAGACTGATATAATTAATTAGTGCTTCCACATGTATTTGTGCCTAGCTATGCCCCTGTCAGTACTAAAGAAGTTGACATGTAATCTCAGATGAAAGCCTCTAAACATCTTGATTTCGGATATTAAAAATGAAAACTTTTTTATTTGAGTGTACTGGAGGAATGTGTAGTGGACGAACTGCATTCAACATGGCCGCAAGGGGATTTGAACCCGGGTTCTATGAACCGACAATTTGAATTTTACCCATTGCACAACTCTGCTCCACATGAATAGACAGGATCATGTGTGACTTTACCACATTTTACTATGCATAGCTATAATAATAGTAATAATAAACGTTATTTATACACTGGTCTCCAGAGTATAAATCTGTTCAGTAGCATACACATACTACATAGTCATCTATAAAACAATATAAGTTATGTCTACACAAATAAAATATAATTAATTATATACTGTAATTGTAATTATGTTTTTTTTATTATAAAATATTAATAAATTAAGTGACTAAGATAGCAAACAATTCCAAACCAGTTAATTTAAATAATATAATATAAAATCTAAACAAATTAATACCTATAATAACATGTTATTAAATATATGATTATTAAAATCATATACTAGTATGTATGAATAGTAAACACGCAAATAACAAGACATTAAAAGCAGATTTGATATGGTAAATGTTGAATGTTAGGGCATGATTTAAGTATATTCTGGAACTTTGTCACATGTTGGTGTTCAGTACACATCCATAAATGTTACATTAAAAGCTAACTTAAAACAGCTATAACATTCACAACATCACAGGTGCGGTTGTTTGAACAAATCTGTATATTTCATTAGTGTGCTAATTGAAACTGTGAGCTTCAGCCTGTGAAAATTACACCTACAAAACTGTCAAACGTATGGCACCCTGCCAGATGATGTAGAGCATCAACCACAATCTTGGAAATTCAGAAATGATCATAAGTAGCAAACAAAAATCTTCGGAAAATGTATAGTAGCTGGCAGATGAGTAGTAGATGGCCAATCGTGGAATGTGTAATCACATTAATTAGCAACAGGTTCCTTCGTTGCATCCCACCCACCCAATGGTATCCTGTTGGTCGATTAAGGGAGATGTACCTCCAGGTAAATGTAAGAATAAGAGCGCAGTGCTCACAGCGAGCACCCTTATTCTTGCCGTTACACATCATCTAATTGACCTGTAAATAAATAATAATAATACACCATTTCTTTCATGTTTATGCACCCACTGAAATGCAAATCTCCAGTCAGCATTCATGTAGATCTATATGGTGCCTGGACATGTACTCTCTGGCCCCTAACACTGTGTTAAGATCAAGTGTCAATTAAACTTAACTAAACATCAGTTTGCTTTCAAAAAGTGCACTTATATGTCAGACCCAATCGAAGTACATCCTCCATAGCACTCAGTGTCAAGCATGTGTTAGTATATTTTGACTCAAACCTAACTATAGATGTATCGGTCAGGAAGAGATGCTTGCCGTAATGATGGTATGTATTCAGATTGCGAAGCACATCCATATTATCAGCTCTTCAAAAACACATGATGCCTAAAATAATTAAATTTGGCACCCAAAAACACACAGTGAATAATGTATTGGATGTATTCAAACACATAAAATCAATATGCATACCAAAAATTACAATATATCATAGATCACCCTGGAAAGAGAAATGCATATGCCCTTCTGACGCACCAGATGAAAAACACTGTGCCTTTTTGTAAGTACCGGTAGGAAGGAGCTGGGTGACACTATGGTCAGATGTACCTAACAGTGGTTTGGAGACAGATTTGTATGCGTTCTTGGTGTCACTGTAGCACAGGTCAATGGTTTTGTTGCCACACGTTGTGCAAGTGAGATATTGCTTGTATGGCGGAATGAAACTTTGTAAACCGCAACCGTTGAAATTGCCGAAAAGTAATAGTTTTAATTTCATTCTGGGCAATCGTAGAGATTGAAATACACTGTAGGTACATAAAACATGCAAAGTATATTTGTTAAAAATAGATTGAAATAATATATAATTTAAGACATTAGCATAAATATAAATTATATGTAGAAAATATGCCATATGTATCTATAAAACTAAATAATTTAAGACATTAAAACATATTTTCTGTGATTATTTGATTAAACCTATTAAAAAATAATACATACCTGGTAGTTTAAAACATTAAAATAAATAGATTTAAAAAATAAATTAAGACTTTACAATATTTTATACATATCCGTCCGTATCATCATGCACACAAGTTTGTTAAGAGTCACTGAGAGTTCTTTTGATTGAACAGACACCAGTTAATGAAACAGTTCTTGGTCCTGTTGGTTTTTACTCTGGGTAAAGAATATCGAGTACGACATAGTGTATTATGTGTTGTAGCCTTTGCTTTTGATAGTAGTTTAGATGCACTGGGTGGGTGATAAATAAGACCAAGTTCATGCATATGTTGCATTACAGTTTCAGTGTAATTTGCGCTGGGAGGCACATACACAGGCACGGCAAATAATGTACTAAACTCATGTGGTAGATGAAAATGAAATGGATAATGCTATCTGGAGTGCATATAACCTGTCTAACAGCATGGTTATTGCACCAACATTCATTTATGTAGCAACGCAAACCACCCAATGCAAACCACCTCCCTTCTGCTTCCCAGAAGCTTCAGTGCTGTCATCCCTTATTGAAACACCAAAACTGTCCACATATATACACAGGTATACACAATTAACTAATCACCAAATGACCACCGGTAATACATAGCCAACGACACATCCAGCAGATAGCAATCCTGTTGTCTACAAACTTATATACAATTAAAGGGATACTCCAGTCAGTGAGAGGTTCACAGTATTAACTTACATATGTATACTATATTGGTTGTGCTTAGTAATTGTGCACAAAGATCGTTAATAAACAATTACTTATAGTTAAATGGTATCAAAAACATGCTATCTTAGATTCAGGGCGCTGCCCTCTTGAGACTTATGCGCCAGTGACGTAAGCCAAATCGTTTACGTGACTGGGGCATTGTTGAAAAAGGCAAGGATTGGTGGAATCTTCGCTAATAATTGTGATAGTGACATAAACTATCCTCGATGTACCGAATACATCAAATACCATTGGACATACGTAGGATGTTCGAACCTGCATGCGCCAGTGATGTAAGCAGTTTACGTCACTGGCGCATAAGTCTCAAATTGGCAGCGCCCTGAATCCAACATGGAGTGTTTCTGGTACAATTATACTAAAACTAATTGTTTATTAACGATCTTTGTGCACAATTACTATGCACAACCAATATATTATACAGATGTAAGTACATTCTCACTCTCACTGACTGGAGTATCCCTTTAAGGGCCTAAAATATATGGTATATTATCACTGTGCAAGCATACGAAAAAGACTGAATATTACATATATTAAAAATTGGGTGGTCTTAGACAATTGTTTTAATGTATATGAATACATTTTCATCAAGACATGGATACATTTAGATTAGCTTAACTGGTTACAACAGTGTTTCCAATTCACTTGTCTGACACCAGAGTATGTGGCCGACCAGATGTTATTTGGAATTTCTTCTGTGAAAGGCTGTGTATTTGTTTTAACACTATCATTTATGTTAGATGTGTATTTTCTGTATTTTGGCAAACATCAGAATAGCATTGACATTAGAGTTTATGGCTAGAAATCTGCAATTTATATGTACACACCTGAATATTTACGGACTCTTAATTTGACATGAATATGGAAATATTTTCATAGGGCAATAGTAGAGATTTTGCCCATGGGGGTAACTACAATAGGAAGTAATATATCTTTATAACATCAAATCTTGTAATATCAATAACTTAGCATGATAGTCCAATTGGATTATACACACATGATGACAAGTCAAAACAGTGGAGGTTCATTTTTATGTTTTACAATTTAGCGTTACAGTTCAATGACGTCACCCCCAGCTCGGGGAAACCAACCAGTGTAGACACCTGTCATTTTATTTTTATTATTTATTTATTTTACCTATTTATTTCTGTACATGTTTTTACACTAATTTTACACAATGTCTTCAATCATTTTTTTTATCAATATATCCTTCATTTTAATAATCATCTTTAGCTAACTTATTTATTTAATATATATAACTACTATTTTTATACATATTTTATGTATTGTCGTTTACTTTCACAAATTTAATATTATTAATCTTATGTAACTTATTAATATTCTGCATATAACATTCTATATAGATTTATGGTGCTATATAAATGTTGTTATTATTAATATATTATTATGAAACACAGAAGTACAGCTAGCTGCTAATGATGTTCAATCGTGCTTACCTCCAATGATGGAGAGTGCTCTACAGGCGTCTACTTGTATGAAAGGCAGCAGGCTTCTGTGTCATCCCAGACCGTGTTTCACTGTCACCACACGCCCCTCTGCAAGTGACATATTGTGATCTTTATGAGGCTACTGGGTGACGTGTGACGTGTCATGTATGTCAAGTGTTGGTATAAATTCAACACCTCATGTCCTTTGTGTACACAAACTGTTTAGATGGCAAAATATCCTGTATGTTACCATATGTGTCGGCAGGGTTTATGCAGGGCCAAATTATTGCCAGTCACACATGGTTTGGTGGACATATGGATGTTAACTGTTAAGCCAGTTTACTAATTTTAAATGTGTCTGATGATGTGAAATGGACACAAACACCATTTACACTGACTTCAAAGGCATAACTGACAATATCTATGGTTTTGGAACACCTTTTTGGCTCCTTCACTTTTTTTACCCATTTACCCATATTTTTACCTGTCCACAACGGTTTTTACCTGTCCAAATGACAGGTGGGTGGGTCTCTGCATAAAGCTATGGGTGTCTGATCTTACCTGACAATCATATATGTATGAGAATTAGTATAGGAAGATATGTATGTCCTGATGTTTGTTTTTGACAGTTCACAAATTATTTGATGTCTTCATACTGTTATGGAATAGTAAATCTGTTTTTTTGTGTGTGTGACACATTCCATAACACTTTTCTGAGTGTGTGTGTGTGTGTGTGTGTGTGTGTGTGTGTGTGTGTGTGTGTGTGGTGTGTGTGTGTGTGTGTGTTGTGTGTGTGTGTGTGTGTGTGTGTGTGTGTGTGTGTGTGTGTGTGTGTGTGTGTGTGTGTGTGTGTGATGGGGTGTGTGTGTGTGTGGTGTGTGTGTGTGTGTGTGTGTGTGTATGTGTGTGTGTGTGTGTGTGTGTGTGTGTGTGTGTGTGTGTGTGTGTGTGTGTGTGTGTGTGTGTTGTGTGTGTGGTGTGTATGGTGTATGGTGTGTGTGTATGTGTCTTAAATTTCCCACGGTGTAATGGGCTGTTTTCCTCACCCTTCCTGATGTATAATTCATGTCATGTACAATGTACATTGACCCTCTCAATCAGTGTAAACTGTGGCTGTTGTACTTGTACATCACATGTGTGTGTCTCCATCTACAGGCCTATAATCAATGTCTTTGTAACCAACACAACTTGTCTATTTCTCCTGTATCACCAAAAGCACTAGGATCTCTGGCCACAAGAATCAGTGGTTTTATCTTGTATAAATTATATAATACTAAAATCCATCACAAATGGCAATGTCAAATACTGCAAATACACTGTTCAATATTACGGTTCCTGTAATCAATAGTCACAATATTACCTGTCCTATAAACCAGCCACCTGGTGTGTCCATGCAGTGGTCAGTGTCCTTAGAATCTTCTAACGCTTCTCTTTCCCGCAGCATTTGACCACTGTTCTGCACATGCACTGGACAAAAAAAACAAAATCCAATGTTTAAACACTCTCTCGTCTGTCAATGGATATACTGTACTACTAAAACGTGAAACAGAAATGCTGCTTCACCAGCAGAGAAAGGTTCAGAAGAAAGACATTGCAGGTAATTTACAGGCTGCCATGCAGAGAGTCATTACTTATGCACTACCTGCGCAGGTGCATCAAGGTTGTGTCGTGACAGCCCTTTTTCATGTCCAACTGAATGTGCCAGGCTGTGAATTAAATAAATGGCATTATCTGTATTACAGTTTTTATAACAACTGTATATTTTTTTGTATCACAAGATGTAAATTCAATTAACATGATACGTTAGTGGACAATTGGGTACATTAAAATGATAATATGATGATAAATAATTCACACCTACTTTGAAGCATTTTTATTCAAAAGTGGCAAAGTAAGTAAGTAAGTAAGTAAAGTAAGTGTAAATTCTTGAAGTTATACAATTCTTCTTTAGCAAATGAAAGTTTGGTTTAGTCCTTTCTTTGCAAATTCTTAATGTGGTTTTGAAGGACAACATCATAACATACTCTTAGAGCGTGTTCCTTTGTAGAAAAGGAATTAGCCATCATAGTAATTTGTAACACGAAATATGATGTACTGAACATTAGAAAAATGGACAACATTGAAAATAAAGAGTATTGTGATTCACTCAACCATCAGCAATGTTGCCTATAAAACTTGTTTTGAAACCGGATGCATTGTTTACCATTTAAACAAGCTCAGGACAGGGCCACATATCCCAAATTGTGAACATTGTCACAATAAGCACAATGTGGGGAGGAATTTATAACCTTTCAACATAGTTTTTAGTTGACATTAATAAATAAAATGAAAAATTTGGAACAGACAGTCTCATTTTAAGACATTCCAGTAACAACACACTGCTGGAAATAAAATAAACCGCTGACCTACTCATTACATTGTCTAGCAGGTGGTCTGTCAAAAATGGATGCCCAATATATGGTGCAATTGCATTTGCACATACATTTGGCAGTATATTTTTGACACGCACGCCACAAGTATTTTTTTAAAGACACATGGATGGAATGTCTGACGCAAGAGACGTTGTGTTGTAACTATATTGTAAATCACCTGTACAATCAGTAGCAACATGGCTGACAAAGGCAAAGCTTGATGGACATCACACATAATTTTTATAATGACGCACGCGAGATGTAACACGCAATGGTGGTAGTGGATGTTTCCATTATTGAAGTAGCCATGGAACAAATTCAACAGTGCCCCATAAACATGCTACAGTAGACTCTATGTTACAACATGTCGTATCATAAATTCAATAGTCACAGTAACTTCTCTGGAGACCAAACTATTAGCTAACAAGCCAAGCTAGTAATCATATTGTCAGGGAACCAACTATCTACATAAACTAAAACCTCAGTTGACACAAACCACCTGGAAACATGCCAAAACCAATTACTACAAACCATACATTTTAATGATTTATATGTTCTTTCTGAAATGAAATAGGCAGTTGGCAATGGGAACTTGGCCCAAAAACATGAGGTTCAAACACTTCAAGAGCTGTGTACCATTATAGTTATATACCCAGACTTGTATATATATCATTGAACTGGAATTTTTACACAGTTTTTAAACCTGTTTTTAACCATCAAAACCTGTATTCTGTACGGTACTTTACGTCACCAAACATTTGTTATTCTTCCATAATCACGTAAAACTCATAAAACCTCAATGATAAGACAAGAGATTCAACACATTTTAACATTCCAGTTTCAGTCCCAAGTATGTAAGTGAATGTAAGTGGCTCCTCGATAGCGATTATTACTGTCTTAGGGAGTCTCCTGATGCTTGTTTGTTATTTCAATGTCATATTCAGTGGGTGTATTATATCATATATAAAAAAGTTTACATATAATTATTATTATTTTTTAAATTTTCGACATAGGTTTTAATTTTATTATGTATCTAGGTCAAATAAAAGCAAATTGTTCTTCTTCAATAGCATTGTCCTATTTCACCATAGCGTGACACCACAGGTATATAACTAAGCTTCCTGTATAATTGTATAAAAAAGTTGTAGTGTTTACGGTACAAAATTTAAGGTACGTACTATGTGCCATATAGTACCAAATGGTCACACTACAGTACACCCAACAGCTCTTTGCACATACTAATCTGTGAATTAAGTTCTAAACACAATGTTCACAGCACGGTGTCCAAATTTCACGACCTTTCAAAGCAATGAATATTTCACCCTTGGCCATGTACCCCAGGGAGTTCCCACCTACGGCAGCCTAATCTATCTGGAAAGCATTCAGCCATTTCACAACTACTGCATGGAAGTTATTTGTTCCCTTACACCCACATCAGTCAGATACTCATTTCTACAATTGACAGCTCCAATCAGTTATAGATAAACAAAATCTTCTATGCATTGTACAGCATTCCTCCAACTGACCGTTTGACATTAAAATGCAGGTGTTGGTTCACGCAGTGCGCGTTTTTGTTCTGTTTCTATCGAGTTATCAAACTGTCAGGGGACAAATGCCACAGAGCTGAGAGCAACTGAGCTGTACTAACCTTAAAGCAGGTGAGAACGGTGGAAACTAAACTGACCGATTCGCATCACTGTTTAACGGCTTCTTCCAACACAGCTACTCAGCAATAACTCAAGTAGCGACAGCATTTACGATCACTGGGCCACTTAAAAGATCGTCAACATCACCATTATTTAACGCTATCCAGCACACCTGTTCACCATACCTGTGAAGGTATATGTGGCCAGGTATATAGATATATACTGTAATGATAAGTATAATGGGTGATTTGCTGCACATAAGATAAGATAAGATAGCTTTATTGCCATGAGTTCACAATGTAGTTACAATAAAACATTGGAGTGTGTAATGAATGATATTGGTCGCTGTACTAATACATTCACATGACAATACATTCACATGCACCAAACGATGATGATAAAATACACTACTACTTTAAATAAAATAAATAAATAAATAAGAATCACATAAAAAGGTCCGAATATTTTTTGTTTCTGTATAACATCGATAAATAGTTGATACGATCTAGTAGAAATTTATTAGCTGAAAATGTAAAATATGAAATAAAATAATATATAATAAATTATGATAAAATATACACACTAAAACTCATCGGAAAGTGGAATATGTGTTTGCTGCGGGTGGGAGAAAAATCACTTCTGTTTTGACAGGGATTGAATGGCTAATGGGAAAAAGCAAGTACTAAAGTGGTTGGTCCTGGTTTTCATCACATAATTACCATTATAAAATCAATACCTAACTAATTAACCAATAAAATAACTAACTTTATAAGTTACACAAATTAATGGTTATAAAAACTCATAAAAGTGTTCCTAGACAAAGCTAATTTACGTCATATCATGTTGTGTCCTGTCACATCTGTGACTCTCTCTCAATAGTTGGTAAAGTCAGAGCTGCAGCATAATGGACAGACAGTGGCTGATAGTTTAAGAAAACTGAGCCAACAGGAAACTGAATCAGCAGGAAACTGAATCAGCAGGAAACTGAATCAGCAGGAAACTGAATCAGCAGGAAACTGAATCAGCAGGAAACTGAATCAGCAGGAAACTGAATCAGCAGGAAACTGAATCAGCAGGAAACTGAATCAGCAGGAAACTGAATCAGCAGGAAACTGAATCAGCAGGAAACTGAATCAGCAGGAAACTGAATCAGCAGGAAACTGAATCAGCAGAAACTCAGCAGAAACTGAATCAGCAGGAAACTGAATCAGCAGGAAACTGAATCAGCAGGAAACTGAATCAGCAGGAAACTGAACCAGCAGGAAACTGAACCAGCAGGAAACTGAACCAGCAGGAAACTGAACCAGCAGGAAACTGAACCAGCAGGAAACTGAATCAGCAGGAAACTGAATCAGCAGGAAACTGAATCAGCAGAAACTGAATCAGCAGGAAACTGAATCAGCAGGAAACTGAATCAGCAAGAAACTGAACCAGCAGGAAACTGAATCAGCAGGAAACTGAACCAGCAGGAAACTGAACCAGCAAGAAACTGAATCAGCAAGAAACTGAACCAGAAGGAAACTGAACAGCAGGAAACTGAACCAGCAGGAAACTGAATCAGTAGGAAACTGAATCAGCAGGAAACTGAATCAGCAAGAAACTGAACCAGCAGGAAACTGAATCAGTAAGAAACTGAATCAGAAGGAAACTTAATCCAGCAAGAAACTGAATCAGCAGAAGACCTGAATCAGCAGGAAACTTAATCAGCAGGAAACTGAATCAGCAAGAAACTGAATCAGCAGGAAACTGAATCAGCAAGAAACTGAATCAGCAGGAAACTGAATCAGCAGGAAACTGAATCAGCAGGAAACTGAATCAGCAGGAAACTGAACCAGCAGGAAACTGAATCAGCAGGAAACTGAACCAGCAGGAAACTGAATCAGCAAGAAACTGAACCAGCAGGAAACTGAATCAGCAAGAAACTGAACCAGCAGGAAACTGAACCAGCAGGAAACTGAACCAGCAGGAAACTGAATCAGCAAGAAACTGAACAGCAAGGAAACTGAATCAGAAGAAACTGAACCAGCAGGAAACTGAACGCAGGAAACTGAACCAGCAGGAAACTGAACAGCAGAAACTGAACCAGAGGAAACTGAATCAGCAGGAAACTGAACCAGCAGGAAACTGAATCAGCAAGGAAACTGAATCAGCAGGAAACTGAATCAGCAGAAACTGAACCAGCAGGAAACTGAATCAGCAAGAAACTGAACCAGAAGGAAACTGAACCAGCAGGAAACTGAACCAGCAGGAAACTGAATCAGCAAGAAACTGAACCAGCAGGAAACTGAATCAGCAAGAAACTGAACCAGCAGGAAACTGAATCAGTAGAAACTGAACAGAGGAAACTGAACCAGCAAGAAACTGAACCAGCAGGAAACTGAATCAGCAAGAAACTGAACCAGCAGGAAACTGAACCAGCAGGAAACTGAACCAGCAAGGAAACTGAATCAGCAGGAAACTGAACCAGCAGGAAACTGAATCAGCAGGAAACTGAACCAGCAGGAAACTGAATCAGGAAACTGAACAGCAGAAACTGAACCAGCAGGAAACTGAATCAGCAAGAAACTGAATCAGCAGGAAACTTAACAGCAAGAAACTGAATCAGCAAGAAACTTCGAACCAGCAGGAAACTGAACCAGCAAGAAACTGAACCAGCAGGAAACTGAACCAGCAGAAACTGAATCAGCAAGAAACTGAACCAGCAGGAAACTGAACCAGCAGGAAACTGAACCAGCAGGAAACTGAACAAGCAGGAAACTGAACCAGCAGGAAACTGAATCAGCAAGAAACTGAACCAGCAGGAAACTGAATCAGCAAGAAACTGAACCAGAAGGAAACTGAATCAGCAAGAAACTGAACCAGCAGGAAACTGAATCAGCAAGAAACTGAACCAGCAGGAAACTGAATCAGCAAGAAACTGAACAAGAAGGAAACTGAATCAGAAAGAAACTGAACCAGCAGGAAACTGAATCAGCAAGAAACTGAACCAGCAGGAAACTGAATCAGCAAGAAACTGAACCAGAAGGAAACTGAATCAGCAGGAAACTGAACCAGCAAGAAACTGAACCAGAAGGAAACTGAATCAGCAGGAAACTGAACCAGCAGGAAACTGAACCAGCAAGAAACTGAATCAGCAAGAAACTGAACCAGAAGGAAACTGAACCAGCAGGAAACTGAACCAGCAGGAAACTGAATCAGTAAGAAACTGAACCAGAAGGAAACTGAATCAGCAAGAAACTGAACCAGCAGGAAACTGAATCAGTAAGAAACTGAACCAGAAGGAAACTGAACCAGCAAGAAACTGAACCAGCAGAAGAGTGAATCAGCAAGAAACTGAACCAGCAGGAAACTGAATCAGCAAGAAACTGAACCAGAAGGAAACTTAATCAGCAAGAAACTGAACCAGCAGGAAACTGAATCAGCAAGAAACTGAACCAGCAGGAAACTGAATCAGGAAGAAACTGAACCAGCAGGAAACTGAATCAGCAAGAAACTGAACCAGCAGGAAAATTAAACAGCAAGAAATTGAGCCAGCAAGAAATTGAACCAGCAGGAAAATTAAACAGCAAGAAATTGAGCCAGCAAGAAACTGAACCAGCAGGAAAATTAAACAGCAAGAAATTGTGCCAGCAAGAAATTGAACCAGGAAGAAACTGAACCAGCAGAAACCTGAACCAGCAGGAAACTGAATCAGCAAGAAACTGAACCAGCAGGAAACTGAATCAGCAAGAAACTGAACCAGAAGGAAACTGAATCAGCAAGAAACTGAACCAGCAGGAAACTGAATCAGCAAGAAACTGAACCAGAAGGAAACTGAATCAGCAAGAAACCGAACCAGCAGGAAACTGAATCAGCAAGAAACTGAACCAGCAGGAAACTGAATCAGCAAGAAACTGAACCAGCAGGAAAATTAAACAGCAAGAAATTGAGCCAGCAAGAAATTGAACCAGGAAGAAACTGAACCAGCAGAAAACTGATCCAGCAGGAAACTGTTTCAGCAGGAAACTGTCGATGGTGGTTGAAACGTTGAAGATACAAGATACAAGATACAAGAAGCTTTATTTAACGTCGGTTTACATGTGAATTGATAACATTAGCTCATCTGAGCTATTTTCCGACAAACAAGTGTAAAGCAACGAGACATAAAACATAAAAAACACACAGAGTATTTAAAATGACAGCAATAAAACATATAAAACACGTGTAATGAGTACAAAATAAATAATACATGCATGTATAATAATAATATGAAGTGAGTAGAACATTGCTAGTTGTGAAATTATGAAATTTGTTTGAATAATATACTTCCAACTTGATGAACATTTTCATGGATATAATAATAATATGAAAACTTAAATACTTTTCTTATGTAATACCAAGTTTAAACTGAACGAAAGTACCAGGTAATAGTTTTTGAGCCACATAATAGTAATGATAATTTACTTACGGTAACTTTTAAAATCCTTGAAATCCATGCTGCTTAGAGGCCCTCTAAAACTAAAAGGTTAGTTGATCTCAAAATTGGTAAGTTGTTTTCAAGTTGTTAACTGATGGTTGGATACACCAGGTGGCTATGTGAGCTAAGCAGGACCATAAAAGT
The DNA here is from genome assembly GCA_025642075.2 of Ridgeia piscesae. Taxonomy (NCBI): domain Eukaryota; kingdom Metazoa; phylum Annelida; class Polychaeta; order Sabellida; family Siboglinidae; genus Ridgeia; species Ridgeia piscesae. The sequence goes on along the minus strand of JAODUO010000165.1, from coordinate 314,621 downwards.
GTGTTTAAAAGATGGTAGACTTGTGTACCGGTTTCCAACTGATCTAGTTACTCGGTTTTTTCCTTTAAAACATTCTACCACATTTTTTAAACACTTGACACACCTAGAGAAAAAACTGGAGTTCCAATGTTAGTACTGAAGCTAGGAACAATAGAAAATCAGAACTAGATGATCACAGTTGGATACTAGGCTTTATTCCAGGAGTCAGGAATGAATGTAAACATGCTGGTTGCTTATATGAAAGTGATGGTATTTATAACAAGCTAGCAGCCGCACAAACAAAGATGGAAAGAAGTATGATAATTAAACATACTGGAACAGAAAATTTTTCATTTGGGTAAGAGAAAAGACGAAGGTCACAGACGTGATTGAAGATGGAAGTGCACTTGGACAAAGCACGACAGTAGAATAACCAACGGACATCGTGTATCACCTCGGGGAAACCCTACCAAGTGAAATGATCTAGGAGGACAACCAGTGAGACAATGGAGAGACGAACTAAATGACTACTGGAAGGTATCATCTGGTAGACAATAGCATAAAGATAGGCAGATGTGGAAGCAGCACGCTGTGGCCTTTGCTCAACCACAGGACACTATGGCTGCACAAAGATGATGATGATGATATGATGATATGATGATGACGATGATATGATGATGATGATGATGATATGATATATGATATGATATGATATGATATGATATGATATGATATGATATGATATGATATGATATGATATGATATGATATGATATGATATGATATGATATGATAGATATGATATGATATGATATGATATGATATGATATGATGATATGATGATATGATGATATGATGATATGATGATATGATGATATGATGATATGATGATATGATGATATGATGATGATGACGATGATATGATGATGATGATGGTGATGGTAGGCAATTGCACAGATCTTTTAAAATATATACACAATAAGGAAGCTATTACAAAGACCTCAGCAGGGACACTGAGTAAGAACATTTCGGAGAATGATTCACAATCCTAGGTAAGCAATTCTGTACACATTGTAATATTGTTATATCCCTAAGGGAATTTTTTTGAACATGTCTTATGTGGCAGGGACAGGTCCAAATATTTGACAAAATCTGTTGCAGCTCTATCGTGCTTGTGCCATTGAGTCTGTGAGGAATGTGTTATGGATATACAGTGTTAAGGGCATATTGAAAAGGTCATGGCCACAACACAGAACCCAGATAACTTATAAACTGTGGTTACTAAAATAAAGTACTACCAAGCCATTGAAAAAGTAGGGATTTTTTTTTTTAATATGGACATACAAGAAATTAAATAATAAATATAATAATAAAGTTATTTTTACATGTATTGTGCTTAAATGCTTGGAAACCATGCTCAGTCAGAGCTGCATCCAGACAAAATGGTTGATCAATATTCAGTAATCAACAAATGGATTGATATAGCTAAGAGCTAAAGTGGATAAGCAAGGTTGTAAGAATACACCACAAAGATCATTTACTGAATTATGGTTAGATAAAGAGAGACCTAAAACACCTTTTAAAAATACTTATGCAACTTCACAGTTGTCACATTTTAGAGTTATTTAACATAATTTTTATGCATGCAATAAACTACTTTTTCTTTTGCTATTTGTCTATTGCAATGATGGCAGTGTTTTCAATATTGTGACATATCTAATGATGTTCATTTTTTATACCAACTACGCTCACGATACTGATGGCATTTTTAACAATACAGTATTTCAGGAGTCACCCAAACAGAGGGAACTTTGTGTGAAAATATTTAGGCAGTTGGGGGGAGATACATAAAATTGTCTGTACATTCGTGACAAAATTATTTCTTGCTGGTCCCCCCTCCCAGGTCTGTGACCCCCCGTCTTTATAACATAAAATACATGTATACAAATAATTATACTCTATACAAATTTATCTAGAGGCCTTTGGGTATATACCATATATACCATATACCATGGGTATATTGTGATTTTGGCGAATCGTAGTGCATTATAACATGAAGATCCAATACAAAATTATAGAAATTATGATTACAAATATTTGGTTTCTATTTCTGCTCAGGACAGTCAGGGTTATGTATGGATTATGATTTCTGTGCGGACCAGACATAGGTGAGATCCACAAATATTTCAACGACCAAATGTTTCACTACAACACTTTAAAACCAGTATCATTGGCACATTGCATCCATTTTGAGTTAAATTTGTCAGTTCAGATTAATTGATACATTTGATGTCCTAATGTGTAAGAATACAATTAAAAAAATTGGCAGCATAAATAATGACTTGATAAACATTATGCACAATTCATGATTATTGCATATATAGTAAATGGTCCAATGTGGAGTAGCTGGGCCAAATATCTGTATGTAAACCAGTGAGACTGATATCATGTCTTGCATATACAGCTGTAGATCTATACTAATTTGCTATAATTTAATCATTACCATGTATATTAAGCTTGTATATTGTCTAACTTATAATGTAATTTTATTTTTAATATTTTTATCGTTTATTTACTTTTTAAAGGCTATTATTTTATTTGGTTTAATACCCCTAGTCCCCGTCCCAGTAGCCACCCAAAGGCCACTGGACTAATGGGGGGGGGTGGCACTACTTATCCTTTTACCACCACTATCTGTCTGTTCCATTCCGTGTTCTGTCCGACAGTAATTTTAGGTACCTGATTTTAAATAAAATAGTCATACATCTGTTGCACGATGCACATCCAAGGAATGTCAGACTTTTTTGATTGAAGGGAAACTGTACAAAATCACAAACCACAATAAAAATTAAGTAATGGCAGTTGACTTTCAGAAGCTTATATGTGAGTCAGGACAATTAATAATAATATATTTTATTTTAATTATCTGAAAAACAATTAAAATAATTACATAATAATACTACTAATAATAAATAAATGTATACGTATTGATAATACAGCCGTAGTAATAAACAATTTTGTAAAAATGTTATGATCACGTCGAATTATATAAAATACTAAAGAAATGTGTCTTCAGTCAATGTTTGAAAGTGGTGTGTGTCAAATTTTGTTTTGCTCACCACCAAACTATTTTATGTAGATGATTTACTTTACCTCTTAAAACAGTAAACTTTCCACATCAAAACTGATCTGTAAAAGTCTCAAGGAACTTTAAATGATTAATTTACTCCACTTACAAACAGGGTGTGTGTTAAACTTAAACTAACAACATACTGAAAGGGGCACTCAATTCTCACACCTCGGGGAGCTACTGGGATGTGGGGGGCGGCGGTGAGTGACACAGGGTCTAGTGGGATGATACCATATATGTGTGGCGGCCTAGGAAAACCAGTCACATTGACAAAAAATTATTTGCATTTTTATTTAAGAAATGGAAATCTACACTACTTACATATCCTGTACTATTTACTGTATTCAAATATTCCCTCTAGAAGCAAAGTTACAGGAATTTAAAGAGGGCCCCTATCAGAAATTATTTGTATCTATAATTATGTTTTTTTACCTGAAATAAATGTATTTGTAATGACTAATGTCGCCATCTATCGGAATATTCTTTAACAAGACGACAAACTTTCACAAAGTACAGTGGGTAAGACCAGATCATTATCATCCTACTCGCTTCAATTTAAAGGTCACGCAATTTCTTTCACCTCGATCACATTGCCTGTGTCTTTCGGAAGATCGAGACACTAAAAGCCGGTGGTCCCTTCTATCTGGTGTCTATGCCAGGGGAAGTAAAAGATCCCACACAGTGGGTAAATGTGTAACCTGTAGACGTAGTGGACTCACTAATTCTAAGGACAACATGTGTGTTAGCCCAAGTTTGGAGGAAACCACCTGAGACCCAAGACATAATTTACAACGACTTTGCTGAATTATTACAAACAATATATGATACTTATACGCACACAGATATAATAGTAGGCCATCTAGCTAGTAGGGCATCATAAGTACAGCAAAAGTAGGGACAGAGAGTCCATGAGATAATGACCATAAGGCATAACCAGAGATGATGGCATAAAAAATGATAAATAATGTTATGATCATACTTATTCTATTTTTTACAATAATACAACTTACTTTCTATACCACAAACGGGCAGTTGTGTAAAATTCGGACCCACCTAAATGTTGCCGTTATAAATGAAGTTTTGTCCACATTTGATACTCCAGGAAGCATGTTAATGCAGTCATTCAGCATCATCCAAGACCAAGTCCAAGACCAAGATTGGTAAGACCAACCCCCGCCCAGGGCAAGAGCCGAAGAGGCAAGACCCAGGCATATTCATGGTATAGAAATACTGCGTTTTATCAAAAAAATTAGACCCAAATAACGCTAAAACACAGGTTACTGCATGTTCATGTTCAGGTCAGTCTCACAGTCGTATCATAAACCATGTTGATTTCAAAAACGAATAAAGAAAGGTTAATTTTGTCCCATTTTAGTTCGCGTAATACGCCAGTCCATGCAGTGGCGCCATGTAGTAAGTAATAAAAGAAATAATTGTTGTTGGTTTCAGTTTCATCCCACCACGTGCCGCCACCGTTCAGAAAGCGACGGACGTTGAAAATAGCATCCAATCAGTGAGAGATTCACATAATTTACTTACATCTGTATAACATATTGGATGTGCAAAGTAATTGTGCACAAAGATCGTTAATAAACAATTAATTATAGTACAATTGTACCAGAAACACTCCACGTTGGAATCAGGGCGCTGTCATCTTGAAACTTATGCGCCAGTGACGTAATTTTTAAACCGCCTACGTCACTAGTCTGGCGCATGCACGTTCGAACATCCTATATCTGTCCAGTGGTATTTGATGTATCGTACGTCGCGGATTGCTTACGTCACAATCACAATTATTAGCGAAGATTCCGCCAATCCTTGCCTTTTTCAACAATGCGCCAGTGACGTAAACGATTTGGCTTACGTCACTGGCGCGTAAGTCTCAAGATGGTACGCCTTAAAATTGAATCTAAGATAGCATGTTTTTGCTACCATTAAACTATTGCTAATTGTTTATTAACGATCTTTGTGCACAGTTACTAGGCACAACCAATATAGTATGCATATGCAAGTTAATACTGTGAACCTCTCTCAACTCTTGCGTTAGCCCAAGTTTGGGCTGTTTGGAAGTAATTCACGTAAGACCTAAGACCTCTCACTGACTGGAGTATTCCTTTAACCAGACTCCATGGGGTGGCAGCACTTTCTATAACCCCAACTCCCGCCTTGTTAGCCTCGATTAACCAGATTCCGTGAGGTGGCAGCACTGTTCAGCCCATAACATTATTCTACTTCAGTCTCAGAATAGGTGCACATAAATTACCAGTTAATAACCAAAAAACTCCATGAATAGAATGACAGACTTTGCACCATTTGTCACGAAGATGTATTAGGTAATGAAATTCTCTTTTTATATGAATGTACAAAGTTGGATGACCTGAGAACTAAATATATCTTCATGTAATAGGATGAGTGCAAATGTACACAATTTTATTCGTATATGCTACAGACGCAGTCAAACCACATTTGCATTTTCCATAGGCGACTATTATAACGTTCCCTTCATTTCCTACTAATCTTGATGAGCTATGCTATTGACAATTTCACAGCATATTTGCCCTCCATAGACAGACGTTCTGTGAATAATTCGTGAACGTTTAATACCTCAGACTCCCACAAACTTCTTTTAAACCTTACACCCCTCCATTTCTGCTTGAATCACCCACGGATTGCCTCTGATTACATCACCAAGCAAAAATATCAACTGTATTAATACGCAGAAATGCACCGACTGACAGCTGTCGTAATTTGACAGCTCTGATGCCACGCTGCACGAAAACATCATTTCTAATCACTCCACACTACATATGTGCTCACAGAAATTCAGACAACCTGCACAATGCTGCTTTTAAAGGGTACTATTTGGTCGCACGGGGAATGGCGGATGAGCACCTTATTGTGGTCTTACATCAGACCAGTGAGCCAGACAAAATTAATAATCTAGCAAAATTCATCTTGTAACTATATGGCCACCTAGTGTGTTATTCGTGAACCTGCATGTATAAATGTAATTTTACACGGGTAGTAGCATAGCTGGGTAATTATCATCCAGTTGTAATTATTGACATGTAGTGTTATGCATGTTCTATATTTGTATTTGTAAAACTGTGATCCTCTATGTACCACGATATGTGGTAATACGTTAGACTGAATAAAATGCTATTCTATTCTATTCTATTCAACTCCGGCTGCGATTAACTGACAGAGCGGCCTTACCCCCAGATTAGGGTAGAGCAACTAACTGTATGGGGTTGAGACGCTGATTGATTCTCAGGCCGAATTTGAAATAACAAATTAAATAACAATACTTTTTTTTATCACATTATGCTGTAATAAAAAAAAAACTTCAAAATTAAACTTATACTAACATAAAATAAATAGAAATACAAATTTGCAGTTGTTTATAAAACAGGAATTAGGGCAGAATTAACCAGCATCCGTGAGGTGCCAGCATTGTTTAGCCCCATACGAATGACAGTCAAATGCCAGCCAATTGTTATGATGGCAGACTGTCTTCTCGGCGTAGTTCCCCAGCCGAGACTAGGTATGTTATATATGACCACCAGGGCGGCCTTACCCCACAATAGGATAGAGATGCTGATTGGCTCTCAGGCCGAATATGAAATAATAAATTAAATAAGGATTCCATTGTTATCATATAATACTATATTAAAAATATATTAAAATTTAACTTATATTCACACAAACATAAACTGAAATACAAATGTGCAGTTGTTTATGAATAATAATAATAATAGTTCTTCTATCGCGCGATTTCTAACAGACTAGATATAAATAAATGACAATACAGCATAATTTAAAATATATCTGAATTAAAAAGACTGATAAATTAATTGTTAAGAAATGATAACTATTTTTTAAATCTACATGTCACTCAAAAATCACCAAAATGCCACGTATCTGGCGAATTTGCACCATACGTTCTTTTAAATAAATATGTCTTCAGATGACGCTTAAACAGTGTCAGTGACGGAGCATCACGTAGCGTCAGTGGCAGTTCATTCCAAAAAATAGGCCCAGTTACGTGTTCGTGGATGTAGCAGATGTGATAGGTACTCAGGCGCCAAATCATGGAGTGTTTTATAAATGAACATAAGTACTTTGACCACAATGCGTTGTCTGACAATCAACCAGTGTAGTTGTTCGAGTACTGGCGTGATGTGTGAAGAGACAGGAGTGAGAACAACCAGGCGGGCTGCTCTGTTGTGTATCTTCTGGAGACGTGTTAATTGCTATTCGGGTAGGTCCAGCAGCAGAGCGTTGCAGTAATCTAAGCTCGAAACAACCAGAACAATGACTAAGGAATGGCAGACATGCTTCGTGGTGTAGGTCCTGATTGACCGTGTACGTCTCAGGTGATAGTTACACTCCATGCAAACAACATCAACTTGCTGCTTCATGCTCATGCATGTGAATATCAAAGTAACCCCCAAGTTCCTGACAGACACAACCGGTTCGATATTAACGCCACCAACGACGAGGTTCTCTGGTAGACCATATTTCTTCAGATTATGGGGACTGAGGGCCACCATAAATTCAGTTTTGCTCTGATTTAGTTTCAGTTTATGTTTAATCATCCAACACTTGACTTCACCGATGCAGTCACTGAGTGTCTGAACAACGCCAGGTATGTGATGACAATACGATATATAGATTTGCCTTCTTGCGTTCCCACGGAACAGTGCCCAATTAAAAAGTGGTGTTCATAAGATGAGATAATATTTGTATATGAGCAGGAAGAGTGCTCTTTGGCAATGGCGTTGGTATTAGGTAACCATGAATTACGGCGGGACTAGCCTCCATGAGTGTTAATGCAAAAATAAGATTGGAACCTGATATTAAGCATATTGTTATCAGGTGAAGCAATGCCTCATTTTGAGTAGTTTTCACAGGAATCTCATAAAATGTATTTAATTTTGTACCAGACCATTGGAAGACAAAGTAATGTGTCACCTGCGGCGCTCCGCGGGTCCCCAAACCAATCGAATAAAACTAGGGCAAACAAAACGTGATTATAACGTTATAAAGATGTATCGAAGGTTTATTCACACAGAATGAATAATGTCATAAAACAGAATGAGTAAGATATATTTGTGACTGTTAATGTAACCAACAGGAAAACATCCAAAACGGGGAATAATGGCAACAGGCCAAAACGTCCCACCAATTAATAATAATATAACCAATATATATATATATATATATATATATATATATATATATATATATATATATAATATATATATATATATATATATATATATATATATATATATATATATATATATATATATATATATATATATAAAATAATATTAATATATTTATATAAATATCACAAAACCAGCTAAACTTATTAAATGGAATCAATGTGTGTGCACACAACATGTAGTGTTTGCATAAGGAACACCAGCAGGGTATGAACTTGCCACACACAACACTGAACCGACATTACCCTAAACTATGCAAGTGAACAAAATGGTTTTGAAATAATGGTCAAATAAAAACAAATTCTTCTTCTTCTTCTTATATAACGAAAAGGAAAATATGTAAGTTCAAGATATGTTCGATATTTTCATTATGTGTCATAGTGTTTTGATAGTTGTTTTACTGATGCAGGTACTTTGTAACGTGTTGTGTACACGTATGAAAGGGTGGTAATGTACGCGATTATACTGATTGGGTAGTAGTATTTGTATTTACTGTGTTTCTTAATTATTAAGAAAAATATGAATTTAACATTGGAAAGATTATAACCAAAGGTTATACTAGATAACATATACATATATAAATCAACGCAAACAAATTTTAACAAGTATCTTAACATTGAATGATTGCAGTTATTTATTCATACATTGAATGTATTATTATGCATGCTATTAACTCTTTCACAATTTAAAATAGTTCCAGCATTTTTTTAACTTTTATTAATAATATAGTTTTCCGTACGTGCAACAAATTAAATAAAGCTTACCGTGAAGCTGAGTTGTTGTGTGTGGTTAAAACAACAGAAATATGTTTTAAAGTTAAACATTAAAAGCTTTTAAGACACATGAATAGAACACAATACAAGCCTTGAATTCAGTTAATATTCATAATATTCCTTTAAAATAACAGTCAATGTGTCTGTTTTAAAGAAAAACTTTGAAAAATAAAAATTGAGAGGGAATGAGGAAATGGTAGACACTGGGTACATAACCTATAGTACAATCTAAAGCACTACTAGGGGCAATTAATTAAATAGCATAGAGCCAAGTGGAACTCCTTCATCAGTGTATTTGCTGGGTATACAGTACTGTACACCTTAAAGAGTATGTAGTTCTGCTCCGTCTTTACCCACCTTAACTGTCATGGTGCTGGTTCACGTCCGGGTAATCTAGTCGGAGAGACAAGCCGTCAATCGATGCCTTTTCGAAGACTTTCAATGTTATTAGCAAGATAATTTCTTTCAACTGAAACCATTGCTTAGAACTGTATCAGCTTAGAACATGTTAAATGCGCTTCTTTAATTCGAGTTTGACTTGCTCCGCGCAACATAATCGGCACATCACATGATCGTTCGACAGACAGTCACACGTGCGTGGACAGCAAGTCTCTGCCACACCCCACGACCGTCGCCCGGTACAAAATTACGCAACATGTACTGGAGCGCCAGCGACCGATGTCGCTTCGATCAGCGCAGCAACTTGTCTCTTGTTTCGGCCGGCCGCATCTATTCACACTCATTCAACCGGATCGTGTTTACAAACACGCCGAGCGCTGATATAACCATGTGTATTATACATGTGTGTGTGTGTGTGTGTGTGTGTGTGTGTGTGTGTGTGTGTGTGTGTGTGTGTGTGTGCGTGTGCGTGTGCGTGTGCGAGTGCGTGTGCGTGTGCGTGTGCGTGTGCGTGTGCGTGTGCGTGTGCGTGTGCGTGTGCGTGTGCGTGTGAGGTGAGTGAGTGAGTGAGTGAGTGAGTGTGTGTGTGTGTGTGTGTGTGTGTGTGTGTGTGTGTGTGTGTGTGTGTGTGTGTGTGTGTGTGTGTGTGTGTGTGTGTGTGTGTGTGTGTGTGTGTGTGTGTGTGTGTGTGTGTGTGTGTGTGTTAATTTCAATAACTTATGTGTGTATCTTACTTTCTAATACAGATAACATGAGAGATAGAGATAACATTGTTATCAAGTTACATCTCCTAGAATTGTGTCCCTTACTATATTATATTCTTTCTTGTGTATACATTATTACTTCTAACTGATAATTTAATATATTTAAGCCTTCCATCCAACTATGTTCTAAGCACCATGACTTTCCACGTTCACACAAATGTCACAACTGCCCAATCTAAGCAGTACATGAACAGACAGACACTTTAAGATTGGGGACATCGTCCTGAAACGAAACATGAGGAACATCGGGAGGAAAGGTGGAAACCTGGAGCCACAATGGAATGGCCCATTCAGGTAACAATTTTAATTATTGGCCTCAATTTAAACATTTCCTCAATAAATTTGACAAATGTTTCATGTGTCTTACTTACCTTTTAAAATAAGAACTGAACTAGATGTGTGAACATCATAGATTGGGACAAGACAGCACTAATTAGAAACAAGATGCATGAGACAACATTGCTGCTGAATCCTAAATTGGCTAACTAACAACATACTTATTCACATTTTAATTGGATTTCTTCAAGCATCACATATTACTTACTTGGAGTTTTCTGATAAATGCAATAACAAACATTGATCTTTGGAGGTAAACTTAGTCATCGCAAGATGGTGATGATATTGGGGATTGGATTACTGTGAGATAATAATAATATTCCTGATAATATGTTCCTTATCATCAGGATCAGAAATATCGGGCCAAACTACCAGGTGACACTGGCAAAAACAGCTGGCGTGATCTTAATGACAAATGTGGCTTATGACCAGCTGAAACCCTACCACACACCTCACCTTCCTACCCCACTGTCTTCTCCTACCCCACTGTCCTCTCCTACCCCACTGTCTTCTCCTACCCCACTGTCTTCTCCTACCCCACTGTCTTCTCCTACCCCACTGTCTTCTCCTACCCCACTGTCCTCTCCTACCCCACTGTCTTCTCCTACCCCACTGTCTTCTCCTACCCCACTGTCTTCTCCTACCCCACTGTCTTCTCCTACTCCACTATCCTCTCCTAAACCACTGTCCTCTCCTAACCCACTGTCTTCTCTTACCCCACTGACCTCTCCTAACCCACTGTCCTCTCCTATTCCACTGTCCTCTCCTACCCTACTGTCTTCTCATACCCAACTGTCTTCTCATACCCCACTGACCTCTCCTACCCTACTGTCTTCTCCTACCCCACTGTCTTCTCATACCCCATTGTTCTCTCCTACCCTACTGTTTTCTCCTACCCCACTGTCTTCTCCTACTCCACTGTCCTCTCCTACTGCACTGTCCTCTCCTACCCCACTGTCTTCTCCTACTCCACTGTCCTCTCCTACTCCACTGTCCTCTCCTACCCCATTGTCTTCTACTCCACTGTCCTCTCCTACTCCACTGTCCTCTCCTAACCCACTGTCCTCTCCTACCCCACTGTATTCTCCTACGCCACTGTCCTCTCTTACCCTACTGTCTTCTCCTACCCCACTGTCTTCTCGTACACCACTGTCTCTTCCGTCTAAGGTGACAGCTGGTGGAATCACCATGACGCACAAAGATTTGCGCCCACTTTTGCCATGGGAATGGCTGAATGGCAACGTATGTTATCTTAAAAAACAGTTTGTGCATGCATGTTCCACATACTTTCTGAAGTTATATATTCACGCACAGACACACAGACACAGAAACACACAGACACACAAAGACACACACAGACATACACACACAGACATACACACACACACACACACACACACACACACACACACACACACACACACACACACACACACACACACACACACACACACACACACACACACACACACACACACACACACATTAAAACTGCAAGAGTTGAACAATCACATGGTGTACTGGTATATAATAAACCATGGTTATAATTATTATCTGAAAACTATTAAATAGAATCAATGCGTGTGCACACAACATGTAATGTTTGCATAAGGAACACCAGCAGGATGTGAACCTGCCACACACAACACTGAATCGATATTACCCTAAACTATCCAAGTGAACAAAATGGTTAGACAAACAACTGACAATGCATTTGCATTACAACACAGTATTCTAAATGCAATCAGTCACAATTGTATTTTATATTATTAGAAATTTTTAATTTATATCATCTGACAGGAATACATAATTATTAAAAATCTAAAAACAAGTATGCACAAATTCACTTTTCTGGATAACACCGCTAACTTTGTTTTGAACTCTTCTTTTATGGAAACACATCATCCGTCACCATGGCTGTCAAACACCCTATTTGAACGATTGTTTCTACCTGAAAAAGTGACAAATTACAAAACCAGTACAGTTGTTTCCCACAAGCATGAGTTCTTAATGGTGGTTATTACAACAGGACATTTTGCACTGCCTGACAATATCCAGCATTTTCTCTAGTTGATTATCTTCTGTATGTCTAATAACATCCCAAATATGAATAGGGTATGTGTCATTTAATACATCATAGGTTTTATGTGGGGTATATATGTGTGTAAAATAGTTATGACATTGCTTTATTGACTATTACAATGTAACTTTAGAATAGGACTGACGTAGACTTGTTCAAATTAGTGTCTTCGCAAGAGTGACACTGTTGGTGGCACTGCAGTGAAGTAACAATTCTTATTTACTCTGCTCATTTCTCCTGTTCAAGGTTTCTGTTTATGGCCATATTCTCCTGGTCTATCCCATATCCTTTTTTCTTGTTCAGTGTCTCTGTGACAGGTGGCCTTCTAATAGTTATTAAAATATAATGAACAAAAGCAAAATAATAAAAATCCATCAATACATAGATGTATTTTAAAGACTACATGAAAGTCCTCCAAGATATAATTAAGCAGTAACTACTATTTATTACAGGTTCAAGCATTTTTATATCTTTCAATATATTTTCCCACAAACAAAACGTAGAACGAATTAATTAAAGTTTATCGTGAATTAAGATAAAATCCATGAAATTTATAATATTTACATAATTTAAAAAGAGGGTATCCGGAAGTGGGAGACACTGGGAACATTCTGCCTATAGTACATTAGTACATAGTACAGTATCTAATGTATCTACTTGGGCTCGGGACTCCGCTTTGGTTGCTCCTTACAACGTTCCCCTGGCGAGAAATGTCACGACCTTCAAACCTTCACAACTGACCACTGTGTTACGAGAAAGGGAGGGAGTATCTGCCCCTAAGCCCGGCGTTCCATTGCCGGTGTGACCCTCCATATTGCGAGCATCACGTGATACACCCTTTGCCACGAGGCATCGAATACACATCAGTTACAATTATAGTAGCAATTTCCTTTCCTTATATACCATATAGTGTGTGACTGGCGAGATTGTGGTGTCAACATGTCTTCACATAAACTGATATAACTATTTCCAGTGAAGTTATTTGTATTGTAGAATGGCGTTAAAACATCGTTTATATGTTATATTATATCATATGATACATTAAACATGCTAACATGTTAAACTATAATTATTCATCCATGCACAGTTATGGATAGGTATGTTTCACAATAGGCGACGTGAAACCAAGATGGCGCAAACATCGTCGCCATTTTGTCCTTCATAAAATGTAACAGGGAATTACTTTAAAATGTTGATACATAATTCGTATAATTCCATATAACTCAAATTGGTAAACAAGAATACATAACATAAAATGATAAACATATAACAGATGTAGACTAAGACAAATTTAGTTATTTTATTTAAGATATTATCGACACCAATCAGCATAGTGATAGTAATTTTGTTTTCCACATGCGTGTTGGCTTAAACAGGCAAAACATCGTTTATATGTTATATTATATCATATGATACACTAAACATGTTAACATGTGAACCTATAATTATTCATCCATTCAGATTTATGGATAGGAATGTTTTACAACAGGAGACGTGAAACCAAGATGGCGCACACATCGTCGCCATTTGTCCTTCATAAAATGTAACAAGGAATTACTTTAAATGTTGATACATAATTCGCATAACAGATGTAGACTAAGCCAATTTATTTTATTTAAGATATTATCAACACCGATCAGCATAGTGATCATAATTTTGTTTTCCACATACGTGTTAGCTTAAACAGGCAAAAGCACTTGTCCCAACAATGGTATTGACTTTAGGGACAAAAACTAGAAATGATTGAAGCTAGGCAACCTTTCTCATCGGAGTAAGCAATTAATTTAGAGATAATACGATATCGGACAGGAAGACAATGCAATGACTTTAGAAGCCGCATATAACGAATAAAACATGGAGACCTAGTCTCAATCCTTGCTAAGCAATTCTAAACACATTGTACTTTTGTGATGCTGTTAAAGGTAAAATTAGAGGGGATTACAACAGAAACATGCATTGAATATGATTATATAACAATAATGGAACGTACGAGCATTACTTGTCTTTCCACCACAAACCACAAACGTCCATACCTTCGAGTAATTGCATCGTCCAATCTGTGCCCGTCCTCGATGTGTTTCGGCATCTGTTGATATCCTAGTGTCTATTGACATCTTAAACTGCACCTTGTGTGCAGCTTACTTGAGACCAACTGTCACACTACATTGAGCGTCAAACGTGCATCGTCTGCTGCACTCGACCCCAATCGAACAAACCAAGAAACAGATGAAGTTGGCCTTGCACTGTTAACGGGATGAACTACATTTTGACCCCAACGATTCCATGCTATTGGTCGTTGCACCCTTCAGTCATTTGTTAATAGAAAAAACAGTCACGTGCAAGTTCTGCGTTCTGGCAGAGCAGCAAAACAGCAGCAGCAAATTAGGAGGCCGCACGCAAGCTGTGCCAAGAATGTCCAACACCAATTGACGGATTGCATTGTCTGTGTTAAACTGTGATAATGTCAATGAAGCACGGCAGGTATTACACAATTGCTTTGTATGGCATAAATAGCTTCGACGTTCGTGTAGATATGTGCAAATACCCATGACCGAATCCTTGGGCGCCTTAATGAGAATGAGAGAATGGGTACCCATAAAAAAACGAGTGGCGGGCGAAGACGTGGTGGAAGAGGGGTGTAGACGAGCAGAGAAGAGTGGGAAAGAATAAGGAAAACGGGATAGATATTGTGTGACGCAGAGACAGAGGAGGGAGGATCGGAGGAAGAGGGAGTGAGGGAGGGAGTGAGTGAGGGAGTGAGTGAGTGAGTGAGTGAGTGAGTGAGTGAGTGAGTGAGTGAGTGAGTGAGTGAGTGAGTGAGTGAGTGAGTGAGGGAGGAGGAGGGAGGGAGGGAGGGAGGGAGGGAGGGAGGGAGGGAGGGAGGGAGGGAGGGAGGGAGGGAGGGAGGGAGGGAGGGAGGGAAGGCTGAGGGAGAGAGGGAGGGTGTAATAATTTAATGTTCAAGTTTTATTTAGTTTATATCTTAATGGATGTAGCATTATTGGAAAAGTAAACTATATTTTGTCCGTAACATGCAGCACTGACATAATTGTTTTGGCGTATCATGTTTATTAAAATATTACAGATATTGATAGTTGGCCGGGATTTTATCGAATAACAAATTTGGAATAACCCGAATACAACTGAGTCTTTGGGCAAAGTAAACCGGTAGACTTAAGTACTGCCGTTACACACACGCACGCACGCACACAGACATACACATGGTAGACCTAAGTACTGCACACACACACACGCATGCACGCACACCCCCACACACATACAGTACAGTCACACAGTACAGTCACACACACCCACCCACCCACCCACCCACACACACACACACACACACACAGTACAGTCACACACACACACAGTACAGTCACACACACAGTACAGTCACACACACAGTACAGTCACACACACAGTACAGTCACACACACAGTACAGTCACACACACAGTACAGTCACACACACACACACACACACACACACACACACACACACACACACACACACACACACACACACACACACACACACACACACACACACACACACACACACACACACACACACACACACACACACACACACACACACACACACACACACACACACACACACACACACACACACACACACACACACACACACACACACACACACACACACACACACACACACACACACACACACACACACACACACACACACACACACACACACACACACACACACACACACACACACACACACACACACACACACACACACACACACACACACACACACACACACACACACACACACACACACACACACACACACACACACACACACACACACACACACACACACACACACACACACACACACACACACACACACACACACACACACACACACACACACACACACACACACACACACACACACACACACACACACACACACACACACACACACACACACACACACACACACAACACACACACACACACACACACACACACACACACACACACACACACCACACACACACACACACACACACACACACACACACACACACACACACACACACACACACACACGATGATGATGCATTATAGAAATCTTACTATTATTATACAACCAACCATTTTCTTTTAATTTCTAGCATAAGCTTGGTTAACAAATGCCATTCATTGCTTATTGTGTATATGTATATGCTATAATAAAAAAGGGAAGACATGGATTGTTGCCTACTAGCCTTGCAGCCATGTCTGTTTTTGTCGTAGTGATGTTTTTTGCAGGAGTAGTTAGATTATATTATCATGTGGCCCTTAATCAGCCATTACATCAACAAACATTCTACAAAACATTCCAATAGGACCACTATAAAAGTGTGTTCCATACATGCAACATAGATGCAAATATATGCCATTATAAAAGTGTGATCCACACCCATCCGCTGACGAATTTGTACACACTACCTCTATGGGCTATCTACATCACATACACAATTTAAACCGTATGTATCTAAAATACAGCTTTATTTAAATTTATTTTCAAAATATAGTGCCTGCCTACAAACTATGCCAATTCGGGCACGTTACGTCCAATACATTCAGCTAGTAGACGGTTACATATATCTTAAACTGCCAGAGTTATATGTCACGAAGACGCGGGGATTTGTATTTAATGCTACTATAGACTGTATTGAAAACCATGGCTGTAACGAAGCCATAACATGCACAACGCTCTGAGACAAGGACATTAAGAAAACACTGTTTATAAAAAATACAAGTAACGATGATTGTGAGGTTTTGTTATATGTATTAATAATAATTGCAAGAAAGGAAGCGCATCAATAAATGATTAACATAAACTATAATATGCATGGTTCACTCATATGTTAATTCGGCAATCACCATGTTTACGCTGGTCACTGTAGACGTTAACCTTTGTCACGCATGTAAGAAGTCCATAAACAACACTCAAAACGAGGTGAAACGACATCCTGGACGGGATATACATGAACCACTAACCTTCGACGTTCTGGACCGCTCGACGTTCTGGACCGCCACACCGGCGACAGCGACGGCGCAGTATTCGCAAACGCCAAAGAAGGTCATTCCTTATGAAGCCCCTCCCATTAGTGGCGGCGTGTCCGTACTGGTTTAGCGTTTGTGTTAGCATATGTCAAATTATGCGTTTAGCTGAATGAGGTTCACGTCTATACAATGAAACGGACATCGGCATAGAGCGATTCAATGAGTTGGTCACTGACATATCGCAGTCGAGTCCGGTAGACGTCCGATAACAATGGTAGTCGTTCAACTTTGACCCTGTTGACCTGACCCTGGGAATGAAACTGTAGCGGATGAGATTTGGTGGAATGCACCGACGTTCGAAACACGTAATGCGCCAATGGCTGCGCAAATACCGTAGTAGCATGCATTATTCCACCATTTATTATATGAAAATCGTTAACAAACCAATCATGATTTGTGGCAATAACTACAGAGAAAACGAATTTGAAACACGGCTGGAAGGGCACCTGTCGGATTCGACAAGCTTATGAGAATTGTGGGTAATTTTCCGCGGGTCACGTGACGTCTTTGTGTGCCGACTCGCCGCGTGTGAGTCGAAAGTCCTTATTTATTTCGCCTCCGGTTTTTCTTTTCTTTATTGTTTAATACCACACGGAGGATTACCACCGGTCGTGGACGGAAGGAAGATATGTTACTGGAGCGATGTTGAGAGTTTGACGGATGCTAATGTCCTAGAGTGTGTGAAACGAGCCTTGGAGTGCAGGCATTTTGCTCGTATTAGAGAAAGCCGAATGAATTGTTCATAATGGCGGTGGTAGGCCACAGACACAGCCGACAGATGATGGCATTTCACGGTAGCACGGCAGCCTCTCAGCACGCCATACTGGCTGCTGCCGTCACAGCACCCTACTATCAACCGATAATGCCACAGCAAGATGTCCAACCGGATAGACCTATTGGCTACGGCGCTTTTGGTGTAGTCTGGTGAGTAGGGTATTGTGTTTGTTGCGGCTAAAGCAAGGCAACCAGGGCAGGCGGCTAGTAAAAATACAGTAACGACACCATAAACAGCTTTGTTCTGAATGAAAGTTAACGTGCTTAGATGTCGTTTGTATACATACACTTAATTTAAGTACTATTACGTCAATAGAACCAGCCAATTAGCCGATATTTTGGGGTAAAACGGAGTCTTAGCGAAATAGTTTTCATTATGTTGTGCGGCAGTCGCACAGATTTGACAGAAGTCGATGCCGTTGACTCGTTGTACATACCCTGAGCCTCGTTTCAGCTCATACTTCTTTTTGTATGTACAATCTATTTATATAGCAAGTAGACAAATTGGTGTAGCCAGTTGTAAAGTTGTTTTTGTTTCAGAGAGTACGGCAACTTCTTTGTTGTGCTGATTCTGAGAGGCGTTTAGCTGGGGTTAAAGGGCACTGACATTTAATTTTCGAGTAGGACCCTCCTGTGATTGGCCAGCAGAACAGCTGTTGAGGGGTGGGCTGTCTGGCCCAGGGCTTTTGACAAAGAATAACTTGGAAGGGTAGGGGTGGGTTGTGTGTCACATTATGTACATCTTTGTTGACTTATTTTTTATCTATTCACAAGTCTACAAGATGACCACATTTGGATATCAGATTTGATTTAAGACAAGTTAACGACTATAATGTTTTTTTTTGAAGAAGAACAGTGTATTGTGCGTGCATGTTAAATTTTGCATAATTCTGTTTTATATGTTTAAGTATTCAAGGAATTCATAATTTTTTATTTATTTTATCTTACAGCTATTTCTTGAATTACATATAAATATTGAGTATTGTAAAATAATTAATAAAAAGATCTTTGTACAGTAACACTGCATTTATCTGTGCATAAAATAACTGTGCTATTGGTTAAAGAAAACAAGTAATGCAGGAGATCTATCCTATGGCTATGAATCACAGTGCAGTGGAAACCCTAATTGGTGTACATTGTGGTAGGTTGGTGACAGTCATATCCTGTCCTGTTTTGATAGTGTTCTCTGGGGTTGATTCAGTCAGTTTCTGAGACTGTGAGGCCATTGTACCTTTGGGAGATTAGATCAGCCTTGTGTTGAGGTCATTGTGTTGTTTAGTGATGTACCAGTAGTTTTATCATAGACCGTGTGGATTTGTAGTATGTGGTTGTGAATAGTGTTATTGTTTATACCTTGAACTTGAAGCGCAACAGTAACATTTGATATATTTTTTACTTATGAACCAATAGCCATAAATGCTGTATTATAGAGTTTTTAGTTCCCCAAACATGGTGTAAGTATGTTCCTATCTTGACAGGTTCTTCCAAACCAAAGTTACTTAAACCAGATTAAAAGTCTGTATCTATTTTTATGCAAAGAGTAAGACAACAACGGAATTGAGCAAATATTATTAGATATCTAGAGGTTCCAAATGTGTGACATTGTATTTATTAATGGGAATAAAAACAAGGCTTTAACTAAAATCTGTTTCCCATGTATTCACAATGATTAGCATTGTCTGTAATATTTGACATTTATTCAAAAAAATTGAAGTGTACGGTGTACTGCTTAACACAACAATTTAAATCCATCATCAGTATCCTGGTGGTCGCATTAGCTCAACTGGCAAACACGTTGATTCAGTGGACTACATTTTACAGTCGGAAGGTTATCATTTCATATCCTACATGAACCATTTACTTCTTAGTCCTTTGGGCCAAAGGACCAATGGAATTCCAGCATCACTCTGTGTGCATCGTACCCTGTTAGCTCTCAGAAACTGGTGGAGATCTATTTTTCAAAAAATTGCATTGATGTTTCTTAGATATATCAATTTGATGGACACATTTTTACGCCTCCTATGATCCTTCGGGACCTGAAAACTGGTACATCTTAAGATTTCATTCAAACAAATTTCAGAAGCTTATCCTATAGTTTTGCATAGATGTTTCTGAGGGTATGCTCATTATACACAAGAAATGTGTACATTGCTAGACTTTTTTAAGGGCATCTCGGCCTCCTTCCCCAAAAATTAATATTTTGCCTACCTGAGCTTTTAGCAGATCTGAAGACGCAAACCCCTGTGGTGATTCTAGCAACTAGAATCCACACACCCCACAGTACAAGTCTAGCTACACACTCCTGGCATTCTATTGTCCATCCTGGTGGTGACTAATTGCTCTCCCTCCCCATGCAATGGTAGAGGCTGAATCAGTAACCCAGTAGGTAGATCCCTGTTAAGACACTAGAAAGTAGACCAAAGTACAGTTGAGTTAGTCACAAGTCTAGTGCCGAACCATTTCCTTCCAAAAAATAACAGAACATTTCAATGGTACATACACTTAAACAGGTAAAATATATGCTTTTGTTTTCTGGATACGGCTTTCATTTTACTTTCAAACTATTGGAAGGGAAAACCAAGTGCAACTGTAAAAAAACATCTGAAAATTTTCCTTTTCTAATGATTTATCTTATTAGTATATGTACGATGGTGTCATGGACATTAGCCAATCCCATTAGGATCAGGGCTGGGTCCAAATACACATTTTGGGATCAAATAAAAATACAACTCGGCCAACTCAGGTACATTTTTCCAATACAAATACATGGCAGTTGTTAATTTAAATTTCATTCAAGTACATATTTGATACATTTGGTTATATAATTATTTCAAAATATTATATAAAAAACAGACAGAATATATCAAATACCTGGACTTTCTGATTGTATTGCACATGGGGGAAACCTGGCTTCATTTCTCCTAGCCTAGGATGTTTGCATAGCAGATCACAGACGGATTCTTTAAAGCGCATTCCCTATACAAATTTGCTTTTTGTCTATGGAAGGTGGGTGATAAGTCTCACTGGATTCATATTCATTCATGTATGCTAATGGTTGACCAGCAGCTTCACTGTAGGCCAATTTACTCAGTGCAGCCTGCCCACTATTGACTCTACCAATGGTGTGAACATTATGGACATATCGAACTATGTGAGGCAATGCTTTGCCCTTTGTTGGTAAAAAAAACGTATACATGTGCTTTTTTGATTGCATTTGAAATATACCTGTACAGACCAAATATCAAATATAAATACATGCACTTTTGTGATTACCAGTATAAATACACACAATTTCTATATTCAAGTAGCTATTTTTGACCCAACCCTGGTGATTGATGCTATCACATGCACATCACGTTTGGCAAACATAATTATAATTGCCTGTGGGCCTGGCCTGTAGCATTGGTTGTAATTTGAAAACCGTCACAGGGAAACCTGCTGTTGACAGTGCAATTCCATTCAGACATTCTACATGCATTACATTTTATTTATTTACATCCGAGAACCTGCCACATAATCTTATAATTTCTCTTCCTGGTGAGCCACCTAGCTCATCTTCCTTCCAGGAGCCCAGTCAGCAATATGTCATTTCAATTCACGCCCATAATTCAGATTAAATTTTCTACCATGTAAATAGCAAGGGGAAACAAGGGGGGTCTGGCTGTGTGTGTTTGACACGCCAAACATTTTGTTATGACCCTTTTTTGCCTGTTCCCTTGTACAAATTCTTGGCGGGTGACTTGATTGAGGGGCTGAGTCATCCCTTGGGGATGGCAGGCTGTACTGAGCATGCTCCTCTCTCCCAGCTCCTCCCTCCCTGCCTGTATTAGTGTACACACCAGCACTTATAAGGCTGGCGTGATGGCGGCAAGCCAACTGTACAGGCACAGAAGCCACATGAATGATGTATTTCATATAATGCATACGTGTGTAAGTCACTGGGTTTGATTTCTCCCGCGCAAGAAACCTATTGCTACCGGGATGTGTGGACGAAATGGGTTTCTTCTGGAAGAAATGGGAAACTAGGTTTATATGGCCTAGTACCCCTGTCCTAGTACCCCCTGGGAAGACTAATATGGGCTAGCAGTAGTGGGACTATGTATCCTTTTACTAATATTACCTGGCTGTTCCATTCAGTATTCAAGATATATATTATTGCAGTGTCTGTAGACTGTGTTTAAAGTTCTTAATTACTGAAGCATATAAATTTTGGCATGGCATTAGCCAAATTTTATTTAAAAAAAGTAACTATTAATTGTATAGGGGCAGCATATTCAAATTGGGTAGCTTTCGCTAAAAAAAATTGCTACTTATACACTTAAGTCAAGCAAAAAAGTATCTGGAATCCTGTAAAAAAAATTCTAATAAATTTATGGACACAACTACTAGAGATTACTAGTGTGTTCAATGCATATTAGTTTGATATCTCACACTGCTCAGTAAAGTTATGTACTTGGTGACTTAAAATGTTTTTTCTTGTGAACTTGTCTGTTAAACACCTATTTACTTGTTCATTGACCCCAGTGGAACTTTGATAACGTTTTGTCAACAAAACTTAGTTGGCATACATGACAACACGCACGGATGCACGAGATTTGTGAATAACATTGCACTGTCTGATGGTTATAATTTGGCAGTTGTCTGCTCAATGAACCGTGACGAGTACAGTCATTGACAGTGGCTAAGTGTTGCCACCCTTATCGCTGCTCATTCATTATCGACACAAAGAACTATCTGCTTGCAAGTCAGTGTTCCGGTTTGAATGATCAGCATCTGTTGCCATTGAGCGACTGAGTCAGATGTCGCCACGAGATAGGCATGAAAACGTCACAGTTATAATGACATGTATTATGCTAGTGTGTAGGGTGTGGGGTGAACTCGGTGTGTGTAGGACTGACGTTGACAGCTGGCGTGTACTTCAGATGTCATTCAGTCAACTAATTGCATATAAATAATGAGCACAGATGATAAGGACTTTTGGGCATTTAATGTGGCCGTTAATTAATATCTACATTACTATGAATAAGCCATGGTAATCATTACTTATCATCAGTTGTTATCTTACTACTAAAGGATCTATGAATTACTAGTGGTACTCATCATATGCTGTGGTCACCAGTGAATTAAACTTATTAGTTGCTGTGGAAAGTGTACTTGGAAATTATTATATTGCATACAAACTTACATTATAATAATTGTGATAATTTTTTGCGATTGTTTAATTTGACACTAGATAATAATAACATTAGCTCATTTTGTTATAGTAATTTGGATCGTTGTGGTGCGCTCAATGTGTGTTTGTATACAATGTGATATATGTATGTATATATGTATCGATCTTGGTCGTATATAACCAGAATAAAGTTTACCTATGATAATAATATGGTTGATGTTCACATGCAATGATTATTGATTTATACAATTTTGATGTAAATTAGTGCATCCAAACGTGCCAAATCCTACCAGGTTGACGGCAACTCTATTACTAAATTGATCACTGCTGTTGAAATCCCATGAGTGTTTTTTAGTAACCAAATGGGATTTCCAGTCATGCTAGGAAATGTTATTTTTTGATGTTTTTAATTTTCTCAGTGCTTTCTTTGCACTTAATACTGGAATATTTGAAGCAGAGCCTGTTATTTTTGACTATTTTTGATATAAATGTCAAGGGGCAACTTGTTAGAATATCAATGGCAAATGTATTCAAAGTAAATTATGTCTGCCATAAAAAGTATAGCCTTGTTGGTAAGTTTTATGCAACTACAATCACGTTATAATCAATTATCAGGAAAATCTGTTGAAGACAAAACATTTGTATTGACTTGTTAAATGGGCTCACAGTCACATAAACGTTTGTTGTTATTCTCATCATATTGTCCCTGTTGTCAGGGGTGAGGTTGCCATGGTTACTGTCATCTTTTCTTTCCTCTCCTCACTTTTCTCTCACTGTGTTCTCTAACACCAGTCTCCAACTCCTTCTTTTGCTGTTGCTCTCCATTCTCTTCGCACTCTTTCCAGATCAGGGCTTTATGCAGGATGAAATTATTGCCAGTCACACATGTTTTGGTGGTCAGATGGATGTTAACTGTTAAGCCAGTTTATAAACTTTAAATGTGTCTGATGACCTGAAATGGACTACAAACACACGTGACACCATTTTCACTCACTTTCAAGGCATAACTAACAATATCTATGCTTTTGGAAGACCTTTTTTGTTCCGTTTTTTACCCGTCTACCACCCGTCCACCCATATTTCTACCCCGTCCATATGATGAGTGGCTGTGTCTCTACATAAAGCTGTGTTCCAGATCTCTCTTAACGCAGTCCTCCCATCGCATTCTATGTCTTCCTCACCTCCTCCACTTTATGGGCATCTGCTCTCTGCCAATTTTTCATCTCACGTTCTTTCCCACATGTCCTGCCCATTTCAGCCTACTCCTCCCCAGTGTCTTCTTTTGTTTCCCTTTAATTTATATTTTCTCGTGGGTGTTGCAGGTCTGTCACAGATCCCCGTGACGGCAAGCGGGTCGCCCTCAAGAAAATGCCAAATGTCTTCCAGAATCTCATCTCCTGCAAGCGAGTCTACCGTGAACTGAAAATGTTGTGCCATTTCAAGAACGATAACGTAAGTACCTGAAACTAGTAGGACAGTGATGTGGAATTTGTTTTGGGATGATCACAGGCACTTTAAGCCTTTATACAGATCTCTGCTACTGTGGATTCGTCATCACGATATTGTTAATAAATAAGGTACTAATTTCCGTTGACACAATCAAATACGAATTACAGTTGACACAATCTAAGAACTTACTTCAGTACACACAATATAGGTTCAGTGTTCAATCCAGGTCGCACCCTTGTAGCGCCATATTTGTTATATTGTCCCCAAAAAATTGCTTGAACGTGCCCAAAGGACAAGTATATAATTTAGAAAAATTTCAAACCCTGTTCTCAGTCGTCTTACATCCATCTAGTGTTCCCTTGTTTTGTTAACTTCTTTTAACACTGATGACTTTGGGTGATTGGGAAACTTCTTAAACGTCTTTAACAAGGCAGAAGAGCTTTCATTTAGCACATCGTATTGAAACAGTTTCATTGTCGAATTCTCTGAGTGTTGGCTGCTGATAAGTTTAGCTTATGGTTCTGATATCCCACGTGAACATAATCTCTTTGTTATGTTCTTCATCTGTGGCTGAGTTCATGATTCTATGCCCAGTAGCTGGCCTTTGTGTGAGAACTCTGACTTCTAAAGGTCTGTCCTTGTGGTAAATGAGGTGTGGGTGTGATCTGAGTTGGTTTAGTCGGGCAGCTTTGTTTCCAGAGCAAATGGCCTATAATAGTGGACAAAGGCTGGATAAATTTAGTAGTATATGTGCATCATTCTAGTGGTGGTCAGTTGGTCAGGAAGTGTGGTCAGTCTGTGAGTCACACTACAGCTGTGTGGAGGAGGAAGTGAGGCATATCTAGTGAGTCAAGTCCTTTTGTGTGGTCGCTGGGACACAGGAAACAGTGTTAATGGTATTTGTTAAGGAACACAATTTTGGTGGTAGTAATCAGTATGGCTTGGTAAACAATGTGACGTTTGTTATGTACAGACGCAATAAATCACGGTTGTCATTTCATTTTTTACCATGTGTCCGTGAACTTGACAGTTTTCTGCATTTCGTGTTGGTAAACAGTAAACAGTCCCCTCCCCCACAGCGTCGGACCGATCCCACTACGGGATGTCAACAACATTTCAGGCAAACAACTGAATTCTTTGGTGCATACTGTGAGGCTGCCAGCGAGATTGAGTAACCAGTGATGTGGGCCAAGATTCGGCAAATCGTATGCAAGCGCAATCCCCAATTTTAATAAGTTCTATCTGTTCTGAAGCAGCATTGGTGATACATGTCACATCACGCCCAGGCCCTGAGTTTCCTCAAAATGCATACTGTGCATACATTTTTAGACCCAGAGATCCAATGGGTTTATGGTATTACTTTGTGTCTGCCATCTACCACGTCTGCTGCATTCGTATAATTTAGCTGTGTTTCTGGTCATCTCATGAATAACTAGAGAAAATGCCAATTAGGTGATTACAGTGAAGAGACAGTGACGATGAATTGATTAACCAAAACACATTTCATTCATAGTTACCAACTCGCTATGATTATAGTCCAAAGCACGTCAGTGCCTTCTGTCCCATTTTTATTTTAAATTTATGTAAATAATGACAGTCAAACTGGAATGCTTTCATATTTATTACTAATGGAAATTATGTTAGTAACAACGGGGAATCCTCGGTCATTCCTGGGTCCTGACTCGCTACCTTCGTGGTCCCAGATTCGGCAATCTGTACCGAATCCAGGACCACGACACCAGTGAACTGCATCCCAGCTAGGTTAAGGTGTCACAATCCATCCAGGGAATACTGGGAGTGGTGGGAGATGGGGGTAGGAGCCCAGGAGGGTCACTGCCCAGGGCACTCCCAGTGAAAACTGGGACGTGTTTGTGGGTTGTGGTTCGTAGACCTCAGCCGGTTACGTACTTGGGTTTTCGGATTTCAGGGACAATTTGTTATGGTTTTTGGTGGCAAAAAATCTTGTTACCATAGGTTTTACACAGGCGGAAATTATAGTACTAGTTGGCAACTAGGCACTGTATAATTGATTCACTGATTATTTAGAATTTATATTATATTATCAACAATTGTTGACTTCAGATTAAAACGTGTAGTGAGATTTTTAAAGAATGTATAAAACAGTTTAATGGTTTATTGTATGTTTGAAAGTGGAAAGAAGAGGTTCATGAATGTCTTTGGAGTCAGTCAACTTATAGGCACATTAATTGACGTACCATAATGGATCAAATGCAATGGTATTGGTTCTGTCAACAATATGTATTTAAATGAAAAGGTTAAAATAAATGTCATAAGTACACACTGCCATATTACAATTGTTAGTATTCATTTAGCTGCCACAAAGCCTGCCAGTCGCTGTTTGGCTTTACATGTGTCAAATGGACATTGTATTAGTTTACACGTAATAGTAAACTGTTGAACTTAGAAATAGATTGTAAAAGTACTTACTACATAGAGATATTTCCTCTCACCACAACGCTTGCAGTTCTGTTCTCACTGCACTCATGGGCACCATAAAACATTTGTCAGAGTTCAGCTAATACCTTTACCCTGGGGTGTTGATGAAAGTAGGGGTATGACGTAGACTGGCAGTGACAGGGGAGTATAGGTCTTTCATGGTCAGACTTGGTCATGGGGGGCTGGGCTGGGCTGGGCTGGGGAGTGGAAGGCCTGGCACTCACACCCAGAGTTGCTATCACAAGGGTAGCCTGCAGGCAATGCACCCAGCACCCAGTGATAGTGGGGACTACCTGCCCTCGCTCCTGCTGAGTGAGAGCGAATAATTGGAGACATGGGGACCATTTCATTAACATTGTTAAGAGCTCCTAAGTCTGATTTTGCTCTTTAAAATTGATTTTGATCCTTAATAATGATCCTGAGCACCTAAAAACTGTCAATACCACGAAGCATTGTCGTCCGTGTGTTATGGAAACACAGCAATGGATATTTGCATTTTTACCCCAAAAAATATTGAATAACATGTTTAAAGATGAGTTTTTCATAAGAGCTCTTTATCTGTGTGAAACTAAGCACTGAGTATAAAGTGTACACAGAGTGCAGACTGTACACTGAGCACAGACTGTACACTGAGTGCAGACTGTACACTGAGCACAGACTATGGAAAGCATTGAAACTGTACAAGACATTCAATTGAGGTACACCTAGTTTTGACTCAAAGTGTGGTTACAAGTGTGCTTTGAGTGACATGCATTAAATGTTATTCACAGTAATAATAGCATGCAATAAAGTGGTCATTTTCAAACTTTTGATCAGCATACATAGATGGGGACATTATAGTTCCAAGAGATAGTGGATATTGAGCGACATTTTGTTGTCTGGTAAGACTAAGATAGCTTTTGTTTCAGCAAATGTTCTCCGTACCGGTTCTGTGGAGATATGACTTATTTACATATTATATAAATTATTGTGTAAAAACCCATTTCCTTTATCCATGGCAGACCTGGGCACTATTGCACCAGGCACTGGAACTAATGACCTACACTTTATAGTGTCTAATTGAGTGGAGTCAGTGAACACATATTTGCTACTTCCTTCCCATGTCAGTTACATCTAACTGGTTTCACGAAATGACAGTTCCTTGTAACTTGGACAGGAAGGAGTTTTTGAACTGATGTGATATGGAAGCTGTTTAGGCGCCTACTGAGACAGCTGTGTCCTGACCAATGGACATGGCCAGGGTCATTCAGTAGCTACTGATTGATCCCTGCAGATGTCAAAGGTGAGGAGGTGAGGCTCCTTCCCTTGACTGATGAGGTTGCCAGTCCAGGGGTTAAGGACCCACCTTGTGCCCTGCATCAGGCAGTGTTTACCTGTGTGTGTTGAATTAAGGCCAGAAGGTGCGTTTACACCAAGGTGTCTTGCTAATCAACACGTCTGACCAATTCTGATTGCATCAATGATAGAAGTTTACGTCAAAGCAACCGTTGTTTGACCCATACCTAAGTTGTAAATAACTAATGATCTGATGAGTTTAACTTTGTTCCCCACAACCTCAGTTTTTTTTTGTAACTTTGTATTTGGAGTCATTGTTGGTGGGAGGATGAAATTCAGAATATTTTGTACATCAGAAATGTTGATTCTCAAAGTTTTGTTTTTGGGGCAAAAATGAACGTGACTGCCAACATTTAGACCCCTGTTTCTCAGCAACCAGTAGATCGAAATGGACAAACTTGGTGTCATTGGAAAGGGGATTGACTAAGTATTCCAAATATGTCATTGTTTTTCATATTGATGTGTATTACAAACTCATAACCTCGTAAACTTGGATTTGACCCTGTGGATCTTGTTACCTTGAGATTATTTTAGTCAGAATTGTAGCTGAATATCTTGGCTACAATATATAAAAATCAGGATGTAATATTTTTGGTTTGTCATCAGAATACAATCGAAATAGGCACATAATAGCCTAGCAAGTCAAACATGTCTGAAGCTATGCATGTTCTATTAGTATCCGCACGTACTGGTATGTTAAATATACATGGCTAGCTTTGAATAACCAGAACTTGCAAGAAAAATTCCAGATTTCATCTTTCCCATCCATAATGAACTAAAATACAAAGTTATAGCAAAATATAAAGTGGTGGTGTTAATAGTTGTATTTAGTTTGAATGATCTGACAATTAGAGAACATTCTACATGTTCTAGATATCATATTGACTGTATAAATTGGTAAATATTAATAGATCATTGTTTTAATTTAAATAATAAAATACAAATATCGTCAAAGGGGGCTTCAAAATAGCTTGTTATGTAAAGTAATATGAACGTTGAAATCTGACATGAAAATAAATTAATCAGGCGTGTGTACGTCAAGCACCTGTCTTTTATGGTGAAAGAAAGATGATGATTCAAAACGATTCTTCCAGACAACAACCTTTTTTGACTCGGTGCGTGGCTGGGAGACTGGAATAGTCACGCAACTATGTAGGATGAATGACAGCCTTGCAATGATAACTTGCTGGCTGTGATGATTTATGGAACCAGAGATAGGTCGGAGCAGGTCGGTTTGTGCCAACAAAAAAGTCCCGCATGTCACATCAGACGGTCTCTGTGTCTTTGTCTCATGTGATACAAGCACCGGGTTGTCATGTGATTAATATTCAGGAATAAATCTCATGAGTTCTGCACCGCTACATGCATATTCCCACCATCAACTCGGGTGGCTGGAGCACATCAAAGAATTGACCGCTCGAATCTATGTCACATGTTTGAAAGTGTGGTTGTCACACGGCGATGTCAACTGCATGGTTGCATTGTGTTTAAAACAGGTGACGTTACGGAGTGGTAATTAACATCAGAAAGGTGGCACCTGGACAGGTATTGTTTACCTGGCACAGGTGTTGGAAGGCAAGTGTGTCTGTCCAAGTAATGACCCACTCTCCAGTGTCTGTCATGGCCCATTAGTGGCCCAGTTCAGATACACGTACATCACCCCTTGACCTGTCCTGGTAATTTACCCGTGAATATGTCACAATGAAATAGTTAGATGAATCTGTCATTTGTACAGAAGACAATCCTGTACTGGGACAAGACAGGTGTTAAACGTCAACCTGGAATGAAACATGCTGTTACTATTTATTATTATTTCAATGTTATTATTTCAATCAATTACATTTCAGATCTTGAAACAAACTTCAACAATTACGATGACAACATAAAAATTGTATTAAACCCCTTATGTAATAATAAAAAATCCTGTGCAACTAATGTTGCCAAGTATGTTAGTTTTGTCCTAGTAAAAAATGTATAACATTTGTACGGTTAATTTTCAAATTATAATTGTTTCTGTAAACAACGCCAAATGGAATATTCTGTTCCATAGTCCTTTCACAATAGGGGCTCCCTTATCAGAAGTAGCATGACCTTACTAATAAAATACCCTAATAAAATACCCTAAAATAAATTAATCGAAGGAGGTACAGACGGTGTTCACCAGCAACATGGATGTGGATCAGTGACATGAAGACGTCACCAACGGGTCATCTAAAAACAGAAAGTTGCACAGACAATGAAGTTGGACACTGATACGGTCTCCGTGACCACTATCGTCATTATTCACACTGCGGACATCAATATCCGACTCGAAGCCATTGAGAAATGATCTCGGTAAAATCTACCATGAGCGACATGATGCCGGAGATAATCTAGACGACCACACTTCATTATCCTTCCAAATAAACTCGGTTCATTCAAACGAAAACCATCACAATATGGCGACAGCACGTGTTTCCATGACCTACATAGAGCTTATAGGTCTGCAGTTTGAACTGGGTTATTAATGTAAAAGAAGGATCTGATCATGGTAAATGAAAGCCGAGGTCTAGGAATTGTGAGTTACTGACCGGTTTTGGCTGCTCTGCACAGTACATAGTTAAATTGTCTGATATCAATGTTATTGAGTGGATCTGTCTTTTTTATGGTCTGAATATTGAAATGTCTCAAAACTGTGCTCCAATGAGGATTTCAAATCAGTATCTTTGTTAGTGGTTGTCTGGAGTGTTGGACTACAAATGTGGATTGTACATCTGTCGGTCATATAGATCTGGCCTGTACTTTTCTGATCCCCAAACAAACACAATGACTGATGCAGAACACTGGCGCCTGATTAGATCAGATGTCACAGTGACTGCTCTCTGATTCCAGTGCTCCGATCTGTGTTTTCCTGTGGCTGGAGCCTGAATTAGTGCCTAGAATGCCTGGCCCTGTGGTAGAGCTTGTTGACTGTTTAGACAAGAGTTCATGTATGAGTCAACGCTTCCCTGTCAATGGCTACTGCAGCTTGGGCAGAGGCTTCCTCCCTGATTACATCAATCAATTGCTACATTGACAGAGCCATCCAGCTTATGGGTGTACTCTAGCATAGTCATTTAACCAGTGGCAGCTGAATTTAATTAACCTGCCCTCAGTAAACAGGCTGTGGTTACATCAACCCTGTAGCATCACCCCTTGTTTTCCCATTGAGCCCCGACATTATGAGGATGGCCAGCGAGTTTAGATATTATAATGTGGTAACAGTAGTGTTGTGGTAGACTCTTGTTTAATGGTCATTCCATGTCAATTCAACCTGAGATCGCCAGGTGACCATTTACAATGTTGATGAAATTTCACTCATGATCACCTATATAAGTAATGGCAACAAGCTAAACTCCAATGATAAAACTATTTATGAAATTGTGGTTGATTGGAAGTGGAACCCATTAACACTTAAAATTTTCATAGTTCTTTCAGTTAGCAATTATTTTATATCGAACCCCTGTTCACATAGCCTGCGATTTTGGAGTATATTTAAATGCTAATAACTTTCTTTTTTGTAAGATATTTTTAAAGATATTAACGTCGAACACAATTCCAGTTTAAATGTTCAGAATTGCACTATCAGTAAATTGAGCCATGGGTAAGAAGATTCAGCACATCTTTATTGTAAATTTTGTCATGGTTTCCAACACAGTACATTACTTATGATAAATTTGTTAGCACATGTATTTGCTAAGATTTCAGAATGTGACAGGGCCTTATATGTCAGGTCCTTATGCAGGATAACTTTTGTGCCAGTCACATTTTTGCGTTGCCACATAAATGTTAACTGTTAAGCCAGTTGAGAAACTTGAAATGTATTTTGTGATCTGAAATTGACTACACACATTTACACTCGTTTTTAAGACACAACTAACAATATACATACAAGTTTTTCTAGTTTTCTACCCATCCACAGTGGGTTTTACCAAATGATGGGTGAGTGGGTCTCTGCATAAAGCTATGATAATAACATAGTGCTATGCTGTGTGTATGTCTCAATGTTTCCTATGCCAAATGCCGCTGCTGCGTACGGCAGTAGAGCTTACATCATCATGTCTGGCAGAAGAACATACCAGGCAGACATAGAATACCTACACCTGGCAGATACGCCGGGCCTCATGTGGGGATGTTTAGTGTTCTGCGTGACGTCTTCCCTGCCATCACAACCATGCATAATGGGTGGCACATCTGCTCCATAAAACATAAGACTCTTGGGCTATTTTGTGTGCGAATTATTGATAAAGTACACCACATTGGTGATGTTTGTATGTGGAATATTGCAGTCAGCATTTGTGGAATATTGTGGTTACTGAAACAGGCCCCGATACATCTGCATCTTTGTTTAGAGCATTGCGGCCACAAATAAACAGTTTAATTTTAATTAATAGCATTCTTACTGAGGTTACAGGTACAAAAAGGGGGTAATTAACTGACCTGTTGTTATAGTGGGCTCAGGAAAACGTTTAGACCTTACTACCCCGGTACTTAGTGCGGGATAATCTTTTTGCCAGTCAACATTGCCATGTGTCACGCATCTGGATATTTTACCAATCCAAATAGGATTTTTTAATGGATTGATGCAGTGTCTTGGTTCATGTGATTTAGTAAAATGTTTACCTCTCAAGAATTTTTTTTGTTTTCTCCATATATTTCGACTGTATCTCACAGCCTTCTTCACCGGACTGAATTTCACGGTCATGTCACAACCCCTGAACTGGCATAGGAGAAAAATCAGAGGTCATTAACGTACACAGGGGAAAGCCATCACTAAACAAAGACTTTACCCAGGAACTCCCGCGGGTCGTGCTCCAGGTTGTGTCACATGATGTAGATAGGTCATGTGATATGACCGTAAAATTCAATGCACTGAAGAGACAGCCAATGTACATGTGTGTATGGAGAAAACAAAAATCTTTTGAGAGGTAAATATTTTACTAAAATCCAAATGCTAGTTTGTCAAGAGTTGCACAATGAAAACCCTAACCATAGGGTTCCAGTATGTAAACATCATGAAAAATCAATGTTATGTTATTACAAGATACAACATGGTTTGTTAAATTTCTCAAAGGAGAGAACGTTGTCTTGTGGTCACTACAAAAGTATAAAAACAGTCATTAGATAGACAGTCGCAAACTAATATTCCATACATTCACACTGGTTATGTTGGTAGTGACAGTGACAATAAATACATAAATAAGGATTGATTTAAAATAAATATTTTAAAATTAAACAAATATAATCAATAAATATTTATTTTAAATAAATTATTGTTTAATTACATTTTAAAACCTAAAATCATGAAATGGGAATACAATAAAAATACTATTAAAATGTAACTAGGATTTATTGATAATCTTGATAACTTGAGATTTATTTACTTAGATTTAGGTTTTATTGAAGAATTTTATTGATGAGATTTACGTTTTATTGACGAATTGTATTGACATGGTGATAACACTGCTCAATGTCTGCTTTCTTTGCTCTAAAGGCATCTATAATACGGTGGTGATGCAGGATCACAGTCGAAAGATAGGACATTTCATGAGGTCTGATAATATGTGGGTTGATGAATCATGATTTTGTACGACTCTCTTTGTGTCTGTCCTGCAAGTTCGTGTGACAGTTCAAGTTGGTCCTTTGTGTCTATTCTCAGCTCTAATAACTCAATTGAGATCAAGTTTCATGTTTGTCTTTCTCAGGTGAAGTGGTCGTCTTGCATCTTGTGTGACGCTTGTCCGGTCAAAATGGTCATTGATGTTACCGTCTAAATGTGTAAACATGCTAATCGAGATTGGACATGTTTTGTTGTCGTTCAGTCTTACTCGGACAAACAATCATGATTTAACCCAGATATGTGCGGATGTGGTCATTCATAAAATGGATCAAACATTGGTCTGGTTTGCTGTCGAGTCATTCAACTGTGCAGATCCTTTCAGTTGCTAGCAGTCTGTGGCTGTCCATCATACTGTGACTACAACAGTGGGGCACGACAACTTACTTCACTTCAATTGATCGCCATCGAAAACAAATGAAAAATAGATCCTATCCGGGGGATGTTTTTATCTCACAAACTGAAGAGATGTCAAAATGTACTACAGACTTAACCATCTTGTATAACTCTCATATATGTCCAGTTGTAGTTATTTTCTATATGACGGCATGTGAGATTAGGTGTCATTAGCAAGCGTTGGCTAACCTAATTATATCACTGGACACTAGCTGACCACTACATTCGAGTTGACCTGCTGGGTGCCCAGCTTATACAATCAACATTTATGTGTTAATATTCCAGCATTGTAAACAGACTGCCTTACTTGCTGACTAGTTGCCGTGTTTGTGTTTACACACTGACCTGCATTATGTGTGTAGTGTAGTGTAGTGTGGACCCCTCAGCTGGACCAGGGGTGAGAAGGGCAGGGCTCAAGACCAGAGGCTTCACACTTATCCAAAAATTTGACACTTCCTAGAAGCATAAATACTGGTGGGTGATAAGATAATGACAGTAGGTTGATATATGTTCTATTCTGTAACTTCTGATGTATTTTATAGGTGTACCAATACATAATCCTTACCCCCATTTAAATAGCTTTGTGCGGTTAATATCCGAATCCAGGACAAAATCCCACACGGGCAAAACCCCACTCGGACAAAAACCCCACTCACCAATACACATTTCGGACATAACCCCACTCTTAAAATAATATTTAATAAATGTTTTTTATTAGGCTTTTGGTGCGATTGATTGATTGATTGATTGATTGATTGATTGATTGATTGATTGATTGATTGATTGATTGATTGATTGATTGATTGATTGATTGATTGATTGATTGATTGATTGATTGATTGATTGATTGATTGATTGATTGATTGATTGATTAATTATTTTGTTACAGTTTCTGTTAGATGCATTTGATCTGTCTCACATTATATGTATTTTATTTGATTGATTTCAAATAAATTTTTAAAATATGAAACATTGAGTTTTGTCATTAACAGTCTTCCATAAGCACTTTATCATTTTATTTCAGGGCTTTTCCAGTATCACGCCCTGTATCATTCCCGTTGTTTCCGTATCAGCCCTCGTCCTTCTATTATTCTATAGTAAAATATACATTAGACTACCCAGGGAGGTATGTGATTGTTTTTTTTATAGAAGTATTATATTAGGTGATAATTATAATGAGTTTATTCTGTAAATTCAGGTCTCTGATCTAAAGTACAAAAATCATAACTTATGCAATGTGGTATATATACATTATTTATATATATATATATATATATATATATATATATATATATATATATTGTGTATATATATATATATATTTTGTTAAAGTGGGTTTTGTCCGAGTGGGGATTTGTCCGATGGTGTTTTGTCTGAGTGGGGTTATGTCCAGTGGGGTTTTGTCCGTTTACCTAATATCCAATGGATCTGCAGCTGCAGTGGACACCTTTAAGTCTAGGCTGGGTGGACACTTTAATTTCTTGGTTTTGCTGTGACACAAGCCCCCACCCGCCATATTGGCGTGATGACCTTAATGTTATTGTTTTTGTCAATTATCATATGGACATGGATTTTAGTAAGTTTTAAATTGGAGGTATTTTGCCTAACCTGCACATGTGCAAATGTTGGACGTGTCGTGAGTCGTGGCCCAGTACTGGGCCAGTAAGTTAGACTCTGTCTATGGGGGGGGGTCAGGACATGTGGTCACACATGGATAGATAAAGTCTAAAGTCACTCATGAAGTTTTTATAGCATTTGAACTCTTTACTATTGTATACAGTTGCGTACAATCCCTTTCAAGAGTACAACATTTGTTTGAAGATACAATACTCAATAGACATTGTACTACATGGGTAGATGGTCTGTGTTCCATCTGTTCTGTGATATGAATGTGTTATGATACCAGCCTGACAGGGCAAGGGTGGCTTATCAGGACATGAAGAGGGTGTACTGGCGGGCGGGCGGGCGGGTGGGCGGGCGGGCGGGCGGGCGGGCGGGCGGTCAGGGATATTTGGACACACCGCAAGAATTAACACTTTGGAGCAATTTAATGGAAACTTTCGATCTACATGTGGTGGATTGAAATGCAGCCAGTTTCCATTAATGTTCTCCAAAATCGAAATATGAAAATAGACAGGCTATCTCTTTTACCACCTGTCCAGGGTTGGCTGTATAGACAGCTTTTATCAGGCCGCCAAGTAGAGAAAATAAATCTTGACCATTTAGTCAGTTGCTGAACATTATTATTAGTAGTACCACACTTGCATAGTGTGGTAGATCATAATCCATTGTTTGTAGCCAGTTTACTAAGCTGCATCTGACCATATAAACATTCCATCTGCTAGGGACTATGTCAAAGACATGGAATGTATATTGATTCCAATGTAGGGTGTGGTCAGTTTGCATCAACATGGCCAGATATGTTAGTGCAAAGAAAGGTTAACATTTCCCTTTCTGTGGCTGGCAATCTTGGAGTTACTGGTAGATCTCCACAAGCGACAACCTTTACATAATATTAGTAGATTCCTTGGGGTATACTTCATTCCATCTGTGCTTTCAGTAGGAACATGGCAGATATGTGGCACCCATAGCTTTATGCAGTGACCCATCCACCTGTCATTTGGACAGGTAAAAACCGTTGTGGACGGGTAGAAATGTGGATGGACGGATAACAAATGAAGGAGCAAAAAAGGTCTTCAAAAAACCATAGTTTATTGTCTGAATGTCAGTTATGCCTTAGAAGTGTGTAAATGGTGTCACATGTGTGTGTGTGTGTAGTCCATTTCAGGTCATCAGGCACATTTAAAAGTTTGTAAACTGGCTTAACAGTTAATACCCATGTGTCCACCAAAACATGTATGACTGGCAATAATTTGGTCCTGCATAAAGCCCTCGTGTCACCTAAGATTTTGTGTTTGTATTTTAGTTGAAGACGTCATAGCCAAGCAAGAGCTTCAATTGCAAACCCTGCTTTGTGCTTTGAGAGGTTTCCGGCTAACTGTGGGTAGTGGAAAGATGTATGTTATCTAAACAAAGTATCTATTGCCCTGTGTCAGTTTCCAGTGGTCAGACACAAAGCTTGCTTCCCATGAATACAGAATCCAACAAAGAAAAACAAATATGATATTCCTGCAGTCAGTGCAGTTTGCGTCATACAACTGACTCTGTGAGATTCACCCAGTTGTAAGAGACCGTCCGATTGGTTGATTCTGTGTGTAACAAAGGAAAATAAAACTTCCTGTGTTCTTTGTATTTGGCCGGCAGCTGTTGTCACTTGAGAGGAGTCCGGGTGAGATATGGTGTGTGGGCAGTGTGTTGCGGTCAGTCAGTACTGCTGGGTCAGGTGACAATGGGACGTCACCCTTCCTTTGTCAGTTAATGTGACACTTTGTTGTTTCGCTTTTGTTCAGTCAATTCATACTGGTTCTGGGTCAGGCATACTTATACAAGTTAGGTGAAATGAAAGCAGCATATTGGATTGGTTACAGCAGCTGTATGGGACGTTTTATCGCTTAGATGTGATCGTGCTACAGCCTACATGCCGACTGAAAATGTCATCAGTCAGTATCCATATAAATGTATATAATTGTACTATAAATGGGATGACATATTGTCAGTTATTCATTCAGATGACACTATTCAGATTAGACAAGTGATGTTCAGATTACACATAAAAAGAATTATGGCTAATTAAAATACAAACATGTTGTACTGGTTATAATTAACACCTTAGGATAGCTTTCTTTACACAGGTCTTAGAACTCTTGTCTTCGCAGTGAACAGGCATGAGAGCGGCGGTTGTATGTGTAGCATCTTGATTATTCTGAATCAGTGCTTCGCCTGTAAGAAACCATTTTTCTTTTTATCCTCTAGGTTGCACCACTGCCTAATCATGCAGTGTCGTGCCCAGACTGTGGTGGTATCCTTTACAAAGGTTAATTTGGGCAGATTAATTTGGGACGTCAGCGTTAGCAAACTTGAAAAAGTTCCCCGGTGATAACAACAATGACACATGAAGTTCCAGTGACAATGTTACAGTAAATGCAAAGCTGATGACTGATGATTAAGTTGTCTTTGACTTATTCATGCAGTGTAAGCAAGTGTCTATTGTCAATAAGTTTCTTTTTAAATGTAACAGTAAAAATTAGTTAATTGTGTTCACTTACCAGTAAAATTGGGAAAGACTGGCAGCGATCCTACAGACAGTTTGAATAAAATAATATTTTCCTGTGACTTGTTCCATGACTTTTTTACCTGTGATTTTATTTCCGATGCAAAACGGTGACATTTTTCAGTGACTGTTTTACTTGTGACAATATTACCATCTACCTCAAGGGCAGTATCTGGCTCATTTTGGAAGGTATTTTGCACCTAAAGGCAACTTTGAGGTTGCTCCTGCAGCATTGTAGACGTATCCCGCATTTCTCAGGGAAACAATTATTGTCTTAAGACATTGGTGAGAAATACCTTGCACCAGACGTTACTGAACACACCCAGTGTTACTGAACACACCCAGGGCCTGTGCCAGACTGATGTAATAGTTGTTGCCATTGTTATCTGTGCCACTCAGGGCTTGTTGCCCCGAGGGCACCAGCTGTGGCTGCCCCAGGTGAGAGCACAGCTTGTGCAGGAGTGTTCTCCCCTTGGACTCCCTGTCCCCTGGGTCCAACCCAGGGACAGATGGGAGGGACCATGTGCTGTGTGGTGTAAATAGGCAGGAGTTTTGACCTCCTCAGCATTGCGATTACATGTAGTTGGGTCTTTAGTGTAAGGTTTGCTCTCTTGTTGGGGGTGGCTTCTTTTCTGTGATGCAAGTGACCTGTTTTTATCTTGTTTCTTCCCGTAGTTTTGGGTCTCTTGATGTGGTTTGTCACTCTTAGTCAATTGTGCCTTCCCTTTTGAGAACTCGATTTATGCTGTTTTTCTAACGAACTCACTTACTTTGGAGTATAATTTGTGAAATGTACCATGTTTCGACTCATCAACTATGAGACTAGGTCCCATACTGGTTTCATGTGGGATGGCTCAGATTTTGGTAGGAAAATTTAGTTGTAAAAGGCAGGCAGGTGCTATCCCTGGTCTTTGTTCATGTTGGGGGCTGTCTGTGTGGTGTAAATGGCATTATTCACTTTCTTCTTGTGCCAGTTTTATTCCCGGGTCAGCACTTGGGTTTTGTACAATGCAATTGTCCTGCTGAAGCCTCCTGTGAGCCGTCCCACGTGACACCAGTACGTGACCAACACTCAAAAGCGATAGGTCGAAACATCGTACGTTTCACAAATTATGCTCCAACATAAGTGAATTCTTTAGAAAAATAACAAAATCTTCGTTCCGTGAACAAAACAGTCCATGTTGATTTATGTTGTCATTCGTGTTTGTTTTTACTTTATTTATATATATATATATTATATAATATATCACATTTATATATATATATATATATATATATATATATATATATATATATATATATATATATATATATAAATTACAATTATTTTAATTAATAATAAAGTACACTTTTAAACAATGTTTCTACATCTATGCTGGTTCTTACACAATGCAGTATCAGTGCTAATTTGTTATTAGTAATAATTTATTTATTATTTCACCTAATCAACTCTTGTAACTGAGAGAAATACCTGTAGTAATCCGTGATCTTTTTGTTTGTCCTATTCATGTTCAGGTCATCTGAGTCTGCATAAGATTCTCCTTTCCTGTGTGAATAATAATTATTCCATTCACATCACCTAAGTGCTCAGTGTTCCTCAGAATTCCCGCCATCTGTCTTGTCTCTGTGTCATTTGTGTTGTTCTCTGTCCACTGTAATGTCCATTTCCATAATCCCAATGTCCACTCCACCAGAGTCGTGTCAGCAGTCTGTTCCATTCCTGTAGATGGGTGTTAAAATCTGCGGAATAAAAGTCACATTACATATTCACATCCCTTACCAATCAGTGTCATATATATATATATATATATATATATACATATACATATACATATACATATACATATACATATACATATACATATCATATACATATACATATAATATATCATATACATATACATATGTAAATGAAGTTATTATTATTAAATATTATGTTTAATAATTATTATTATTATAAGTGTTACTAAACCATTTAGTACCATTTTTATGTGCCAGTGTTGTTGGCATTATAACAATATAAGTTTAAATGAACTAAACTTATAAATTAAATTATAACAACAAAATATTCCATAGCACTGACTACATTATGTAGTCAGTTTGTACAAATAATTTGTTTATACAAAATCTACCTGGAAGATGCAACCAAATTTGCAAGGAAGCGGTGCTTTATTAGTAACCCTTGTTGCCATGCAGTGGTTTAACCCTTGTCTCTTTGTGTTGCAGGTCCTATCTTGTCACGACATTCTTCAGCCACCTCACATAGACTTCTTCCAAGAGGTGTATCCTTTCACGCGACTTTTGACACAACCCCTATGCTGGCAGTGGCCTGTGAGATGGTCCCTGGTAATATCATGCATGCTGGTATTAATGAGGCCTGCCCAGCTACTGCCAAATGTGCTCTGAGAGACATGCAGATGTGCACAGAGACTGACGTTGATAAAGTGGGTAAATTGTCAGTTTGCTAATAAACGTCCACGTTTTTAGCCAATTCGTACAACCGACAAATTACTGGTGTGATACAGGGTGCCGATATTGATTATGTTGAAATAATAAATCTATTACTAATATTAATAAATTTAGCATAACATTGAACCAAGTAAAAACCAAGATGAATATGCCGACAACGGGTAAACATAATGTTCTCGTATTTTTAGTTTGGTCAACATAACTTTATATTAAAATAAATATAATTTGTCTTATTACTAGAGGGTATGTACAACAGTATTGGTAGAAACAGTAGTATTGGCCAAAAGTGCTAACAGAATCATTCTTATGAACGTAAATATTTGTAGTTAGTGTGGTTAGAAATCACGAACATTTAAAAATGAAACATTGACTAAAATAAGGCACATACCATGATCATGATGATGACCACAGTCTAAAATACTTACTGTGTCGGAGATAAACAATGGGATCATCGCTAACTAACGTAATAAAACAACTAAAATTAAAGTTATTTATACACTGGTCTCGAGAGTGTGACCAGCGTGTACATACTACATAGTCTTCTATAAAACAATATATGTTATGTCTACACAAATAAAATAAAAATTACTTATATAATTATGAAATTTTGCATAAAATATATATATATAAATTCAGTGAGACTAAGATAGCAACATTTTAAAACAAATAACTTAAATAAAATGTAAAATTTAAACAAATTAATACCCATAAAACATGTAAATAATAATGATAATTAAAATCATAGTAATGTAATAGTAAACACCCAAATAAGTAGACATTAAAAGCAGATTTGATATGTCGAATGTTGAATGTTAGGGCACGATTTAAATGTGTTTTTACAACGTACAATATTATTCAGATGGGCACAAAAAAGGGAGATGTCAGATGTGTTTTTATGAATTGGCACTAATGGTTATTGGCTGAAGTGAACTGTCATGTGCCAGTGCAGACTGCCAGGTGTCATGTCTTTATTACCTTTGTCATAAAGCCTGCAGTCATGTGAGTGATGTGACACTATCACCAGGTTGTTTGATGACCAACTCAAATGGTCTGGGCGACTCAGTGCTAACTCATTGGTTCGTCATCTCGTATTGTCAAATAAATCGACAATCTACCTAATGACTGCCATGTATCAAATTCAGTACAATCTATTTTTCTACTTCATCATGAATATAATATAATAATAATAGTTTATTTCACTCTCTATGGGCAATCATAGAGATTGAAATTGGTACCAAAAACATGCAAAGTATATTTGTTAAAATTGATTAAATTATATATAATTTGAGACATTAGCGTAAATATAAATTATAATGTAGAGAATATACGATATGTATCTATAAAACTAATTAAAATAATTTAAGACATTAAAACATTTTATGTCATTATTTGACTAAACTTATAAAAATAAATAGTTTATAATATGAAAATAAATAGATCTAAAAATAAATTAAGGCTTTACAATATTTTACACATATCCATATCAGCATGCACGAAAGTTTGTTAAGAGTCACTGTGAGTTCTTTTGGTTGAACAGACACCAGTTAATGAAACAGTTCTTGGTCCTGTTGGTTTTGACTCTGGGTAAAGAGTATCGAGTACGACATCGTGTATTGTGTGTTGTACTCCTTGGTTTTGGTAATAATAATATAATAATACTAATGTATTTCTTATATAGCACCCATCAAAATGATTGTTCTAGGACACTTTACAATACGTTATGAAACCATCTTCACAAGTTGTTTCTCAAGTTATTTTCTCACAGAATAATCAAGTCATTGTGTTAGCGCAGTAATACCAAACACTTTTAAAACTAAATATCTAAATTACATTAAATTAAAACGCTAATTTGTGGTTGATATATGGGCCAATAGGCCCCTGCCACAAATTAGTCACCTTATGAAATATACCTACTGTCGATTAATTTGGTTATCATGAATCTGTTGTATCAACAATATTGTCTCAGTGACAGCAGTAAATTTGTCAATTGATTTTAATTTGGTGTTGCATATATGTAATTCGTCACAATCCGTCCATTTAATATAGCTGGTAAGTCCACATAAATTAACATAATAAATTAATGGTCATGTTTCAGAATTATTAACATCTGTGCTACCTACTGACAGTGACACTCTGTGTGATGTCAAAGTGTTTATTCTGGTACCAATTGTTTTGTAATCATTGTCAACACTTGACATTTCCTATCTCTTGTACTGGTAGTTGGAGGTCGTGACCTCTGGAAGAGGTGTTTAATTGGTCAATTTGATGACAACAGCTGGTACTCCATTGAAACTGTTGAACATGTTTATTTTGTTATAATTACCACCACCTGGTGGTTGGGGATGAAGGTGGACACATAAGGTAACTTAAGACCACAAAAAGGGGGTAGGATATGATAGAAACAGCCCCCACACGGGTTGTCGGAATAAAAAAATATTACAGTCACTTAAAACAGTTTTTTTTTTTACAGTTATTTCAAATGTCAAAAGTGTCCACGTATTTTTTTGAGTTTGGCAGGAAATAAAGTCCTTTTCGCTGATGGAGTGCATACGAATTTGTGCATCATTCATGAATATTAATGAGGACCGACTAGTGTGGTGTTTGAAATTATTTCATGGATTGTAAATCGTTGTAATTTATCTTTTGATTTCGAACATGCATACAAATGATTTGTTTGATGTATATAACACCCACCATATGTTAATTATTATATGACCCCATATTCTTGTTTTGTGCAAA
Organism: Ridgeia piscesae; assembly: GCA_025642075.2. NCBI lineage: Eukaryota > Metazoa > Annelida > Polychaeta > Sabellida > Siboglinidae > Ridgeia > Ridgeia piscesae. The sequence continues at coordinate 270,236 of JAODUO010000165.1, read as the reverse complement.
AATGTCTATTGATGAAGTAAATCGGAATTGAGTAAACAGCTAGTCAAACCAAATGCAGTTTGAGTGTAATACGACGGCACTCAGTGATCAATGATATCCATGTATGAGAAATTATTAAAAATATACTGTCACTCTATGCTCGTCAAATCATGGTCACGTATCCTGTAAATGTCATGGCAATAGTTCTTCAAGTGTTTAGCTGTCCTTTAAGCCCAGGTATGACAGGTACGGTTTTAGAAATGGCAATAGTTGTTTTATGGACAGGTGATTGTATTGACAATACAAAGAGCAGGCACATAACCTGAATCTGATACCCAAAATAATATGCAAAACTGGGAATCGCGCGGAACTCAATGTTAAGTCATTATAGTGTAGCATTAATAATACAGTAATTTAGGATATGCAGTTTTGACAACACAGCTGTTTATGGAAGGTAGTTAATGTTATTAGACTATTGTTGTATTAAAAATTACGGAAAGTTCATTGTAGATTTGAGGCGTGGTTTTGCATATCGTTGTGCAAACAATGTGGCCAGTAGCCAGCTGATGTAAGCACAGCTGCATGATGGGATGTCCGTGTGTCACAGCTGGGTTTATTGTCCCATTGTCTTGATACTATGTCACCCACGTCAGTGATACAACTGTCAACTCAACATGGCGCCTGGACAGTTGACATGTCACCTGGCAACGTATTGCCGTAATAATAGTAATCTTTTTTTATAAAGCGCAGTTTCCAATAAAATGCTCATAGTGCTAAAACCTAAACACTCACCGCAGCAGATGTATAAGCACAATATAAAAATATGGCATAATGGTTATAAAAACAGTCAAATAATTAAAATCACTTCATTAAAATAAAATGAATAAATAAAACTGTATTTACATATGCAATAATGTGTAGATAAATAAAGTATGAATTGAACAGTAAAGGCTCAAAGAAAGTATAAAATGTCAGCAGTATTCTGCTTTGAACATATTACGATACAAAATTACATCTCTAAATGTATAAAATGTAGGATCGTTAAAAACTGAAATATTTAGCTAAATAAACCTGTATTAATTTTTTTTATATAATATCAATAGTCGGGCTGCGTACCTCTATAACTAGTTAAGAAGACGTACAGTCCCGAGTAGTGATATCAAGTGTTTGTTGGTGTCAGTCTGACTGTCACTTATGAAGTCTTCAGTTGAGTGGCGGTAGAGGAATGCCTTCCATTCACACATATCTCTGGCTTGTACATACATTATGCTAATTTCTGACTAAATATAGCGAAGCACTCATAAGCTGAATGTTCTGCCATCTTACGTGAGGTTAAAATGTGCACAAACGCTGTTGTTTACTTCAGTACGATGGGTGTATATATGGCATGTGTATATTGTCAGGTGTGGTTATATATAAACTGTGTGTTTAATAATGTATGTGTGTCAGGTATGTATACACATACATTTGTTACGAGGAATCTACTTTTGGGGGGCGTCTTGCAACCGGAGGGGCACTTTGTCTGACAGGAATGCTTTTTACCGATAATGAATTATAAATCATGAGACATGATAAGCTGCAGGAAAGTAAAGTTTTATGTTGTTTCTGACAGTTGTCAGACCTGTGTGGACTGTAGACTGTAGACCGGGTGAGTAATAGTTGTGAGCTGAGTCAGAGTGTCTGTGGGCGAACTGAACTGACTGCCTTTGTGAGTCTAGTCTTACCCGTGTGTAACTAGATCCACTGTATGATTGGCCAGCAGGTATTCTGAGTAAGTACTGCAGCTATTTCATGCAAGTATTCCAAGTATTTCACAAATGCTGTCTTGCGTTTGGGGTTTCCATGAAACAGCTTCACTTGTTTGCACCATCTGTGTTTATCAGTAAAATATAAAACACATATTTTCTCTTGTATGTCAGTTTTCACAATCGCCACTGATGGGGTAAAATAGATATACGTGTCATAAGCTTTGTGACGTTTGAAGCTACGGCCATTTGTACTGTAAGTAATAATAATAATAATAATAAACATTCTTAAGTCATGATAAACATAAAATATACATTTTATCTTTCGAAGTGTCGTGATTGTTAACACAACTATTCATAAAACGTAATGTAGATATACTAAACAATTGACTAGTGTACCTAATAAATTGTGTAACGCAGTTAAAATATAGTGAATAAATATTACTTTTTTTTAAAATTAGAATTGTACAAATGAAAAAAACCAGGATAAATAGCATCAATAGATATAATAAAAACATTTGGTAAAACCTTTTCATTACATTGTGCATCACCATTATCTAATTTAACACATTCTGCACGTACGCGTATGCCTTGTTACATGTTGTCCACTTAAGCACTTATGCTCTAAGTATATGGCTCATCTAGCCATGTTAGTCATGCCAGTGTGCTGACAGTACATGCAATTCCGGCAATAGGTCACTCGGGAAGATGTATCATCACCGACATGTTTACAAGTTGACTACTTAAGCTCTGCTTATAGTTTATGCAGGACCAAATTATTGCGAGTCACACGTTTTGGTGGACACATGGATGTCAACTGCTAAGCCAGTTTACAAACTGTAAATGTGTCTGATGACCTGAAACGGACTACTAAGTTACAAACACACATGTGACACCATTTATACTCACTTTTAAAGCAAAACTGACAATATCTATGGTTTGGGAAGACCTGCTCCATTTTTTACCTCCGTCCACCCATATTTCTACCCAGATGACCGTGTTGTAATCCTTGACCACTGGTCAGTTACGTGCTCACAGAGCTGATGCAGAGTGACCTACACAAGATAGTTGTCTCCCAGCAGCCTCTCACCTCAGATCACGTCAAAGTCTTTCTCTACCAAATACTCAGAGGTGAGTCTCATTTCATGCAGAGTCAACCTTCTGTGATTTACACGTGATAAATCACATGCTGATTGCACGTTTTGTTCCCACTGTGTAAGTCATTAAATCACAAAGTAGTCACCGATTTCACAATGTTACACTAGCTGTGACATTGTCAAACAGTATGCATGTTTACATATGTGCATTTTGATACATTTAGCTTAGTTTTGCTTATTGAAGTCTTGATATTCATTGCCAACAGCCTTCCAAAGAGCTGTGCCACAGCTACAAGTATGACAAGAAAGTACATTATTATATACAGAGAGATCACAAATTGTACACAATATATTTTAACCACATCAATGTCATGTTCCGATACTATTTTCTGTACATAGTTAATCATTGTATAATCACATTGAGTGATCACAAAGCGTGATCACTCATAGTGTGATCACAAAAGGTGTTCACACATAGCATGATCACACCGGGTGATCATATACAGAGTGATCATACACAGTGCTCACACTGGGTTTACACATGCATACACAGTGATCACGTACCTAGAAGGGTGTTCATACAGAGTGATGACGTACCTAGAAGGGTGTTCATACACAGTGATCACGTACCTAGAAGGGTGTTCATACACAGTGATGACGTACCTAGAAGGGTGTTCATACACAGTGATCACGTACCTAGAAGGGTGTTCATACACAGTGATCACGTACCTAGAAGGGTGTTCATACAGAGTGATCACGTACCTAGAAGGGTGTTCATACACAGTGATCACGTACCTAGAAGGGTGTTCATACACAGTGATCACGTACCTAGAAGGGTGTTCATACACAGTGATCACGTACCTAGAAGGGTGTTCATACACAGTGATCACGTACCTAGAAGGGTGTTCATACACAGTGATCACGTACCTAGAAGGGTGTTCATACACAGTGATCACGTACCTAGAAGGGTGTTCATACACAGTGATCATACGTCTATAAGTTGCTGCTTGTTTTGTAGGCCTGAAATACCTCCACTCCACGCGAGTCATCCACAGGGACATCAAGCCAGGCAACCTGCTTGTGAACAGCAACTGTTGTCTGAAGGTACACACCTCTCCCTCTCTCCCTCTCTCCCTCTCTCTCTCCCTCTCTCCCTCTCTCCCTCTCTCCCTCTCTCCCTCTCTCCCTCCCTATCTCCCTCTCCCCTCTCTCCCTCTCTCCCTCCTCTCCTCTCTCCCTCTCTCCCTCTCTCCCTCTCCTCCCTCCCTCTCTCCCTCCTCTCTCCTCTCCCTCTCTCCCTCTCTCCCTCCCTCTCTCCCTCTCTCCTCTCTCTCTCTCTCCAGCCAGCCTCAACCACTTTTCTCCCTTTTGTTGCGGACACCACCTCTCAATTAATTTTAATTAGAACATAATTATATGCAACGTGCAGGAACTGATATGCTGGAGACTGTTTCACTAAGGTAATAAGCTCATAAGAAAAGTCAATCCTAAAACAGTTTTTTCAAGCAGACATTTTTATCGCCGAGGGCAATATTTACATGACACACAAGAGAAAGTGCTCTAGTGTGACCTTTAGATGCATCCAGGTGTTACAGTTCCATCTTTGAAGTATGAAATCGATTAAGGAACAAAAAGTGAACTTATTGGACTGTTAGTGAAACTGATGTTCGCCGCTTGACATGAATGTAAGTCGCAGTTCAGGCATGTGAAAGATGTTTTTTATCAGCAAGGTAAGAAACGCCTGTGTTTAGTGTCCTGTTAAGATGATCAATGGCCAGTGGAGTAGATAAAACACCTTGATGCTGTTAAACAGTCTCCAGTCGAACAGCAGAACGCGTCACAATTTGCCGAGCAGCCATCTATAACATAAAAAACTTGTTTGTGGAGCGTTTTAATGAGTGGTGTGTGTGTGTGTGTGGCTGTTCTATGGCCTGTGTTAGTCAGCGACAGTTTTGCTGGCTGTACAATGTTGTCTCACTGTGTACAAGAACCCTGGCTTGGCAATGCGTGTCACTTGTCTTGTGTGAAAGAGAGGTAGGCCTGGAGGAGGGGGGCAGTGGGTGCAGGCCGCTACTTCCTCCCCATTGTAAGACAGTGTTTGTGTTGGAGATAGCATCTAACTGTGTCACGCTGATGACAGCGGCTGATTGGGCAGACGATATGACACCTGGAGCCGTCTGGCTGTCCGTCGTGTCTCTGTTGGTTCGGCTGTCTGTCTGTATGTCTGGCTGTGTACATTACATTGATGTTTTTGTCTGGCTAACTATACAATATCTCTTTCTGTCTGACAGTGTCTCCATGCCTTTGTCTGTCAGTGTGTTTCTGCATGTTTGTTGTTTCTGTCTGTCTGTCTGTCTGTCTGTCTGTCTGTCTGTCTGTCTGTCTGTCTGTCTGTCTGTCTGTCTGTCTGTCTGTCTGTCTGTCTGTCTGTCTGGCTGGCTGGCTGGCTGGCTGGCTGGCTGGCTGGCTGGCTGGCTGGCTGGCTGGCTGGCTGGCTTTCTGTCTGGTTGGCTGGCTGGTTGGCTGGCTGTCTGTCTGTCTGTCTGTCTGTGTGGCTGTCTGTCTGTGTGGCTGTCTGTCTGTGTGGCTGCCTGTCTGTGTGGCTGCCTGTCTGTGTGGCTGCCTGCCCATCTGTCTACCAAATTGACACACATGGTCTGTGGTTCCCGAGATACAAAAGGCAGTGTTCCTGGTGGAGGTGATACAAAGTATCGTTCTTTAATCTTATGGCACTGATCCAAAGATATGAAGTATCCTCCCAGACTGCGGCATCCTTGCAGTAGTTGTAGATACGCTAGAGATCTCTGTGAATGGTGAGCACTGTGTGACCTGAGTGAATCAGCCTACTTGTCTTTAGAGACTCAGCAAGGTGAGATGTTGTCACCATGTCACCTGTGTGCCTGGGTTCGTGTCAGCTGTCATTAGATGTCACGTAACACAGCCAGCGTCTGTCACATGGTTCCTCTGACAATTCTTGTGAATACAGTCATTGTAACTGCTGCTGTTGCGTCCTAGGCACATGACACCCTAGTACTACTCAGCCGTACTAGTAATGACACTAATGACAATAAATAAATAAAGTTACTTCAATATTAGTTAAAATGTATACGATAAACATCAAAATTAAGATAAATATTTAATAATGAATACCCAAATGTTTGAAGTGCTATTTGTTCACAACCAGCACAAACGCAGACAATTTTACATAGAAAAATAAAAGAAGAAAATGCTATGAACAAGGATTGTTATGCAAACTTGTTGCCTCGATTAACTGGACTCCACGAGGTGGCAGTACTTTTCAGCCCCTCAACTCCACCTGGTTTATTTATGGGCTGCGATCTGACGGCTTAGGATAGAGGTCTGATACTCATATCTGACAATCTGGTTAATTGGCTCTCAGGCTGAATTTGAAATAACAAATTAAACCCGTTTTATCAGATAATACTGTATTATAAAAACTATTCAAAATGAATCTATATTCACACAAATAAACAGAAATACAAATTTTCAGTTGTTTCTAAAGCAGGAATTATGGCAGCATTAACCTCGATTATGCAGACTCCGTGAGGTGGCAGCACTTTACACTGGTAACATTTAAAAGCCCACTAGGTGACCAGATTATCTTTTCGGCGAAGTTACACATCCGAGCGAGACTCGATTAAACAATCCTGTTGCATTCTTCACAGATCTGCGACTTCGGGTTGGCGAGGATCGAGGAGCCAGACGAAAACTGTCACATGACCCAGGAGGTGGTGACCCAGTACTACCGCGCCCCCGAGATCTTGATGGGGGCGCGGCACTACGCCTCTTCCATTGATATATGGTCTGTGGGCTGTATATTCGCTGAGTTGCTCAGTCGACACATCCTCTTCCAGGCTCAAAGCCCCATCCAACAGGTACGTGTGTCAACTGTCATTAATTGTCATGTCAGTTTCAGGGCTTTATGTAGGACCAAATTATTGCCAGTCACACATGTTTTGGTGGACACATGGATGTTAACTGTTAAGCCAGTTTACAAACTTTCAAATGTGTCTGATGACCTGAAATGCACTACAAACACACGTGTAACACCATTTTTACACACTTTCAAGGCATAACTAACAATATCTATGGTTTTGGAAGACCTTTCTTTGCTCCTTCATTTTTTTACCCGTCCACCCATATTTCTACCACTCCATATTCGTTTTTACCCGTCCAAATGACGGGTGGACGAGTCTCGACATAAAGCTATGTGTCAGTTGTCAGTGGCCTTTCCTTTTAGATGTCATCAGTTAGATGGATTAAATCAGATGTAGTCGATTGGCTGTCATCAGTTAATTGTAAATGGTCGGATGTGTAAATGAGTTGTCATCTGCCAGATATAGTCAGTCAGGTGTCTTATGTCAACTGTCAAATGTTAGTTATCTCTTGTCATCTGCCATTGATTGTATCGTCAATTGTAGTGGTCATTGTTGACATTGATTACGTGAATTTTCATTATCTTTGATAGCAGCAACCAGTGAATATATACCTCCCTCAGTATGCACTAGTGCACTGGCCATACTTCCCATGAGATGCACTAGTGCCCTGGCCATATCTCCCACATATGAAACAAAGAACGGATCCCCCCAATGGGCAATGACTGACAGTGACACCCCTAACTGACTGACCCCCTGACTCTGACCCCCCCAGGCCAGGTAGTGTTGCAGTTGTGTGTTTTATGACTAGATGTATTTGCAGCTGCCCAACTTAGCATCAGCCCTCCCTGCTGTGTGGAGCCGTGCCTGTAGATGTTTCAAGTGATACACTAGAACTAGTCAGATGCAAACATTTCCAAACAGTTGTGTATCCTGGATGCCGATTGGTTAACAGCTCTGTTAATTAGAATAGTTTCCTTGCTAGATGAAGGGACTCTCAAGAAAGGTTGCAGCAAGTTCTGTTTGTGGAAACATTTTTGTCTGGCAACTACCATGCAGTGGCGCCCCCTGGTGAACAATTGGAATACTTGATCTCATTAAGAAAATATTATTTGCAAAATTCACGTTCGCTCTTTTCACGGCAATGGATTAACATTCTAGGTGTATTTCAATGCTGCGTTTAGTTTAGTTTCCGATTGTATATCAATTAGAGTTTCCATAAACTAGTAACAATATTGTAAAGCTGTTCAATGAGGTGTCACTGTGTAGTTGCCGTATCAACTTTGACTCCATTCACTTTATACGTAAATAAAGTTACACTTATTGAGACACGGAATACCTGTAACAACAAAACCATGGGTGTTTACAAATTACTAGTGAAGTGGATAATAATGTGCAGTAATAGTAATTAAACGATCAGGCCCAAGACATTTTGAGGTTTGAAACCTCTTGTTGACATTTCAGACTTTGGCAAGTTCACTAACTTTATATTTTTACACAGCTGTAATAATGTATACCTGGGTTTAGACAGTGATGAGTGTGTGTGTGTGCGTGCGTGCGTGCGTGCGTGCGTGCGTGCGTGCGTGCGTGCGTGCGTGCGTGCGTGCGTGCGTGCGTGCGTGTGTGTGTATGAGATATATCTCTGCAGTAGTTGCTGTGTGGATCAGTGCTAGGCTGAAGGAGTGGATATCACTGTACATTTACACAACAAAATTACAGTTACGTTTGTAATGCTCTAAATATATTACATTACAATACAGGCACTACATTCATGCATGTAGAGATATTTTGGTTAATCATAATGCAGTATATTTACCCAACAATTTTTGTTTAAATCTTGATATGTGAATATACTTCATTATGTATTTCATTGTGGGAGTGGTTTCACTTTCACTGTTTCACTTTCATGGTTTCACTTTCAGTTGGATCTCATCACGGACCTGCTCGGCACACCATGTCTTGAGGACATCAGGACGGCTTGTGAGCCGGCGCGACAGCACATGCACCGACTACCGCACAAGCCACCAACGATGGCAGCACTGTACCGGCTGTCAAGCCAGGCGACACACGAAGCAGTTCACCTTTTGTGTCGCATGCTCGTCTTCGACCCGGTTTGTACACTACAATAACAATAATATTTAATCTTCTTCTTTGCCTTTTCCCACTAGGTGGGGTCAGCTGCCAAAATTCTTGATTTCCAGAATGTTCTGTCCTGGACATCCTCTGGGGTGATCCACAGTGTCTGCATATCCCTTCGGATGCAATCCATCCATCTCCCCCTTGGTCTTTTTCCTGGCACCATCATATCAACAATTGCTCTCACTTCGTTGTTTTCTTCCATTCTCTGCATGTGTCCATAGTCCATACCAGCGTACTCATTTCTCTGACTTTCTCTTGTATACTAGTCACTCCTAGCTCCTTTCTGATGTCCACACTCTTTACTTTGTCTCTTAGTGTTACACCTTTAATGCTTTGCAACATCCTCATTTCTGTTTTCTCGAGAATCTGTTCCTCCTTCTTTCCAACTGTCCAACATTCTGCTCCTTACAGAAGTACTGGTCTAATGACCGTCATGTAGAGCTTGAACTTTAATTTCCTTGGCATTTTCTTGTCACCGATAACTCCGGATAGGTCTCTCCACTTGCCCCACGCTGCACTGACTCTTGCTCTTACTGCTTCCTCTGATCCTCCTTTTTCACTGATGGCGACACCTATATATTTGAATTTATTCACCTGTCTGAGGTAATAATATTTAATAAAACATCTGTGTAGCGCCTTAAATCCTGTCTGTGCGAACGACAACATTAAATGAAAGTCAGTGTTTTGAATAAAAGACTCGTTTGAATTAATGAGTCTTCAGAAGTTAATAAAGAGTTGCAACACATCAGACATCATCCCTTTGACCCACTGTAGGATGTGGATCACATCTTGTGTACCCCCCAACCCAATGAGTCGACAGGACTAGTTATTAGGCAGGTTTACTAGTCCGCCCTTATCTTAACTAGTGTATGGACTAAGGGAATAGTGGATAGTTCTACCCTGAAATTATATAAATTCTCTCAAGGTAACTTTTGCTTAAATATAATGTCAGTACATTAATATCGTATCTTGATATGACTGTGTAGGGCATCTTGTGTGAGTGTGTAGGGCATCTTGTGTGAGTGTGCGTCTTGCACTTGTAGGACAAGAGAATAACGGCAGTGGATGCCCTGGCACACCCCTACTTGGACGAGGGGCGACTACGCTATCATTCCTGTATGTGTAAATGCTGCCACAATCTGCCCACGGGGCGACAGTACACCACTGACTTTGAACCTTTCTGCAATCAACCGTTCACCTACACCTTTGAAGACGAGCTCACCTCGATACAGAAAGTCAAAGGTACAGTGTCTAAGCCATTTATGGTGCAAACACAAAAACAAACATTTATCAGTAAGTTGTATGTTGGTTATAATAACATCTTTCTAATGATACACCAAGGGCGTAGTGCAAGCACTGTATTCATTACCGGACTTGCCAGTGTGCCAGGTGTAATTCACAAATATGTGTTTAATTTCATTGTAAGAATAGAGAGATCTAATAATATAAATGTAAGTATTAGGGACATAGTAAGTTATGATACACCATTTACGTCCAATACATAGTAATAGTGGTATTGAATGAAAATGGTAAACAACAGTGTGCTTGTATGATTGAAAAAAGCCTTGTATATTACATGTGCATATTAATATAACACACACACACTCTTGTATATGGAATGTTTATTTTTGTGATAAAGTCATTCATTCATGGGTAATGTAACTATAATCGAGCTAGAGAATGTGGAAATATGAATGTTTTCCTGCCGCGCAGCTTTCGTCTCGTGTACCAAACTTTCAGGGAATAAAAAATGACATTTTTGAAATATTTCATGGGTTCAAGTCTCACTTTTATGTTTGATGTATGTAAATTTATTCTTCATAACCACTGCTTTGTTTTGTCGCTACCTTGGGAAGCTGCGCGCCAGTGTATGTGTCACACCTTCAGACGATGGCAACATTTTAGTATTTCCTACAAACATGTAACGCTAATGGGGAATGAATCCCAAAACAGTTATCGCATTGAGGTAATAATTATTCAGATAATCACCACAGTGGTTGTACACAACATTGAAGGTGCTTAAAGCGACATGATCAGTTGTTGCTTTTTTATTTATTGCAAAATCATGTTAATCAGTATAAGTTATAACTATTGTAACGTCCTGACCGCCAATAAATGTTTTATCGAAACAAAACTGACTTTGTAATGTTAAACGTCGAATGTTTATAAGAATCCCGACGCTGTCACTCAAATTGCTGCGAGTGACACCCACCCTTTGACCTTTACCAACTGGGAGCCGTGCACCTGGCTGGGTGTGGCGTTAGTGGTGTCAACTTGTGTTCACGTGATACTGCAACGCGTGATCATGCATTTCCTTCTGGGCTTTTAGCCACGCCTACAACTGTTTCGAAAACGCCTCGTGGTCGATGTGTACACAGAGTTAAGCACCTTTAGTGCGTCTATTTTCAACTGATATAATAGGTATAATTTATGCCATATAACATGATTTTGCAATAAAAATAAAAAGCCACGAACGGACCGTGTCGCTTTAACATTGATCAGATTCTTATAATCTGTTCTACGGCTACTTTGGAGGATAGGATTCCTTTCATGAGTGACATATTATTCTAAACATTCTTTCAGACGATATTCCATATCTGGTCTTGTCCAGTAGTCAGAAAGGCTACATTTGCATTGTTCACGATTGTAGTTAAGAGTATGTTTGATTGCGTGATTTCAGAAAAACTCTACAAATTTATCATGGAACAGCAGCGGTCGAACCGTGTTCCTCTCTGCATCAACCCTAACTCTGCCACATTCAACAGTTTCTCCAGGTAAGTGTCAGGTGTACTCAGGTGTCTGTCTCGTCGTATTAAACTCTGTCACCTGTGTTAGAAATCATGCCAGGCCCGAGACGTTTTGGTAACGTTGGCAACTCTTATTAGAAAGTGCAAGTGTGCATAACCACTGCATTTGTGCAAATATCGCCATTCGTACCTCCAAAATTTAGTGTTACTGTTTTTACAGTTCATATTAATATGTGTCCCAGAAACATCGCAGTTGGACCACCAACGTGTAATGAGAGCATTTGATCAGGATGCAGAGTCATTTGGTCTGATATATTGAAGTTGAATTCTCTAGTTGGTTTATGCTTTATTACTGATGAGAATTTCCTTTTGGTGGAGCTGAGCTGACCACCTCTGAAAAAGCACCAAGACACATGTTTTACTGTCAGATTCAACCAGCCGTATGACACTTAGCTCGTCGGCATAGTCAAATAAATGAACAAAAAACATAATGTAACAACAATAGTTCAATATAAGACTGGTTCTACCTGACATACTGTGCATCCTGAGCAGATTCAAATGGTTAATCAACAACGGTCGGAAAGTGCCTGTGTGCTTCAAAGTAGACTGATATTATATTGCCATAGGGATGAGAAGGAATGATGGAGCTGAGGAATTAAGTTGGTTTGAGAGAAAGTTCCAAAGGGAAACTGACGAGTTGTGGATTAAAGTAAACAAAATAATCAAAGAAGAGGGTAGAAGATGACAAATACTGGTTTAGACTGGAGGAATGTATAAAACAGAGAGAGAGAGCGAGAGAGAAAGGGAGGGAGGGGGGAGGGATGGAGAGCGAGAGAGGGAGGGAATCAGGGAGAGGGAGGGAGGGAGGGAATGAGCAACTGTTTAAAAAATATATTGGATGTTCCTGTATGTTTTGATTTAGAAGAGCATGTACATGGGCTCCGTTTTAGGTGCATTTATTTTCACACTCCTAAAACATGAAGACAGGTAGTGCTTTCCATTCGTATTGAAATGTCAGTCCTTCATAGTGTGTCAAGTAAAGAAAACGGATTGTTCCACTTAGGAATGTCGTGTTCTAGAAGAATCCTTGTGTGACTGCGCAAACATCAACCAACCTCCAGTGTTGTGGAGAATGTTTCGAGTCACTTGAAAGGTGCTAAAAACCCACTGTAGTTTTAATTTATATAATAATAATAATAATAAAGTTTATTCTCTTGCAGCCATAGTGGCTAAAACGTACAATAAAACATTATGACATAAAACAATTCGTTAATATATATTAGTAAAACTATGTATGAAAGCGTAACTATATATGACATTGTTACTAATTAGAATATCTAGTAAATTTATAAACGATAAAAAATATGATAATAAAATGTAAATGGCCTATAATATAAATATATACATATTAACAGATTAAAGTGTCAGAAGAAACAAATTCTAAGACATTTAGTAAAATAGAATATTTAGTAAAATGGATGATCTCAGGACATTGGATTTCCGACAGCAAACAAAATTACTCATGTTTGGGGGTGGGGGAGGGGGGGGTCAGTGTTGGCAATCAGTATTTTATGTTTCAGATGAATGTAGTTAATTATATTGATACATATCAATATAATAAAGTTTTTTTCCATTTTCAACATGCAAGCACATTTCATGTTAAATAGGAATGTGTTCTGACGGCGAGTTATGTAGTGCCTATATACAATAAAATGATAGATGACAAATAAATACATTATATACACTGTATATAAAATGTTCTTTAAAGCGATAAATTAAAAATAATATAAACAATTATTGATCTAATACATAAATAGTATCTCTAAGAAGTCCTTTAAAATTATAAATTATGTATTTAAAAATAAATAAGTTTAAGTTAGTAAATATATATATATATATATATATATATATATATATATATATATAAAATGTCCTTTAAAATTATAAATTTTCTATGTAAAAAATAAAATAAAAAATTAATAAATATTATGCTGTCTAAAATGTCATTACTAGTTTTTAAAATTATTACTATTTCACAATAATATGTATCAATATTTGCAAACATTCGTCCGAGAAGTGAGAAAATGAAAATTTCTCCTACATTTTAACCAGACGAAAAGATAGATAATGATGATGTTTCAAAAGATTGACCATTTGTTATACCAACGAGCGAATGGGAAAACGACACGAGTTCGTGCAGTGATTGCAGTCTGTGCCTTTATTTCTTTCACAGCTGGACAAAACCGATTTAGCAGCAGCAATGGTAGGCAGTTTTACCACTAGCCGCATGCAATATTTGGTCACTGTTTCTATGCACACCTCCTCCCCAGTCTTGGAACACAGCCGGTGCAGTGCTCGTTACTGCAAGCGCTGCTCCCTTACTTTTGTGAGCGTAGCATGCCATGTTGTTTCGATCACGTATCTGTGCGCCGTCAAGTCGAGAACAATCTTGTGGCTGACGTTTGTCATTGTTGGCGTGCTTTCTACGTTATGTCTGCTAATACTCGCGTGTGCATTTATTGATTATAGATTGAGACTGTTGCAAGTTGGTGCTTATAATATGGTCGTATTTCGAGGCAGTCGTGGCGTCTATTTGTGTGTGATATTTTATGAGCCTAGAACGTCTTGCGGTGTACACAGACAGCATGGATACTCCCGGCTTTGTATGTGCAGTTTATGTACCAACTTGTGTGTGAGGTGTAAAGTCATGTGTATCACCGAGGCTGCCGTGCTCGGTGTATTTATGTTCGTGGTAAACATGGCATTTACTTTCACTGTTCAGTGTATCAGTTGGTATAAGACAGTGTGCATATAGGCGTATACATGCATTGTTGTACATGTTCGGGTCTGGTTGTACACATCCGGCGTACACGTGGCTCATGTGCATGTGTCGCTGCATTGTACAACCACATTTGTACAGGTGCACCGCAGTTTCATATTCGTGTAACCGTAATAATGGTGTGTTGTGTACAGTTCACAGTTCAGCACATGCGTGTGTGTGTGTTGTGTGTACACGTCATGTATACATCCCACGTGTACACATCATGTATACATGTCACGTGTACACGTCTCGTGTATACGTCATGCATACATGTCACATTTACACATCATGTGTACATGTCGTGTGTACACGTCATGTGTTGTATGTGTTTAGTAATATGTATCGGCTGCAGTGCATGGTAGTCTTTTTGTGATGAAAATGCCACATTAATCCATGAATGAACTTTATGTACTTTTTATAAAGGATCTGGTTAATCTGATCTGTGTGTATTTTTGTCACTTGTTCGTCTTAACACAAATGGCCTATGCCACATTTGTGCTGATGAACTATTTTGTCCTTTTACAGATGACTTCATTTTAAGCCACAAGTTGCCTATTTCGGTTCTTTTTACTTTCTTATTTCACTTCTTTCTCTCTGTGTTAGCAGATAATTTCCCTTGTTCAGGTTAACAAATTTCCGTTACCTTGAATGTATTTCATTTGATTATTTGATGTGTACAAAATACCTGCTTCACACTGCATAAATGACCATTTCACTCTGCAATTTGCCTATTTCACGTTGTGTTAATGGTCCATTTGTGTTCACCTTTCACTGACAGTCTTCACTTTGTACAAATTGTCTGTGTAAAGAGTACTATTTTAATTTGTGCAAATGACAGTTTACGTTGTATGATAGCCTATTGTGAACATGTACAGATGGCCTGTCTTAATCTTATGCTAATGAACCTGTACAAATCACCTCTTTCGTCTTTTCCCTGTGGTCTTGTTCTATGTCCATAAGTGGTCTGTTTCCCCCATGTCCCCCTACGTTGGTGCCTTGCTTCACTGGCATTACCATTTCTTAGGTCATGTTTCAAGACCAAGTTTACACAGAAGTACTCCCATTGGGCTACAGCTATCAGTGTAGCACGTCCTGACACCTTGTGTACAAACTTGTATGCCCTGACACCCTGTGTACGCCCTGACACCCTGTGTACGTCCTGACACCCTGTGTACGTCCTGACACCCTGTGTACGCCCTGACACCCTGTGTACGCCCTGACACCCTGTGTACATCCTGACACCTTGTATACGCCCTGACACCCTGTGTACATCCTAACACCCCGTATACGCCCTGACACCCTGTGTACGCCCTGACACCCTGTGTACGTCCTGACACTCTGTGTACGCCCTGACACCATGTGTACATCCTGACACCCTGTGTACGCCCTGACACCCTGTGTACGTCCTGACACTCTGTGTACGCCCTGACACCCTGTGTACATCCTGACACCCCGTATACGCCCTGACACCCTGTATACGCCCTGACACCCTGTGTACGCCCTGACACCATGTGTACGTCCTGACACTCTGTGTACGCCCTGACACCATGTGTACATCCTGACACCCTGTATACGCCCTGACACCCTGTATACGCCCTGACACCCTGTGTACGCCCTGACACCCTGTGTACATACTGACACTCTATGTACGCCCTGACACCCTGTGTACATCCTGACACCCCGTATACGCCCTGACACCCTGTATACGCCCTGACACCCTGTGTACGCCCTGACACCATGTGTACGTCCTGACACTCTGTGTACGCCCTGACACCATGTGTACATACTGACACCCTGTATACGCCCTGACACCCTGTATACGCCCTGACACCCTGTGTACGCCCTGACACCATGTGTACGTCCTGACACTCTGTGTACGCCCTGACACCATGTGTACATCCTGACACCCTGTGTACGCCCTGACACCCTGTGTACGCCCTGACACCATGTGTACGTCCTGACACTCTGTGTACGCCCTGACACCATGCGTACATCCTGACACCCTGTATACGCCCTGACACTCTGTGTACGCCCTGACACTCTGTGTACGCCCTGACACCTCTGTGTACGCCCTGACACTCTGTGTACGCCCTGACACTCTGTGTACGCCCTGACACTATGTGTACGTCCTGACATTCTGTGTATGCCCTGACACCCTGTGTACGTCCTGACACTGTGTATGTCCTGACACCCTGTGTACGTCCTGACACCCTGTGTACGCCCTGACACCCTGTGTACGCCCTGACACCCTGTGTACGCCCTGACACCCTATGTAGGTCCTGACACCCTGTGTACGTCCTGACACCCTGTGTACGTCCTGACACCCTATGTACGTCCTGACACCCTGTGTACGCCCTGACACCCTATGTACGTCCTGACACCCTGTGTACGTCCTGACACCCTGTGTACGTCCTGACACTGTGTATGTCCTGACACCCTGTGTACGTCCTGACACCCTGTGTACGTCCTGACACCCTGTGTACGTCCTGACACCCTATGTATGCCCTGACACCTTGTGTATGATGCTGTATATTGTGCCTAATGCAATATCTTTGTATGACATTGTATATCCTGTCACACCTTGTATGACATTGTATCATGTCAACCCCTCCGTATGACCTCATGCAACCTGTCTCCTCTTGTATGACTTGTCTGTGTGACCATGTGTGACACAGTTTTCTTACTGTTTCAGCTCACACTGTGCACAAGCATCAGAACTACCCCCATCACCTCATGTCTGGGAGTGACCCCCCACCCCCACTAAGCAATCATCATCATGTTGTCTAACAAGACCAGTCACGATCTCGTCACAAGGAACCAAATGCGATGGATTCCCCATTGTGTGAACTGGTAGCGCCACCTTGTGGTCAGTGCGGCATCACCGAGACGTTTCTAAATTGACAACGACGTCACAGTGGCCTACTCAAGGATGTCATTCGACATCAGATATCGTTTACACTGCGCGACGTATGTCATTTGATGTGTCATCATTGTTAATTGCTCAGCAACCCCGCGCGTCACGTCACGTGTAATCGATTGTCACTTCATGCGCTGCCCAATGCAATACCAGTGCGTGTTCATCATGTTCAATTGTACATTTCCGTTGCGTCGATCGTCACCCGGTGCTAACGGTGAACGATGTCACGAATACAACGCCAAAACCCGTGCCACGTTCTCATCTTGATGCAGCCATGAGGTGACCGTATGTCACAGGATCAACCAGATGTCGCCACTTGTGCTCAAGCTGGTTGACCCCGCATGTCACATGACTGACGGTGAATGCACGAATCATGTGTCACACTCACCGCAAAATGAAGTCGGACATTTTTGCAATGTTTTTAATGCTTAGTACGAGCGAACGTGTACATGCCAAGATGCCAATGTCTACAGCAAGATTTCCAGTCTTCTCATTGGAGTTCGGTGCCAATGATTCACACCACTTGCCTATTCTCGTGGTCACTCCATCAGTCAGCCAACAACTGGACATGTTTGATGGACCTTAGACAGATAGCAAAGTATTATTCGCGGTGTGAATGGAAGTGACTTTCTAGTGAGACGAGGCTTCTGTTGACCCTTGGACGGGTTGAACAGTGAAACGCATTTGTGTTAGAATGACCAGTGAATGACCGCATTACTCGGATCACGAGTATTAGTGGTCAGCAAGGACAGTGAGTGTCCATGGTGGTCAGTTTATCTTCATGGCAACCATTTGCTTTGTATCTTTAATGGCGTTGATACTGTAAAGATAACTTAGTATGACGCCATCGTTGCCTGGCCATTATCTGTACCATTGGTTTTGTCGTACATATATCGTGCTATCGGTGTCAAAGTCGTTGACCTCAAAGGTCAATTACGTGAAGAGGCACGATGTCGTGAACTGTCAACAATCTCTTCACTGGCACCGCCCACATCACATGTTGATCTCGTATGTTTCTAGCTTTTTTATTTGTTTTATAGTTAAATACGCACTTTAAGCAGCGATATGCCGACAGTGTTTTGGGAGGCAGAGTTTTGCGTTACGACACTGCAACTAGGGAACATCTCTCGAGTAACGTAACACACAAGCACATCGTGATTTTATTACGTATAGGACAATTTTGACCCTAGAGAACAGCACATACGTTTCACCATCGCGGTTCACAGAACTGCCACTGGAGGGGTGAAAATCTCTGCAAGTGACGTTTCGATATCAAGAATGCCCCTCCGTTGGTATATTATCGCAGGCGGCATTTTCTTGTTGCCGTTGGCGACATGTTGTACATACTAGTTGAATGTAACATCTATTTTATATACAAAAAGGGTGTCGCTTGTTTTAAAGACGACGTCCATTGATGACCTGTTCAGGTTGGAATCTAGCGATCCTACACAGGTGTGAATGAGTTTGTCGCAGTCATTACAGTGTGTGAGATGCGTAGATTACGGCACAGCTCATCCAAGCCTCGATGTCGTATGATGTGCCTAGTCACGTAGGTAATTATGACATAATTAATGATCTGCTATTTATTTCTTATTTATTTTTCACAAACGCCCCCTGTAAGAATGGAAGCACATCTGTGTTGACTTTTGTCAGTGTGGGGTCGACGGTATTCTGGCAGAGGTAAACTCCATAGCACAAGGCGTATGTTGCGCGGCAGCAACAGGCTTGTTCGTGAAGCATTGCTGCTGCAGGTCCAATTTTCATGGTCAATAACTGTTGAGTTTAATCACAATGTACGTCTGTTTTGTATGTTGTCATAAATGTACTGGCATGTCATTTGTGCGTGTCAACACAGACATGTCATTTGTGTATTCACACTGCATGTCACAGGTGTGTTGACGCTGGCATGTCATTTGTGTATTGGTGCCGACATGTGTACACTGACATGTCATGTGTGTATTGACATGTCCTGTGTGTTGACACTGACATGTTTGTGTATTTATCCTGACATGTCATGTGTATTGACGCCAACATGTTTGTGTAATTACACTGACGTGTCGTGTTCACTGACACAGACTTCTCATTTATGTTGTACAACTGACATGTCCGAATTTATTGTCCGTTTATTGTGTATGATTTTTGCCATCGGTGGCAATACCGTGTAGATTTGTGTCGTTCCCACACAGTTTTGTGTTACTTTAATTGGATGTTGTGCAAGTTTATGACACGCCTGCCACCATTTTAATGGCTGATGTTGCAATAGTGATCATTGGCAGTTGTAAACATTTGTAAATTGTAATATTTGTTGTTTCACCAAAGAACCTCACTAATATGTTTGCAGTTGCTAAGCAACGACGGTGTATTCACATTTTGATACACACACGATCATGGTTTGCCTTGCTAGCATTTGCCTGTGTTTGGTGCCTACCGTGCAGGTGAGGCAGGAAAATGACACCAAAACCTTTTCCGTGACACATTAAACTCGCATTTATTACGATGTTTGTAAGATATAGTTTCTTGGTGCGAACCTCACATCATGTGTGTGTCACATGACCCTGTTGTACAGGACGCGTCTATAGCGATCTAGTAACGATGCCATTCCCCACAATGCGTGGTCGAGAGGTCATTCCAACCATATGATGACACTAGAGTTTTCTATATTCGATAAAATGTAAATAGGTTTATTTAAGATGCCCCGTGCATAGTCTTGGTATGCGTGGAATGATATTTCCCCCGAGCAAAAAAAGGGGCGGGGTGATGGTGCCCCCAATGGAGCCATTACGCAAGAGAGGTTACAATCTTCCTCGTTGGTGTGGGTGTGCATGTTTGTAGAAGTGTGACAAAATATAGTTGGCATCTGTCAAAAATATACTGGCCTAGTCAGGGCATCGAGACGACGTAAATATGGTTATGTCACCTCGATGCATTGACATAGACAGGGTCACCATGTAGTTTGTAACTAAAGTTACGGGTGGCAGCACTGGTCAATAGTGTGGCATTACCCAGGGCCATGTTGGTGGGAGGTTGATTAATTGTCACATTAGGCTGATCCGTCTCCCTCCCTCTACTCGCCTTGACTGTCGGCAAGGTTCTATGCAAAAATGTATCACCTCAAAATTAACCGTCAACAAGACATGCCAAGTCCTATGCAAGTTCCAAATGGCAGCACGATGACATTGGCTGTTGATGCACAGCGACATTTGCTGTCATAGGACGGAGACTGACCAGTGCTGAATGTTGATGTCAGTGGACATGTAGTTTTATCTAGATGTGTGAACAAACATCTGCTGCAGCCCGTGTGTTGGCTATCGTCAGCCTTGTAGTTTGTTCTAGGTGTGTGAACAGAGAGGTCAGCAGCTACGGCTGCTGTGTTGGCAAGAGACAGACGTGTAGTTTAACGTAGATGCGTGTGCTGACGTCTGCCGTGGCAGCCATGTTGGTCGTCGTTGGCGACGACTCCTTGTATTGTGCTGTAGGTGTACACGATTGGAATTCAATAAAATGGTTGTAATGAGTGAAGAAAAAGAACAAGATGTCTGACTTTGTTTTAGATGAAAACATTTTTTTGGTTCACTTACATTCTTCCTGTTTGAATCTATCGTTGAAATGCTCCGACTTCCTGACAAGGTGGAGATAATTTCTTTGCTTTGTTTTGTAATAAATTGATCCTAGCTGTAGTTACAACATTTTTGATGTTACTCCACAAGTTTCTAATATGTGTGCACGTTCTTGCTCAATTTAAAAATAATTTATGATCCTTTGTTCCATTGGTCACAATCTGTAAACGTGTTCCATTGGTCACAATCTGTAAATGTGTTCCCTTGGGTCACAATCTGTAAATGTGTTCCCTTGGTCACAATCTGTAAATGTTTTTTTTTTTTTTTTTTCCCCCCCCCCCTTGGTCACAATCTGTAAATGTGTTCCCTTGGTCACAATCTGTAAATGTGTTCCCTTGGTCACAATCTGTAAATGTGTTCCCTTGGTCACAATCTGTAAAAGTGTTCCCTTGGTCACAATCTGTAAATGTGTTCCCTTGGTCACAATCTGTAAAATGTGTTCCCTTGGTCACAATCTGTAAATGTGTTCCCTTGGTCACAATCTGTAAAATGTTTTCCCCTTTGGGGTAAATTGTAAATTTTCCCCTTTGGTCAAAATTTGTAAAGTTTTCCCCTTTGGTCAAATCAAAGTTTTCCCCTTTCACAATTGTAAATGTTTTCCCCTTGGTCACAATTGTAAATTCCCTTGGTCAAATTTTAAAGTGTTCCTTGGTCACAATCTGTAAATTGTTCCCTTGGTCACAATCTGTAAAGTTTTCCCCTTGGTCACAATCTGAAATGTTTTCCCTTTTCCAATCGTAAATGCCCCTTTGGGTCACAAAATTTTCCCTTGTTGTTTTCCCCTTGGTCAAACTGAAATGTTTCCCTTTAAATCTGAAATTTGTTCCCTTGGTCACAATCTGTAAAGTTTTCCCCTTGGTCAAATCTGTAAAGTGCCCCTTTCAAATCAAAGTGTTCCCTTGGTCAAATCGAAATTTGCCCCTTGGTCACAATCTGTAAACGTGTTCCTTGGTCACAATCTGTAAACGTTTCCCTTGGTAAAATTGTAAACGTTTCCCTTGGTCACAATCTGTAAACGTGTTCCCTTGGTCAAATCGAAAAGGGTTTCCCTTGGTCACAATCGTAAACGTTTTCCCCTTGGTCAAAACTGTAAACGTTTCCCTTTGGGTCACAATTGTAAACGTTTTCCCCTTGGTCACAATTGTAAACGTGTTCCCGGTCACAATTGTAAACCCCCTTGGTCACAATCTTAAACTGTTCCCTTGGTCACAACTGAAAACGTTTCCCTTTGCACTCGTAAACGTTTCCCTTGGTCAAAACAAAGTTTTCCCCTTGGTCCAATCTGAAACGTGTTCCCTTGGTCACAATCGTAAACGTGTTCCCTTGGTCAAATCGTAAACTTTCCCCTTGGCCAATTGTAAACGTTTTCCCCTTTGGGACAATCTGTAAATGTGTTCCCTTGGTCACAATCTGTAAACGTGTTCCCTTGGTCACAATCTGTAAACGTGTTCCCTTGGTCACAATCTGTAAACGTGTTCCCTTGGTCACAATCTGTAAACGTGTTCCCTTGGTCACAATCTGTAAACGTGTTCCCTTGGTCACAATCTGTAAACGTGTTCCCTTGGTCACAATCTGTAAACGTGTTCCCTTGGTCACAATCTGTAAACGTGTTCCCCTTGGTCACAATCTGTAAACGTGTTCCTTGGTCCAATTGTAAAGTTTTCCCCTTGGTCAAATCTGTAAAGTGTTCCCTTGGTCACAATCTGTAAAGTGTTCCCTTGGTCAAATCGTAAAGTGTTCCCTTGGTCACAATCTGTAAAGTGTTCCCTTGGTCACAATCTGTAAACGTGTTCCCTTGGTCACAATCTGTAAACGTGTTCCCTTGGTCACAATCTGTAAACGTGCTCCCTTGGTCACAATCTGTAAACGTGTTCCCTTGGTCACAATCTGTAAACGTGTTCCCTTGGTCACAATCTGTAAACGTGTTCCCTTGGTCACAATCTGTAAACGTGTTCCCTTGGTCACAATCTGTAAAGTGTTCCCTTGGTCACAATCTGTAAATGTGTTCCCTTGGTCACAATCTGTAAATGTGTTCCCTTGGTCACAATCTGTAAATGTGTTCCCTTGGTCACAATCTGTAAATGTGTTCCCTTGGTCACAATCTGTAAATGTGTTCCCTTGGTCACAATCTGTAAATGTGTTCCCTTGGTCACAATCTGTAAAATGTGTTCCCTTGGTCACAATCTGTAAATGTGTTCCCTTGGTCACAATCTGTAAATGTTTCCCTTGGTCACAATCTGTAAATGTGTTCCCTTGGTCACAATCTGTAAATGTGTTCCCTTGGTCACAATCTGTAAATGTATTCCCTTGGTCACAATCTGTAAATGTGTTCCCTTGGTCACAATCTGTAAAATGTGTTCCCTTGGTCAAAATCTTAAAGTGTTCCCTTGGTCACAATCTGTAAATGTGTTCCCTTGGTCACAATCTGTAAATGTGTTCCCTTGGTCACAATCTGTAAATGTGTTCCCTTGGTCACAATCTGTTAAAATGTGTTCCCTTGGTCACAATCTGTAAATGTGTTCCCTTGGTCACAATCTGTAAAATGTGTTCCCTTGGTCACAATCTGTAAATGTGTTCCCTTGTCACAATCTGTAAATGTGTTCCCTTGGGTCACAATCTGTAAATGTTTCCCCTTTGGTCACAATCTGTATATGTGTTCCCTTGGTCACAATCTGTAAACGTGTTCCCTTGGTCACAATCTGTAAATGTGTTCCCTTGGTCACAATCTGTAAACGTGTTCCCTTGGTCACAATCTGTAAATGTGTTCCCTTGGTCACAATCTGTAAATGTGTTCCCTTGGTCACAATCTGTAAAGTTTTCCCCCAAATCTGTAAATGTGTTCCCTTGGTCACAATCTGTAAACGTGTTCCCTTGGTCACAATCTGTAAATGTGTTCCCTTGGTCACAATCTGTAAATTTGTTCCCTTGGTCACAATCTGTAAACGTGTTCCCTTGGTCACAATCTGTAAAGTGTTCCCTTGGTCACAATCTGTAAAGTGTTCCCTTGGTCAAATCTGTAAATGTGTTCCCTTGGTCACAATCTGTAAAGTTTTCCCCTTTGGTCACAATCTTAAATTTTCCCTTGGTCAAATTTTAAATTTTTTCCCCTTGGTCACAATTGTAAATGTTTTCCCCTTGGTCAAAACAAATTGTTCCCTTGGTCACAATCTGTAAATTTTTTCCCCTTGGTCACTCTGTAAAGTGTTCCTTGGTCACAATCTGTAAAGTGTTTTCCCTTGGTCACAATCTGTAAACGTTTTCCCCTTGGTCACAATCGTAAACGTGTTCCCTTGGTCACAATCTGTAAACGGTTCCCTTGGTCACAATCTGTAAACGTGTTCCCTTGGTCACAATCTGAAACGTGTTCCCTTGGTCACAATTGAAAAAGTTTTCCCCTTGGTCAAAACGAAATTTTTCCCTTGGTCAAATCTGTAAATGTGTTCCTTGTCACAATCTGTAAATTTTTCCCCTTGGTCACAATCTGTAAATGTGTTCCCTTGGTCACAATCTGTAAATGTGTTCCCTTGGTCAAAATCTGTAAAGTGTTCCCTTGGTCACATCTGTAAATTGTTCCTTGTCACAATCTGTAAATTTTTTCCCCTTGGTCACAATCGTAAAGTGTTCCCTTGGTCACAATCTGTAAAGTGTTCCCTTGGTCACAATCTGTAAACGTGTTCCCTTGGTCACAACCCGTAAACGTTTTCCCCTTGGTCACAATCTGTAAACGTGTTCCCTTGGTCACAATCTGAAAACGTTTTCCCCTTTGGGTCACAATCTGTAAATGTGTTCCCTTGGTCACAATCTGTAAATGTGTTCCCTTGGTCACAATCTGTAAATGTGTTCCCTTGGTCACAATCTGTAAATTTGTTCCCTTGGTCACAATCTGTAAATGTGTTCCCTTGGTCACAATCTGTAAATGTGTTCCCTTGGTCACAATCTGTAAACGTGTTCCCTTGGTCACAATCTGTAAATGTGTTCCCTTGGTCACAATCTGTAAATGTGTTCCCTTGGTCACAATCTGTAAATGTGTTCCCTTGGTCACAATCTGTAAATTTGTTCCCTTGGTTCAATCTGTAAATTTGTATTTGTATTATAATAATAATTATTATAATTATTTTTTTATTTTATATTATTTATTAATTATAGTAGTAGTTATGTTAATATTTATGCTTAATATTTTTTACTTAATATGTATAATTATTATTTATACTTATTATTATTTTATTGTAGTTATTTTATTATTTATTAATTATTTTATATTATTTATTAATTATAGCAGTAGTGACGTTAAAGGGATACGTCAGTCAGTGAGAGATTCATACCATTTACTTACATCTGTATAATATATTGGTTGTGCATAGTAATTGTGCACAAAGATCGCTAATAAACAATGAATTATAGTGTAATTGTACCAGAAATACTCCATGTTGGATTCAGGGCGCTGCCATCTTGAGACTTATGCGCCAGTGACGTAAACCGCCTACGTCACTGCAAAAAAAATCATAAAAAAAAAAATAAAAATTAATATATTATATATATATATATATATATATATATATATATATATATATATATATATATATATATTTATTTATTTATTTATTTTTTATATATACTTTTTTATACTATTATTTATAATACCAATTATGAATTCATTTTATTATAATCAATATAATGTTAACATATATTGCATGTTTGATACTATTTATTATTTATATAAAATGTATGACATTGCTACAACGTTGGCAGGTGTCGTTGGGCCAATTTTCGGCCCTGGTCACCTCTAGGGTTAAGTATAAATATTATGTATAAATATTAACATAATTACTACTATAACTAATAAATAATACTAATATAAAATAATAAATAATTATAATAATAATTATAATAATAATTATAATAATAATTATGTTCTAAAAAAATGGAAATAAAAATACGTTTCCGATGCTTGTTGTTGATAACGAGAAGGTCGATGCATTTGTCCAAAAAAAGAAAAGCAAGTTTGTCCAGTATATCCTAGATAATTATGAAAAATAATTCTGATAAAAGACGCAGAAATCGTACGGAAGCTCCGAAATACAGGTAATAATGGTTATAAATTTGAAATCTTAGATTAAAAAAAATTTGGTCAGCAAGACTACATAAATAACAGGCTAACTTTTGTAGAGATCGACCAATTAAATTAATATAGAATTTATGGAATTCAGTAAACACTACAAATGATAACCGGATCATTTGTACATTTATTTTTAATATTTATTGGTAATATTATAGATATTATTTATTGTACTAATTATTATTGATTATTTCATTTTATTATATTATATATTGCATATATGTTATACTATTTATGATTTATTTAAAATGTATGACATACCTCAATTTCACGTTACATTTGAAACCACGGTTCTGATTGGCTGAATCGACTGAACCGTGCGTCTTATTTTGTTGGCAGATTGGCCTCTCACATAGCTTTATTTTGATACCGCATGTGTTGGGGTGTAGAATTTATGAATGAACGCATACGTTCATTCATCAGGGGCTTTTTTAGGGCAAAGTAAAATCTCCCAAAAATTAGCAGCAACAATATCACGTGCTTTGTAAACTCGATTGTCAAAAATCTGTCGCCGAATCTACGCAAAGAAATATATACACGGCCTCGAAAAATCTGCCAGCTAACTAATAATACCAATACAAACAAAAAGCCGAACATTACCACGGTGCCTATAACTGCCTATTACTATGTTTTAAATGCCTACGCTTCGTTCCATTCAATAAAACGGTGATAAACTATAATAACGCCTATGTTATATTTATAGTTAAGACTTAGTTTCTCTGGGTAAGTTCTTATGTCTGACCAAATAACGCCTACCCCTGCGCCGTGTCTTAAAGGGATACTCCAGTCAGTGAGTCAGTGAGAGCTTCACACTATTAACTTATACATATGTATATTATATTGATTGTGCCTGGTAAATGTGCATAAAGATCGTTAATAAACAATTAGCTATAGTTTAATGGTATCAAAAACATGCTATCTTAGATCCAGGGCGCTGCCATCTTGAGACTTATGCGCTAGTGACGTAAGACAAATCGTTTACGTCACTGGCGCATTGTTGAAAAAGGCAAGGATTGGCGGAATCTTCGCTAATAATTGTGATAGTGACGTAGGCAATCCGCGACATACTGGATACATCAAATACCATTGGACAGACACAGGATGTTCGAACGTGCTTGCGCCAGTAACGTAAGCGGCGCATAAGTCTCAAGATGGCAGCGCCCTGAATCCAACATGGAACTATAATTAATTGTTTATTAACGATCTTTGAACATACTTACTAGGCACAACCAATATATTATACAGATGTAAGTAAATGGTGTGAATCTCTCACTGACTGGAGTATCCCTTTAACTACCAACGATGTTTATGTTCAAACGAGTTACGTCATTGTGATTGTTGAAGAAACCACGTGACTAGTAGACGTAAAACGTATGACGTCACATGCCAAGAATTCGGGAACCACGTAGATTAAATGAGTCGTTGTTTAGAGAGTGTCATTCACAATATTAGTGTTCACGCATGCACGCAGGTTTTCTCCCCAACAATTTGGCGCCAGGTTCATTACTTTTAGGGTTGTATTCATGGGGGGGGGGGGCGGGGGCGATGGGGCAGGGCGGAGTGGCATGTGTCCTTTATAATTTGAGACCTGTATTTGCGTTAGCGTTGTGGGGGCTGGCAACAAAACCGTACTCGGCATACAAACGCACACATGCCATCAGACGCACGCGCATGAACACACACGTCCACCCACACCCACACCCGTACGCACGCACTCCCTCGCTCTTTCTCTCTCATTCATATAAAACACACCCTACATACATAGTCACGCTCGTATGCACACAACACACACAAACACAGGCGCGCGTACACACGCGCGCGTACACAAGCGCGCGTACACACGCGCGCGTACACACACACACACACACACACACACACACACACACACACACACACACACACACACACACACACACACACACACACACGTCTGTGTTCGGGGCCAAAGGCTCTTCGGTTGCACGGCTGGCGACTGTTGGCAAGGGACCAACAACTGCCGACTGGTCCGGGACAGGTCCGGCGTCATCCGTCACGTGAAACGCGACAAAATCGTCATCCGTGAATATGTTCGCGTCAAATGGCCAGGGTCCGCAGACCCGGAACCCTGTCACGGCCTTGACGTGTTTGGCTGATCTCGAGAAAGTCTTCCCAAAGATGTCCGCCACGTCGTAGAAGGTGATCGTCTTACCCGGATTCGAGACCATCCAGCTGTCTGAGGCCACGATTTGAAGAATGTTCGGTCTAATGGCTGCATTCTGTGGGTGCAGTAGGGTGGCACGGTGACCATGTGGATGGCGTGTTCTTTTGCATACGTCACTGCAGCCAACGTCTTATGCTATGGTGACCATCAAGGATTATGCTCTGGGGCACTTCGCATTAGTGAATGCCACAAAATGTTCGAGCCATCTTAGGAATAGATCGCCTTCCGTCCAGCCGTTGAGGCCCGATTGTGGCGGTGCACCAACCATTAGCAACGGAATATGAACATGGGTGGTGTGTAGTTCCCCGCGGCATTCATCCCACACTGTTGCACCACGCTCTCCGTTGGTCATATTCCAAACTTGCCGACATCCCTTGGTGGCAACGGCATGTCCTGGTTTCTGAACGTTGGATATTCCCGTTTCGTCCATGTTCCACGGACGACATAGTGGGTATTAGCGTCGAACAAATGGCCAACTTTGACACGGTTGAATCCCACGGCTCTGGCAATATTGGTTCTCTGTGCGAGACGGATGCCGAGATCGTTGTTACGTTTAAAAAAAGCGCAGCTACTCATACCATGCAGCCTTGGCTTCGTGTGAGAACGGATGATCTCATAAGCTAGGTGGCGCACATAATTTGTTGTCAACCCAAACAATGCCTTTTCTATCATTTGGATATGATGTCGCAATGTTGTTTCCATGTCAATTCCCAACACGGGCTGAAACCGACCCACGCTGACCTTTCCTGGTTCGCGCACGTTTTCGTTTCGGTGTCTGCTTAACATTGACGTCAGGATACCTGTTGCACGACTGACCGCTTTCAGTGGGACGCCTTCCTGAAAGTCCATAGGATTATACAGTTATGAAACCATACGCGCGCGCGCGCGCACGCACACACGCACGCACGCACGCATGCACACACATACATATAAGTAGATCTACGTAACATTACATATAGCACATATACACACACGCACGTACACAGTTACACACGCACATATTTTATTATATATCATTTATATATATATATATATATATATATATATATATATATATATATATATATATATATATATATATAATATATATGTAATATATATATGTGTGTGTGTTAAGGGCAATAGCATCACACATACATATATATATATATATATGTACAAAATAAATGTATTATATTATATATATATATATATATATATATATATATATATATATATATATATATATATAGTATAATACATTTATATATATATTATCATATTATATATATATATATACAAACATACATATATAAAAACGTGTTATATTGGAGATATATAATAATCCATATATTTTGTAAATATATATATATATATATATATATATATATATATATATATATATATATATATATATATATATTATATATGTGTATGTGTGGATGTATGTATGTATGTGTATATATGTAAGTTTTTATATATGTATGTTTGTATATATAATATGATATTATATATATATATATATATATATATAAATGTATGTATACTATATATATATATATATATATATATATATATATATATATATATATATATACATATATATATATATATATATATATATAATATGCATCATGCAAATAGTTTATAATTATATATTTAAATTATTGTGTATGCTATAAATACATTATAACTTTATTGCGTTTACATACCATATTCGTACTGCAAGGCGGCCTCCGGGATCGTTTTACCCCGTTCTGACAGGGCCATCTTACCCCATATACACCAGTGGCCACTTATTCACCCTTGTAATCATTTAATATCGCTCCGATTTCGATGAAAGTCGTTGAAAACGTGTATAGATGGAAGTGCATCGCTGGCTTATCATCACACGGTGGATATATTAGCATCGATTTTACAGAAGAATGATTGTTAGCTCACAGGGTATGCAAAACTTTAAGGAAGGTTTGTGAACTTACTTTTGATAGCGCTTGGCCTTGCGGTCACTAAGAGTAATCGCTAGGTGGCAGCATCATGTTCCACACTATTTGACGTTAGTTCGTGTTCACTGGTTTGGCACATATGGAGGGGGGGCGTATTACTCCCAGGGGCCGTTTTGCCCCAGGTTACCCTTCATAAAGAAGGAGATTATACCAATTCGGCGACGATGCAATTACAGCGAGTTTGTTTTCAAAACGCCGCCAGTACGACCGATCAATTGTTACACCGAATCCACTATACCTTTTGTCACCTAGCAGAATTGGGAGGGCGGCCGAAACTTCCTATAAATGCAAAAACAAAAAACTATTGTTTTTCTTACTTGGCCTATATATAAACGAAAAACGAATACAGTTGCAAATTCCACACTCGTCGTGGGCGATTTCACTGGTTGACGTTACAAGAGGAGTTTAAATTTATCAAAGCCCGCTATGTCAGAGCTATAGTATAGGGATATGTGCCAGGGATAGAGCGATCGATTCGAAGGCTGGTACCAGAGCTATTAGACTGGAGCTGGGGCATCCGTGTTAGGGCGCTGCGTGTTGTAGAGCCCCAGCTCGGATGTATTAGCTCTGCTGGTACTGACGTGACGTAATCAGCATGGCACGCGAGGATGGGTAGGGCTAATTCCGACAGACATTGTTGGGATTCCATAAATGAGTCGACCAAAGAAAATTATTATCCAATTATTCTCTTCCGAACCACGACACCGCGAACAAAAAGCACTTTTAGCCCATTAGTTACATCTCAGCGAAGCTACGCAGCCAAGCGAATGTCCAATAATGGTACTGTGTTTCTGATTGGCTGAACCGGCTTCCGGTATGCCCGAGAAATTACGAATCAACTGCCACAGTCAGCTCGGGAAGCGGCCAGGGCATTATGGTTGCTTCGCGGTATTTCTAGTGTTTTCTCAGCTACGCAGGAACAGCTAGCCGGACTGGGTTTTAATGCCCAGCTGTGTGCTTGTGGTTTGTTGTATCATTGCGATAGCGCTATATGGTTGACGTGAAAAGAAACGCTTGTGTCAGTCGAAACCAAAGAAACTACAGAACATCTTACCCGTTAACGTTCCATTCCGAGTTTGACAGCTTGACGAGGTCGAGAAGTGTGGCGGTTCCGTCGACGTAAACAAGATTGAACGACGATGGGTAAAGACTTCTATAAAGTATTAGGCGTCAGTAAAGGCGCGACCGATGATGAGCTGAAGAAGGCGTACAGGAAGCTGGCCCTGAAATACCACCCGGACAAAAACAAAGCGGCAGGTGCCGAGGCGAAGTTCAAGGAAATCGCCGAAGCCTACGAAATCTTACACGACCCGAAGAAACGAGAAATTTATGATAAGTATGGGGAAGATGGCCTGAAAGGCGGCACTCCATTTGGTCCAAATGGCGCTGGCCCAGGGGAAGGCATGCCCAGCAACTTTTCCTACAGTTTCCATGGAGATCCATTCCAGACATTCAAAATGTTCTTCGGAGATGAAGACCCATTTGCAAATTTATTTGGCGGTGGTATGGGCCCTATGGGGGGCCAGCATGGACCTGGGGGTACGACTTTCAGTTTTGTTGGGGGTGAGCCCATGCAGACTGGTGGCTGTGGCGGAGGCAATCCATTTGGCAATATGGCTGGGTTTGGTGGACCTGCAGGGTTTGACGGTGGTTGCTGTGGACGAATGCCGAGAGAGAAAGACCCAGCAGTGACCTATGACCTACAGGTGTCACTTGAGGATATCTACTCGGGAACGACCAAAAAAATGAAGATCACCCGAAATGTCATCTCACCAGACGGCCGTGTGACAAAGGAGGACAAAATGCTGACGATCATTGTAAAACCGGGCTGGAAGGAAGGCACAAAAGTGACGTTTGCAGAAGAGGGCGATCGAAAACCAAACAGTAAGCCGGCGGATATTGTGTTTGTAATCAAAGACAAAGCCCATCCGAAATTCACAAGATCGGGATCAGACGTCAAGTACAAGGCAAAGGTTGGACTTCGAGAGGTAATTATACACATTTAAGATTGCCAACATTTATAACAAGTATTCTCGTAATTACTATAAATATGTAATTCAATTGGTGCATGGAGTCATGAGCATTCAGAACACATTCTCAACTTGCAGTTCAATTTGGTATTATTTACCAAAAATCTCTTCTTTTTTCTTGCCACCATTGTTTTACAGTGAAGATTAATGGTACCCAAACATTCCTTTTGAATTCACGACTTGTAAATGCCTGTCAGATTTACGGTAATTAAAAGAAATTATAATATCCCAAACACTGCAACAACAAAAAATTTAAGCTCTAGTAATGTGTGCCTAACTTACAGAGTCATAGCGTACTGGTAAGTAAACATTTTGTAATCTAGTTTAAAATGCTGATTACCACACACACATATATATATATATATATTATATTGAATTGAATTGCAAGTTGACAAGAATTATAAACCTTTTGCCGTAGTACTTACACATTTCATTAGTATTTCTTGAAAATGTTTTTTTAATATATGTTTATTAATTTTTTTTAGTTACTTAACATGTTAATGGTCTAATGTGTAGTCAGTAAGACATTGTGTTCCATAAAGTTTATATAAAATAATAGCAAGCGATAACTTGCTGCTGGTGAGTTATTTAAATTACTATAGTCTATCTTCAGTTCATGCAACAAACATCTCAGATACTTTCTTATATTGTAGGCATTGATTGGGACGACAGTGAGAGTGCCAACGTTGAGTGGCCGATCGGTGACACTACAGATGAACGACGTCATCAAACCAACGACCATCCGACGGATTCAGGGAGAAGGGTTGCCTCTTCCAAAAAACCCATCCCAGAAAGGTGACCTGATTGTCGAGTTTGACATTAAGTTTCCTGATCGACTGACTGACAGCACCAAACAGATGCTGGCACAGACTTTGCCTCAGACGAACTGAAATGGATGCTGTTCATTTCGATGAATGAGAGACTGCTGCCAGTCCACAAACTGCATAACAGACAGTCACAGTGTGTGGACGTGCCACAGAGGTCACTCAATGTGTGACGTCCACTCAACCGAATGTTGCAATTTTGCATGGCAAAATATATAAAATTGCTATATGTAAAGGCAATGTGAATTGAAATGTATGTGTGTGTTTGTGTGACAGTGTGTACAAAACTATAACAAATTATGCACATTCAACATTTGATGTGCACTGGAAAGTTGCTGCTTGTGCATGGGGTAACAACAATGATTGGAAAAATAATTTATGTTGGTTGTGGGTGATTAAAATGTAAAATATGTGCAAGTTATATGGTATTTAACATGAATTCTCACAACTGTGGCTGTGACACAAACAGTCATTGTAATAACTGTTTTAAATTATGTGATTTTTGCATCACATGTGTTTGTGACTGCGACTTGCATTTAATTTGTAAAGTCCTGCTGCTTATTTTTGTAGCAAAAGATGTTTCCAACGTATTGGCACTTCATATTGGATTTTTAATCAGAAATCGCAGAGTTTAAATCAGAAAAAAATCAGTTTGGAGGATTCATTGAGTAAATTGTAGTGTATTGTGTTTAAATAACAAATCATTGGTGCACAAAATGACTAAATCTTCAAAAGAAATTGAAGAAAGGGTAACATGTAACAGTGCAAGTAAATTTGTGTAAGTTAAATGTTGATGGAAATACTGATAATTACATTTCACTGGTGGCCATTGGGAAATTATAAATAATTTGTTGCACTTTAAAATGTTTGATCCATTCACGGAACATGTTAGTTTGGAATGACACTGTCTTAGTACCTATGCAAGAGAACACCCTGTTGGCGCTAGCTTTCATGGATTAATGGGACACATCTCTAGATATTTGGGGAGAAATATCTACAGAATATATACCGAGATATCACTGCAGTGTGTCACAGTTGATCAGACTGAACTTGTAACAGGGTAATACATTTCAAGTAGATCACATTTTGTCTGTGTTGGATGTAAACAATGACTCAAAAAGTAAAAAAATTGTCTTTAATTTTGACTCCTTTCTGATTCAAAATTGAAAGTGCAATGATGTGAAACTTGGTGATATGTAGGTTCATTCATTAATTCATTATAAAAAATCAGCCGTTATTTAATCAATAATTGATCTGCGCATTATAATGATTTATGTAAACACTGTTTTGGTGCCTCGACACTGCATTTGCACATAATTTGTTATGTTATTTGGATCATTACATATGTATGAATACTTGGCTGTCTACCACAATTCATAAGTAAAGAACTTGGACATTTATGGTATTGTGTATATTGGTAGCAATATTGTCAGGAATACATCTATGAAAAATATAGGTAACGCTTGAAACTTCATCTGTAAGCTTTGCCATATCATTGATGCTTGTAACGCACACGTTAAACACAGTGCCAAACTTGCAAATAACGAAATTTTGTTGTTGCATATGTACATAATGTAGAAAAGTGTGTTTATATCATACTGTACACTTTTTACATGTGACATTTGTGAATTATTTTCATTAAAATTTTGTTTCTGTTAAAGAAGATGTCTCAAATTTTGTTGTAGTAAATTAGCAGAGTGGAGACAGTAGGAGCATCTCACAATGTTGACCTGTTGACCAGGGAGCGTGTAACTTTGATCTTGATCCACAATTTGTAGCTGTTGTTCCATACTTTTCTTATACTGGTACCTACCTTTTAAAGAATATAGTTTAATCCGTAACTTTATACTTAATATAATATTTATACATGGGAACATGTTTTTCATTGTATCTTTACTGTTTGATCACTTTAATCTGACTTATATAGTTTGTACACACCTGTGAATAGGACTGCCAAATTTTTAATAAAAAAACTATAATGTGTCTCACTCCCCTCTGAGTATCGCTCTCCGTCAGTCAGCTGCCACCCCAAATCTCTCCATACACAATCCTATGAGTACAGCCTCATCACCACGTCTGTTTCTATTCCCCAGGAATCTACTTTCTTTGCCTGCCATTTCTCCTACTCATTTTATCTGTCCCACCCTCTTTACCCTCCTCAGCTTTTTGAAGTATAGATCCAGTCACTCTACGTCAGATATATTACCATGAGATCCTGTATATTTTCATTAACGTGAGCATAGAGTTATTATCTAGTACAGTATCTAGGAATTACATTTGGCTGCCGGTCAAGTTTAAAATAGCAACACTTGCTTCCCGTTGGTTTGGTGGGTCACTCCCTCTTTACCCTTCCACCTTACCCTGCACAGCCATCTTCACGTTATCTCTGGTCCTCCACAGAGAAGCTGCTGAGAATTTGTAAACGTCGTCCTAAGTCAAATGGTGAGCGCTTATTCAGTTTCACGGCGCCCACCGTCTGGAGTCAGCCTTCTGCCAGCCTTCAAAATGTTCTTTTAAAATTTTGTTTGAAAATATATGTTCTGACAAGCGTTCTGCCTTACAAAGATAGTCCAATGTTCTGTGTGGGTCAGTGTTGATTGTGTACTGTTGACTGTTCTGTGATTGATATGTGTAAGTGCACTGAGGTATAATTCTTAAAACAAATGTGCGCTATGGAAGAACTGTCCGTTATTATTATTACTACAAGTAGTGCCACATATGTGCAAAATACCTTTGCATTTCCCTTGTGTTTATGCAATATGTACCTATCTCCCACCAGTGGAGTGCAGAGATGGAGTAATCGTACTCGTGTACTTGTACTCGAGTACGAGTACTTTTTGAGTACTCGTACTCGAGTACGAAGGAAAGTAATCGTACTCGTACTCGAGTACATTACCAAAGTAATCGCACTCACGATTACTTCTCACGATTACATTTTTTTCATATGAACAGTAGCAAGCAAATATATTAGACAGATAAAAATGGCAATATTAGAAGTAATCTAATAAATGTAATAATAATCAAGGTATTCATTTTCTATTACTGTTAAGCATTTCAGTTAAATAAATATTCAGTCAGATTTCCTTAATTAATACCTTCTCTTCACAGAGAAGCAACATATCTCACCCTCCTGCTTAGTACAAAGTACAATTATATTGTGACAGTCACTGCAGGAGATAAGCATCCCCTATCATCTTGCTTTGTAATTTTAGAAGCCAGGCCACAGCCCCACCTGTACTGTTTGCTCTGTCAGTATGGTGTGAATGACTGGTCATATTTCCAACATCCAGAATCCTGACTGGGTCTAGGCGGTTAGCTGCTAAATCCCTGTCTATTATGTGTAATTAAGTGCAAACTGTAAACCTGTCTAAATCCACAACTATTCTGGGGTCAAATACATTGAAATACAAATATTCTTGAGGGATTACAAATACAAATACTTTCGCATACATTGAAAAGTATTTCAAATACTTTTCATTTTGTATTACTATGTAGGTAAAAGAAAAGCAACACATATATTGAGACATCTAGTTTATAGGCTTAATTAGTGTTTTGCTCATATGATGACAGGCAGACCAGTGCTAGGGAGTATTGTTATTGTTAACTGCATCACAGTGACAACTGACTGAAAGAGGTAAAGGCCAAAATATATTGTTTGTATGTTAAGCCAGGAGGTTCATAATAATATAATGCATATGTTGCCCTCAGAAGAGACACTGCTAATCATTGCTAGGATGTTGTGAGGAAGGCTCAACTTCAAAGTCAGCCAGAAAACCAGAATAACCTGGTGCCAAATTGAAGCCTGACTAAAGAACAAAAGGGGATATTGACCTATGGTCACTGTTAGGTGCTAATCCATCCTCTGGCCCTGAGCAAATAAAAGTTGTGGTCACTGCAGGGTCATGGGGGAAGCCTGCTGTTAAGTGTCTTCATCAGTAATTAGCATTGTTGTGTGAAGTTGCAGTGCATTAAGGTAATCAGTTTGGCAGGCATTACATGTGACAAATACTTTAGGAAAGTATTTAAATACAAATACTTTTAATTCCTAAACATCAAATACAAATATATACTTAAAAACGTATTTAAATACTTTCAAATACAAATGTATTTGACCCCATTTCTGGACCCATCTGATATACTACATATTTGAATTGGATACTCTTTTGAATATGCTCCCCTGGTTTTGAAGTGTTGTTATTGTAATGTATTTGATCATGTGTATTTGAAATGTTTAAATGCCTCCTATTTGTATTTGATTCAGAAACCATAAATTAAATTATTAATCCAGCATTAAATGATTCATCCAATACCTGAGAAAGTCATCTAATTATTAATAATAATAACACCTGGATTGTAGTAATCAGTTAGAACATTAGTGACACAACAACAGAACAAGAATGGCACCTAGGGATTCCATGAAAGTCGCCTTTATGTTAGAAACAGGACATTCATTAAAGTAATCATGATTACATTCTAAAGTAATCGTACTCGTACTCGAATATATTGTAAAGTAATCGTATCTCTGAGTACATTTGTTTTCTGCGTACTCGTACTCATGCATGTTCAAAGTAATTGTACTCGTACTCGAGTACATTTGTATTGTAGTCACTCCATCTCTGGTGGAGTGTAGTGGCTCAGTTGGTAGAGCATCAGGTTCAGTCATTTTCTTTAATCTCTAAAAGCACTTACACCTTGTGTGTTCATATGATTCAACGTATTTTACCAATGAAGGTGAGTTTTATCACCTCTATTGCTGTTCTCCTCTTGGCATCGGTCGTCAGGGTGAGGTTGACCATAGTTACCATCGTCGTTTTCTTTTCTCTCACTACGTTCTCTGGCAACAGTCCCCCAACTCCTATCTTTTGCTGTAGTTCTCCATTCCCTCCGATCTCTCAACGCAGTCCTCCCATTGCATTCTCCTCCTTTCCCCTCCATTTCTGATTTCTGTCTGTTTTCCATCTCCTACTCTCACACCTGAACGTACCATTTCAACCTACTCTGCCAATTTCTTATTAAAATTGTCCTTCACTCCAAACTCCACTCAGTTCATCCAGTCTTCTCTTATCTGCTCTCTTCACTCCCACAATTCTTCTTGTCCAGTTGTTTTCACAAACCTATTTCTCTATTAATGCCAAGCGTTTGCCTCTGCTGTAATCCTCCTGTGAATTTCGGTGTCTGAATTGCCATCCCCACATATCACTCCGCCGAGGTATACAAAACTGTCTCTGCTTAAAGGCCATATCCTGGGATAAATTCTACTCTGCCCCTTAGTAACAAATATTAATGCGCTTTCAGATGATTACACTGCCAAAATATTGAACTATCTTATAAGAGTACACAACGTAAAACAAAGCCTTTAAATTTGCCATTTTACGGAAACTCCCGAGGATGTCTGGTTTTGATGTGTTTGTCTGGTTTTGGCATAATTTCATGCAGCATCGCGCAGTTGTATGTAAATAATGCTGAGAATGCTGACAACTGCGGCAAACGTCAGCAACATTTGCCACAACTGACATCATGATTCTGACCCTTGTGCATTTTGATATATCAAACTGGTTATTTCAGGGTTGTCGCTATATTGCATAATACATATGTACATAGGTAACACAAGGCCTTTAAGCTTCTTTCCAGCCAGGTATATTTCCCAGCCTCTTCCTTAACTGCCCCACCCACTTCCGTCTTCTCTAAACTTACTCTCTGTCCATGTCTGTTGAATATATCTGTCCACTCTATCAGCTGTTCTTAGAGATCTGCCTCCCCATCTGCTATTACTGCAAGGTTGTCTGCGTACAACAGTTTCCAGAGTGTCTTTTGTACCAATCTATTTGCTTATCAGTTCCACAGCAAGGAAAAAATAACAATCGGCTCAGGACACGCCCACCTCAAGCCAATATCAGTCTGCCGACATTCCCAGTCCACACAACATCCTGCTCTTGCGTCCTTTATATGTCCCTTCTACCATTCCGACCTCCGCCTCTGGGACTCCCATCTACCTCAGTGTCGTAATTTCTCTTAGTATGATATCATAAGTTTTTCTGTGCACACATAAAACCAGCCCATGTACCGGTAATCTATAGGGAAGTTTGACATAGTTCATGTAAAATAAAATTGATTCACGGAACATTTAACAGAAATGACAGCATAATTTGTGTGTGTTCTGTGTGTGCATGTGCATGCGTGCGTGTGTGTGTGTGTGTGTGTGTTGGGTTATCCAATGGTGTTGCTGACATGTGGGGATTAGTCTAGCTGTGTATTAAATAAAAAAATTCATTCCTTCAGTTAGCCCTTTGAGAACATCTGTTTCCAGACATATAACATTATTTCCTTTTAGTAGGCAGATGGAACTACAAATATTTGCCACCATGCCTTGAAGCATCGATTTGAAGCATACAAACTTTGCAACATTATTTTGAAAGGCCTAACTCCCAACATCCTTCACAGTACTTGACGATAGCATGAATTAATATTTTATTGTTAGTACCTTCCAAACGCGTATTCACCAGGTCACATGAATACAAATACGTACATGGATGGATATTTACTGTCCGGAGATAATGGCAACAAAGTTTATGAACCCTTTTGCAAATATCCCAACGAGACCGGGGCTGGGGTCAAGTCGCCACCAGTCCCCGTGCTGTATGTTCCTGTGAACTTCTAAGTCTTTTGATAAATTAAATGCAAGGAACCGAATGCACTTGTCATGTGTACAGTATTATTAACATCTTCTTATTCATTAATTGTCTATAATTATACTTCATTACATGCAACATAAAACCGAGTCGCGTCATAGTGTGCGGGCCTCCACCTCTGTCTGTCATCGATCGATCGAGGCAGCTTTAAAAACCAGACCCTTGGAGGCGTCTGCCGAACCGCACACAACACAGGCCCATGCCGATGCGGGCGGCAGTGAGCAGTCGGGCACCACCTGGTGGTGAGCCGTGGAAACGTAGTAATAAATAATGCCTCGTCTCATGGTCGGGCGTTCACGGTCACTTCGCCTCCCTCCGACAGGGAGAATAAGCTTATGGCATGATGACAGTGTTGTGCTGGCGTAGAGTCGACCGGAGCGACTCCACCGCGAGTCGGTTCCATACTGACGCTCCACATTTACATACATCCTATATACGTGACGGTGGACAGGTCAGGTGTCGGTCACCCCACGAGTCCCAGCCGCCAAACCGCCAGCTTCTATATACATCATATACATGGGCACAGGGTCACGTCGACGACTGACGTGACAAAGCAGAAACATGTATGCCATCGAGACTGGGATGAACTGAACGCTATGATTAGGGCGCGACGGTTAGAGCGGGGTGTTCGAGTGCGAGAACGAATTAGTGCTGGTGCTCGGTGTTAGACTGAGGACACTGCCACGGACGCTGTCCAAGTCCTCGTCCTTGTACGACTGCTGCGTAGCCTCCACGATGTGCATCGCATCGAGACCCATCGTCGAACTCTCCAGATCAAACTCATCGATCTCGCGCGACTGTCGCTCCATCATCTCTTTGATTCGCTCCTCACGCTCATTCATGAAACGCGTTGATTCCTCCTCCATCTGCAGCGTAACAAACGTGTAACTTAGCATCAAAACTCTCATGTGTTGTAGCACTAAGTGATATAGCATAGATGGCACTGACAAACATAAACATAATAACTTTAACTTCTCTGTAAACTTCTGTCCCCCACATGGGTGCTAGGCTCATTCAACTTTAATAATGACAAACTTCTATTGTGCCTGAATTCTTGGAAACGAAGCTCAGAAGCATGCAAATACACAAGGGTTAATCGAACAGATTCCGTTTAAATTTCGGTTGTAAACTGATGGGCTGGTACGCCAGAGAGTGTATCTGCAGAAATTGGCAATATTTTCAACTGATCTTACACTAGAAGGAAGCATATATTCAAAGAGTAGGCACTGCTACAGAAAAACGCCTTAGTCCAATTTAGTATTTACTGTAAGGAAAAAATCAAAACCAGATAATCAAAGCTGGATAGCTGTTCTTACAGGAGTAAGCAATGAATGTAAATACGATGGTTGTTTACGTGAATGTGCCTGATAAGTAATAATACATATTTTAAAGATGACACAATACTTGACAGGAAGTAAAAAAGCTTCGATCATCTAGTTCTGATTTACTATTTATCCCTAAAGTCAATACTAGCAATGGGCTTTTGGAATATGCTTCCTTCTAGTGTTAGATCAGTTGAAAATATTGCTAAATCCTGCCTTTATTTGAAGACAGCTTTACAACCTTGCCTATCCACCTACTCCCTGACATATCAATCAATCTGACGAGAACTGGATTTGTTTACTCTGAGATCAATCAACCTTTTTGTATTTATGCACCTCTGAGCTTGGTTTCTAAGGATTTGTGCGCAACAGAAGTTACCGAATTATTATTATCATTAAAAGTGGCATATGTGCGCTACACTTGCCTTCTGTTCGAGGAGGGCGCGGCGTAGTGACACCCTCTCCTCGAGCTGCTTGCGCTCCCTCGTATGCTGGTTCTCTGCCTGAATCTTGATCTTGCTCTGGTAGGCCATGAGCAGCTCCAGCTCCTGGCCCAGACGCTGCTTCATCTCATTCAGCTCCATTTGCTGGGTCGAGTCAAGTCGCAACTGAACACGTACAGGGTCATGGTGAGTACAATACAACTGAACACATACAGGGTCACGGTGAGTACAGTACAACTGAACACACACAGGGTACAACTGAACACGTACAGGTATGCGTACAGTACAACCTGAACACGTACGGGTCAACTGAAGTACAGTACAACTGAACACACAGGGTCACGTGAGTACAGTACAACTGAACACACACAGGGTCACGGTGAGTACAGTACAACTGAACACGTACAGGGTCACAGGTGAGTACAGTACAACTGAACACGTACAGGGTCACGGTGAGTACAGTACAACTGAACACGACCAGGGTCACGGTGAGTACAGTACAACTGAACACGTACAGTACAACTGAACACGTACAGGGTCACGGTGAGTACAGTACAACTGAACACGTACAGGGTCACGGTGAGTACAGTACAACTGAACACGTACAGGGTCACGGTGAGTACAGTACAACTGAACACGTACGGGTCACGTGAGTACATACAACTGAACACGACAGTCACGGTGAGTACATAACTGAGTGCAGTACAGTACAACTGAACACGTACAGGGTCACGGTGAGTACAGTACAACTGAACACGTACAGGGTCACGGTGAGTACAGTACAACTGAACACGTACAGGGTCACGGTGAGTACAGTACAACTGAACACGTACAGGGTCACGGTGAGTACAGTACAACTGAACACGTACAGGGTCACGGTGAGTACAGTACAACTGAACACGTACAGGGTCACGGTGAGTACAGTACAACTGAACACGCACAGGGTCACGGTGAGTACAGTACAA
The DNA here is from genome assembly GCA_025642075.2 of Ridgeia piscesae. Taxonomy (NCBI): domain Eukaryota; kingdom Metazoa; phylum Annelida; class Polychaeta; order Sabellida; family Siboglinidae; genus Ridgeia; species Ridgeia piscesae. Next base: position 227,707 of record JAODUO010000165.1, on the reverse strand, counting down.
CTGAACACGTACAGGGTCACGGTGAGTACAGTACAACTGAACACGTACAGGGTCACGGTGAGTACAGTACAACTGAACACACACAGGGTCACGGTGAGTACAGTACAACTGAACACGTACAGGGTCACGGTGAGTACAGTACAACTGAACACACACAGGGTCACGGTGAGTACAGTACAACTGAACACACAGGGTCACGGTGAGTACAGATACAACTGAACACGTACAGGGTCACGTGAGTCAGTACAACTGAACACACACAGGGTCACGGTGAGTACAGTACAACTGAACACACACAGGGTCACGGTGAGTACAGTACAACTGAACACGTACAGGGTCACGGTGAGTACAGTACAACTGAACACGTACAGGGTCACGGTGAGTATAGTACAACTGAACACGTACAGGGTCACGGTGAGTACAGTACAACTGAACACACACAGGGTCACGGTGAGTACAGTACAACTGAACACACAGGGTCACGGTGAGTACAGTACAACTGAACACACACAGGGTCACGGTGAGTACAGTACAACTGAACACACACAGGGTCACGGTGAGTACAGTACAACTGAACACACAGGGTCACGGTGAGTACAGTACAACTGAACACGTACAGGGTCACGGTGAGTACAGTACAACTGAACACACACAGGGTCACGGTGAGTACAGTACAACTGAACACACACAGGGTCACGGTGAGTACAGTACAACTGAACACACACAGGGTCACAGGTGAGTACAGTACAACTGAACACACACAGGGTCACGGTGAGTACAGTACAACTGAACACACACAGGGTCACGGTGAGTACAGTACAACTGAACATGTACAGGGTCATGGTGATGAGACAGATTGTCCAGATGTGGGTATGCCGTACCCCACAAGATAACCTCACAGGAGAGAGTGGTCCTTTCCCAATACGATGACAGAGCGGACCTTACCCTACGTGTTGAGTGTGGTCCTTCCCCAAAAGAAAGAGTGATTCTTACCCCACAAGATGAGCGTGGTCATTACCACATGTGATGAGAGTGGTCATTACCACACAAGATGAGAGTGGTCATTACCACACACGATGAGAGAGTGGTCCTTAGACCACAAGTGAATGTGACCCCTCTCCCAAAAGATTACAGAGTGGTCCATACCCTTATACATGACGAACGTGTGGTCCTTACCCCACAATATGAAAATGGTCTTTACCCTAGATGACAAAAGTGGTCCTTACCTCACAAGATGAATGTGGTCCTTATCACAAATTACAAATGGTCATCCTATATGACGAGAGAGTGGTCCTTACCCTACAAGATGAGCTCTTAAACCCAATTTTTGCACTTTAAAAGCAGCGATCTTAAACACCTGAACACTGTCACTACCACGACAAGCTAACAGGACACTGTCACTGGTGTGTCATGGAAATAGTGTCCTCAGTAACACGGCAATGGACATTTGCGTTTTGAAAAACGTTATTTAATATAACAGTGGATTTTGTTTAAGGATGAAATTTCCTTAAGAACTCTTTACTGTAGTGAAATGGTCCCCGAGACGAGAGTGCTCCTTACCGTCTGTTGCTGCATCATCTCCTCTATACTGCTCTCGTACTGCTGGCCGAGCATGGCGATCTTTCGTGTCTGTTCCTCTCGCAGTTTCTTCACTGCGGCCTTCTGCTGGGCCTTGGGTGTGTGGGAGATGGTGTGCTCCTTAAACGCCTTGTACTGCTTCTGTTGTGTCTTTACAGCGTCATGGAATTGTCGACGTATTTGCATTTCCTTTTGCTGAAAGCAACGACGCAAACCTGTCAGACTTGCACCGAGTTCACTGCACTTATGGAACACTCGATGGGAAAATCGATCGTTAAACAGAATCATTTGTCAAATTTAAGATGCTTTTTAAAATGTGTAATAAAATTTAACAAGATTACCGTCTAGAGCTGCACGTGGTATAAGGAAGCCTTTGGCTTATTGGGAGTTCATCTAATAATAGTAATATTATTTCTTATAAAACGTTACACAAATTAGTATCTTACATAAATGTTAAATACTTAACCATTCTAAAATGACACTAAAAATGCTATTAAATAAAATAAGTTGTCTCTAAAATAAATATGTAAAATAAAAATTACATAAAATGTATTACAATATTAGCAATGCATTCGTTATAATAATAAATAAATTTAAATAAACGTATGAATTAATAACTGAATCGGTATTTAAATAATTTATAAAAATAATAAATGTTCAACCTAGGTGTAACCCGCCCTCGCCAGATAACTCAGTTTTATTTTAAAACATATTTACACTACTGGTATTACCACAATTGTGACTTCATTTATTCCAGTTATTTATAAAGCCACTGCCATATCACCAAGGACACTATTTCTGTGATACACACACCAGTACCCCAATGGCACATTGACAGTTTTCACTATGCATAATCAGCATTAAGTAGAAATGTATATTTTGAAAGTGCCACATCATTTTTATAGGTATCATAACAAATATATATTTTATTTGTTTTCCACCGATACAAATTGTTATATACACACTTTCATACTATTCAAACATAAATGTTTCAGTCCTGGAATGCCCCTTTGCATTGCAAGATTAACATTAAGTAGAAATGTATATTTCATTTTTATAGGAATCATAACAAATATATATTTTATTTGTTTTCCACCGATACAAATTGTTATATACACACTTCATACTATTCAAACATAAATGTTTCAGTCCTGGAATGCCCCTTTGCATTGCAAGATTAACAACGCTGAAAATACTGTCATATTATAATTACTGCCAATCAACTGTGAACTACAGCTAACCAAGTTGGCATGCTGTCTTGGGCATCGAAATCCATCGGCAGACGAGCTTATGGTGTAACCGGACCTATTATTTGAAATGAACTGTACTCACTATGTAATGCTCCAGTCACTGACACTGTTTAAGCGTCTTCTGAAGACATATTTATTTAAAAGAACAAATTAACCAGATACATTTTAGTGACTGTTTGACTGACAATTAGATTTTAAATTATTTATTTAACTTTTTTTTAATTAATTTATCAGTCTTTTTAATTCAGATATATTTTAAATAATGTTATATTGTTATTTATTTATATCTAATCTGTGAGTGCAATGATTAACATTATTATTATTTCCTGGAGGAAGGTCACTATACCTTGAGGTTCTTGGGCTGATGTTTCACTTCCAGCCCGTGTTTATTCTTGAGTTCGCGTTCGGCCCGGGATGTGTACTCCCTCTGATTGGCCAGCTCTGTGTGATGCTGCTTACGCATAATCTCGTCGCGTAGGTGGTGGATTGCGCTCAAGTGCTTGTTTTCGATATCGAGGGTTGAGCTGTGATGTCGCAGCAGCATGTGGTGAGCGTATTCTATTTGTGCCTGTCGTTTATTTAATTCCTGCAACACAGAATTATTACATCCATCAATCAAGGAAGTTATATATTTTAATTTAATCCTTGATGATAAGTTTATATAGTCATATTAAAACGTACACAGAGGATGGGTGACTGTCATTGATTAATGTATGTATGACTATATTATATGGCTAAAGGTTTGTATGACTATATTATATGACTAAAGGTATTCTGACCATCAAATTCTATTGGGTTACCTCTCACAATGTTCAACATTTCTCCGCCATCATTTCCTTGTCTTGAGCCACTGGTCACATCCTGCTAGCAGACAAAACAAACGTCCACCCAGAACATGAACTCATGACAACTTACCTCCCGTAATAAATCTTGCTGTAGTTCGTGCAGTTGGAGGAGTTTCCGTCGTCTAAACTTCCTCAGCTCCAGATCAATGAACTGCTTCTGTTGCTTGGTGAGGTTCTGTTCCGCGCCAGTCTGTCGCTGCTGGAGCGTCTCCTTGTGGCTCTTCAGCGTGTCGTCCTTTGTCCGCCGAGACGTGCCGTCGGAGAAACTCTGCAAGTATGTACTGATAGATGACCCAGACATTTTGGCTAAGAAGTGGTGCAGCAACCTTGTAGGTTGACATGGTAGCAGCCTTGATACCAGATGGGATAATATGTTATTGCATGGTAGCAATACCTGGATCCCACTCACAAGGCTCGTCTGTATAACAGTATAATCAGACATCAGTCTGAAGGCCAGCCTCACTACAGCCAAACAGGGAAAGTAAAGGTAAAAGGTAAGTTCTTATATAGCGCAGTATCCAGTCCTCAGAACTACTCAAAGTGCTTTACATTTTACTTCCCTGACAGACCTGTTTGATCAGACATCTCAACTACTCCGGGAAGCATCCAGCCACACTGCAATTAATGCGTGCAGGCTGTGCATATAAAACACCACCAAAGTCTATAGCCAGGTACTTATTTATTCAGCTGAGTGAACTGGAGCAATGTAGAGTGAAACAACTTTCCCAAGGCTTAACACCGCAGCACAGGATTCGAACCCGGGTTCTCTTAATCGAGAGTCCGAAGCTCTACCCCTGAGCCGCTGCACTCTACACTTCTAAGAAAGACAGATAAACAGTGTCCTACCTTTCTGACCTCATCCATACTGCGCTGATATTCCTTCTTCTGCCCCTGGAGGAACTGTTTGATCTCTGCCTCATTGTGCTGCTGCATCTGGCGCACCTTCTTCCTCTCTTGGTTTGTTGTCTGTCGAAGCTATAACCAAGTCACATGATACGTCAGTCATGTGTCAGTCAGGTGACTAGCTCACCCACATAACTCAGAACATCACAATTTATGGAAAGAGAGTCTGTGACAGCCTGAAACATTCAGTCAACAATGCAACTGGCAGAACAACTGTTTACTGTTTCTATTCTTTTTGAATTGTGTAATTTTTTAGTTTTCTCTTGAAGAATTTAAAGAATATAACTGTCTGGATGGGTTATGGTCCAGTTAAAACCTGTCAGCTTCTTTTGATTGTTAACACATACAACCGTCCCACAAGTCAACACCAAATCAATTTCAAACTAGTCAAACTTGAAAAACTGATCGATTTCTGATCAGTGCTTGTTGTTAATCGTAATCTGTTATCCCAAATGCCCTGGATGTTGCACACAGACTACCCAATTTGTATGGATTTATGTAACGTCTCCATCCTTAATTTGGTCCTCTGCACTGCTACATCATTGGCAAATCAAATGTCACCTGATGATCAACGTTAATCTGCAATGACCACTCACACATGATGTAATTGCTCATCAATCAGTATGGCCACACTTTTTGACACTATTTATGTTTATATTATCACAAAGTAATATAAACCAAATAAGTTTATACAATGATGCATTGTTGGTTAATATATTTAAAAAAATTGTAGTATATTTGCGACAACAATTAAATACACAACTATGTTTACATTTTTGCGGCAAATACATTATTACAACAAAACTAAAAATATTTACAAACAGTGCACCCTAGTAAAAAACCTATTTGGTTTATATTACTTTGTGTGAAAATATAAACAGAAATCATGCCAAAAAGTGTGGCCATATTGATTGATGAGCAATTACATCCTCACTTGTGAGTGTTCCTTGCAGATTAACGTTGATCACCAGGTGGCAGGTAGTACCAGTGCGACAACTTCTGGCAGCTGATGTAAACACACATTCTCCATGTAACTGAATAAAAATATCAACATGATTTCACAAGAATGACCTGAGGAGACTGATTAAACACACCTTCTTGTCGAGTTCCTTGTCGTGCTTCTGCTTCAGTTGTTCCAGTTCACGCTGGAAGTTCTGCATCAGTGTCTCGTACTCCTTGTCCAACTTCTGTTTGTGTTCGTCCATCTCCTGCTCAAACTTGTCCTCCAACTACAACAGGACACCCGCGTATCAGGGACCATCTCACTAAGATCTGTTAAGGAAAATTCACATGTTCGGTAACCTGTGGCGTATTTCCCCCACTTTTGGGGTTATAGTTTAGTTTTACCGTTAAGTATTCAGCAGCAGGTAGTTTGCTAATTAGTGTGGCAAGTTGCAAAGGCACTTCTTACCTAATCAATTATACATGTTTTTCCATTTGTTCTAGCAATACCGCAGCTGCTGCATTATATGTGGAAATGTGGACTCAAATGTGGACTCACTAGCAGCCTGATGTTCACAAGACTAGTATGTGCTCACTCATAGGCCTGGCATTGGGTTGTTGAGTCCACATTTCTTTCTCTTAATTCGTCAGTGTGCCAAAAAGGGCTTACACACTTGACAGTAATAAATGTCATACTTTTGGCCTTTTCATATCTATACAGGTCTCTGTGTTGCTTCTTGAATAAATAAGTTTTTAGAAGTGTTTTAAACTAGTATAAAGAGTCACATTGGCACATATCGTGTGGAAGATCATACCCTAGTCAAGGAGCAGCTGACGGAGAAGGCTCTGTCACCATACTGGCAGAGATGTGCCATATGACACACCTGAATACACAAGGGCGTCACAAGACCGTGTATGGACACTACATGTGACCAAGCGCTATGACATCCTTACCTGCTGTAGTTGTTTCTGGTGTTGTCGTCGCATGCGCTTATAACCAGTCATCTGTTCACGCATCACGTTCTCCTGGATGTGCTCACGTTGTTGCTGCGTCACGATCGACGTCGTGCGGATTGTCGCAAAATTGTTCGCCATGGCCTGTTGTTCACCACCAGAGCTGCCGGTCGATGTCTGCGCGAATATCAACATGCAATTTTTTTATTTTAAATGACATTTTAGACATACAATATTTATTAATTTATTCATTAGCTTAACATAATAATTTTTAAATAGATAATTGATCATTTTAAAGAACATTTTAGATATACTTATTCATTTACTAGCTTAACTAAAATCTTAAAAAAAAAATATATCTATCATTTTAAATGGCATCTTAGAGATATTACTTATTTATTATATCAAAATAATATTTATTTATTTATCATTTTACAGAACATCTCCATACATTATATATTTATTTGTCATCTATCATTTTATTGTTTTTTACTCACCGCCAGAACACACTCCTATTTAACATGAAATAGATGTTCATGTTGAAAATGGCAAATGGACCTTTAATACTTATGCAATGCATTCCATGAAGATCCTGTCCCACCCACCTGAACAATGTGGGGCTCTCAACATACCACAAGTTCACGGCTGGTCTCTGAACTAACCTAGTTCTTCTTAAGAAGTTTCAGGAGCTAACCTCCATTCATCCAACTGTCTTTTAGCCAACCTCCCATCTACGACTTGTTAATAGAACCAACATACAATTTTTGAATCAATCTCCCATCTGCCACTTTTTGCCCTACTTCCAGTATGTTCACACACAATTACTACACTGTGATTTGTATATTCAATGGGGAAGGAAAATGTCATACTTTCCATTTCATCATCTATTACACAGGCTGAACATTTTGAGAATCACACAAGATGTATACAGTAGTACTACACACCACATTAAGACTAGTCACACACATCTAAGCACATCTAAATCTCCATGCACCTACTTATATATCTCACCCACGCTACCGCTTTGAGTAAATAGTTTTGCAGACAACACCAACATACAAAATAAAACAAGCAACAAATACTTAAATAAATGGGCTGGCTGCCATAACTGAACACTCCCTGTACGTCAGATTAGAGTAAACTTCAAGTATATAATGTACGTCTTAAATCTGTCAAGTTACAATATAAAACAGCAACTTGTCTGTTTCATGTACATTCACTTGTATAACAATGAGTGATGCATTTATGAACCTGAACTTTATAAGAACTTAAATGTCACTGGGTGCGTTCTAACAAAAGTTCGACAACTTTGCTATCTTAATATATCTTGCTCAGTTACAGAAGTGTGAATTTTAACATCCTACTAGAAATATCACATGCATGCAGACCACACAAAGCACACAACACTAATTATAATAATCCAAAACATTATTTCTACCAAACCATTTATTAATCATATTATATAAACTGATGCTGTTATTTCAGAGGCCCTGAAGTGCTTTGGACTATATAGTGAGTTTGTAATTATAAAAAGAAATGTGTTTTGGTGAATCATAGCCTTCATAGACTTCATAGTCACTGCCCAGACTTTTCACACTAATCACCTAGTTGGAATTTTCTCTGGTTATCCATGTATGGTGACAAAAAACACAGCCAAATGTTGTGCATACTGCGACAAAACTGGTTGGTAGTGGGTTCTAGTCAAGACAGAGTTGTCTACTTCCAATCCACTCAGCCAGCTCAGTGATCACGATGCAGTTGATATCAATAAACTGTATACTATTTCTTTCCATAGTTGTTCAGAATGTTTGATATGTTAGCTAACATACCATTTTAAAGATAATGAAATAAGCATCAAAATAAATTCCAGTTGAATTTAGAGAAAATCAATAGTTTTGAAGATACAGCTTAATTAAAATTGCAGAAGCTGCCTGTCACAGGTGGAATATCAATCAGTTATCATTTCCAGGCAATGTGTCTTCAGTGTGTGGCAGTGGGCAGTCACTAATACACACTTATCAATTAAGTTCCTGGCAAGCTACCTAGCCTCCATAATTGGGGCAGTCTGAATACATAAAGTATTGCTATTTTCTATGTAAACACAACGGACATTATATTTTAGCTACCCGTATCTTTTTCTTTTTAATATATATCATTTTTATTAATATTATTGCAATCTTGCTCGTACCAGTGTTTTGTTATTAATTTCTCATGTCTAATAGCCCTTTCAAAGAAAATATAGTTCATTCTGTAAATATATAAATAATATAATTTATAGATAGCATATTTTATTCACTTGTTATCATATTTCACAGTGTGTCATTATTATATCTTATTATTACTATTATCTCAGTATATGCAGAATTATAATCAAAACGTTTAGCTATTTAGAATTATCATATCAACACACCCATAAATGGGACAGCTGTTCCAGATTTTAAAATAAAGTTGTAATGACAAAGTAATTCACATTCAAACATTTACTTAAGTCATAATATTTTACACTACATTTTTCATACATGCTTATGCATGCCACGTGTGGTTTACCTTCAAATACTATTACACTACAGCGTAACTTTTCAATCAGACAACATTAGTATGTAAACAAGAACAGGACACTTGTCTTTGACAAGATCTTCACAACTTATTGTAAGAAATAACACAGTAGTAGTCTAGTAGAGAACGTGAACTCGTAAACATGCACTGATCGCTGCAACAACACACGAAGAAGGAAAGGTTGGAAGAGATACTTACTAGCAATCTAGTGCTAGGGATTGGGGGAGGCTACAATAGACACCAGTTAAGTGAGACATGTCACTAGCAACAGCCGAGGCTACATCACTGGTCTCTGTGGAATGGTGACTAACACTTTAAGAAATACAGATTCCTCCTCAATCAAACACATCCTTCAAGAAGCATGTTGTTTGATGTTGAAACATACACAGTGGATCCCTACTGGAAGTGATGTGGTGGGTGAGTGAGTGAGAAAAAGAAACAGTTCAGGTAGAGACAAAGCGACAAACAGATGTCAGTCACTGCAGAGACAAACAGATGTCAGTCACTGCAGAGACAAACAGATGTCAGTCACTGCAGAGACAAACAGATGTCAGTCACAGCAGAGACAAACAGATGTCAGTCACTGCACAGAGACAAACAGATGTCAGTCACTGCACAGAGACAAATAGATGTCAGTCACTGCACAGAGACAAACATATGTCAGTCACTACAGAAACAAACAGATGTCAGTCACTGCACAGAGACAAACAGATGTCAGTCACTGCAGAGACAAACAGATGTCAGTCACTGCAGAGACAAACAAATGCCAGTCACTGCAGAGACAAACAGATGTCAGTCACTGCAGAGACAAACAGATGTCAGTCACTGCAGAGACAAACAGATGTCAGTCACTGCACAGAGACAAACAGATGTCAGTCACTGCACAGAGACAAACAGATGTCAGTCACTGCAGAGACAAACAGATGTCAGTCACTGCAGAGACAAACAGATGTCAGTCACTGCAGAGACAAACAGATGTCAGTCACAGCAGAGACAAACAGATGTCAGTCACAGCAGAGACAAACAGATGCCAGTCACTGCAGAGACAAACAGATGTCAGTCACAGCAGAGACAAACAGATGTCAGTCACAGCAGAGACAAACAGATGTCAGTCACTGCAGAGACAAACAGATGTCAGTCACTTCACAGAGACAAACAGATGTCAGTCACTGCACAGAGACAAACAGATGTCAGTCACTTCACAGAGACAAACAGATGTCAGTCACTTCACAGAGACAAACAGATGTCAGTCACTTCACAGAGACAAACAGATGTCAGTCACTGCACAGAGACAAACAGATGTCAGTCACTGCAGAGACAAACAGATGTCAGTCACTTCACAGAGACAAACAGATGTCAGTCACTGCACAGAGACAAACAGATGTCAGTCACTGCAGAGACAAACAGATGTCAGTCACTTCACAGAGACAAACAGATGTCAGTCACTTCACAGAGACAAACAGATGTCAGTCACTTCACAGAGACAAACAGATGTCAGTCACTGCAGAGACAAACAGATGTCAGTCACTTCACAGAGACAAACAGATGTCAGTCACTGCACAGAGACAAACAGATGTCAGTCACTGCAGAGATAAACAGATGTCAGTCCTTCACAGAGACAAACAGATGTCAGTCACTTCACAGAGACAAACAGATGTCAGTCACTGCACAGAGACAAACAGATGTCAGTCACTGCAGAGACAAACAGATGTCAGTCACAGCAGAGACAAACAGATGTCAGTCACAGCAGAGACAAACAGATGCCAGTCACTGCAGAGACAAACAGATGTCAGTCACAGCAGAGACAAACAGATGTCAGTCACAGCAGAGACAAACAGATGTCAGTCACAGCAGAGACAAACAGATGTCAGTCACTGCAGAGACAAACAGATGTCAGTCACTTCACAGAGACAAACAGATGTCAGTCACTACAGAGACAAACAGATGTCAGTCATTTACAGAGACAAACAGATGTCAGTCACTGCACAGAGACAAACAGATGTCAGTCACTGCAGAGACAAACAGATGTCAGTCACTTCACAGAGACAAACAGATGTCAGTCACTGCACAGAGACAAACAGATGTCAGTCACTGCAGAGACAAACAGATGTCAGTCACTTCACAGAGACAAACAGATGTCAGTCACTTCACAGAGACAAACAGATGTCAGTCACTTCACAGAGACAAACATATGTCAGTCACTGCAGAGACAAACAGATGTCAGTCACTTCACAGAGACAAACAGATGTCAGTCACTGCACAGAGACAAACAGATGTCAGTCACTGCAGAGATAAACAGATGTCAGTCCTTCACAGAGACAAACAGATGTCAGTCACTTCACAGAGACAAACAGATGTCAGTCACTGCAGAGACAAACAGATGTCAGTCACTTCACAGAGACAAACAGATGTCAGTCACTGCACAGAGACAAACAGATGTCAGTCACTGCACAGAGACAAACAGATGTCAGTCACTGCACAGAGACAAACAGATGCCAGTCACTGCAGAGACAAACAGATGTCAGTCACAGCAGAGACAAACAGATGTCAGTCACTGCAGAGACAAACAGATGTCAGTCACTGCACAGAGACAAACAGATGTCAGTCACTGACAGAGATAAACAGATGTCAGTCACTACAGAGACAAACAGATGTCAGTCACTGCAGAGACAAACAGATGTCAGTCACTGCAGAGACAAACAGATGTCAGTCACTTCACAGAGACAAACAGATGTCAGTCACTGCACAGAGACAAACAGATGTCAGTCACTTCACAGAGACAAACAGATGTCAGTCACTGCAGAGACAAACAGATGTCAGTCACTGCACAGAGACAAACAGATGTCAGTCACTTCACAGAGACAAACAGATGTCAGTCACTGCACAGAGACAAACAGATGTCAGTCACTACAGAGACAAACAGATGTCAGTCACTCAGAGACAAACAGATGTCAGTCACTGCAGAGACAAACAGATGTCAGTCACTGCAGAGACAAACAGATGTCAGTCACTGCAGAGACAAACAGATGTCAGTCACTGCAGAGACAAACAGATGCCAGTCACTGCAGAGACAAACAGATGTCAGTCACAGCAGAGACAAACAGATGTCAGTCACTGCACAGAGACAAACAGATGTCAGTCACTGCACAGAGACAAACAGATGTCAGTCACTGCACAGAGATAAACAGATGTCAGTCAATACAGAGACAAACAGATGTCAGTCACAGCAGAGACAAACAGATGTCAGTCACTGCACAGAGACAAACAGATGTCAGTCACTGCACAGAGACAAACAGATGTCAGTCACTGCACAGAGATAAACAGATGTCAGTCAATACAGAGACAAACAGATGTCAGTCACTACAGAAACAAACAGATGTCAGTCACTGCACAGAGACAAACAGATGTCAGTCACTGCAGAGACAAACAGATGCCAGTCACTGCAGAGACAAACAGATGTCAGTCACAGCAGAGACAAACAGATGTCAGTCACTGCACAGAGACAAACAGATGTCAGTCACTGCACAGAGACAAACAGATGTCAGTCACTGCACAGAGATAAACAGATGTCAGTCAATACAGAGACAAACAGATGTCAGTCACTGCAGAGACAAACAGATGTCAGTCACTGCAGAGACAGACAGATGTCAGTCACTGCACAGAGACAAACAGATGTCAGTCACAGCAGAGACAAACAGATGTCAGTCACTGCAGAGACAAACAGATGTCAGTCACTGCAGAGACAAACAGATGTCAGTCACTGCACAGAGACAAACATATGTCAGTCACAGCAGAGACAAACAGATGTCAGTCACAGCAGAGACAAACAGATGTCAGTCACTGCACAGAGATAAACAGATGTCAGTCAATACAGAGACAAACAGATGTCAGTCACTGCAGAGACAAACAGATGTTAGTCACTGCAGAGACAAACAGATGTCAGTCACTGCAGAGACAAACAGATGTTAGTCACAGCAGAGACAAACAGATGTCAGTCACAGCAGAGACAAACAGATGTCAGTCACAGCAGAGACAAACAGATGTCAGTCACAGCAGAGACAAACAGATGTCAGTCACTACAGAGACAAACAGATGTCAGTCACTACAGATGTTAGAGCAGGTAAGAACCGCACGAGGCCGACTAATGCATTCCAAATAAGTGTACATGTACGGATGGCATTTTCTGGCCTAAACATGCCAGCCTGTACAGTCTTATTTGGGTATGTAAGCTTATTTAATGTTGACAGCGCCACCATTTTTTATTTGGATCGACGGTTATTTACTGTTGTTGATTCCAACATATGTGCGGACTTCTATTATCGCTCACATAAACAGGCAAGGTAGGACGCTTGTATAAAAATATGATCCATTAAGATCTACAGAAATAATGGCCACTAATACATCTGCAATGTTTTTTTAAAAATAATATACATGCCCATTGTACTACAGTATAAAGACAAAGTACATATTTGTAACACTACTGATAGCCTCCGTCACCACGGCTGCTGTCAGCAACAATTCTGAAAGATTTAAGATTTCATTATTTAATAACTGTGCATTTTATTTAAACACTTCTGTTTTACATATTCAAAAACGATCACTGATTACACAAAATTATAATCCGCCTGTCGATTGAAAGCACGGACCGACTAATGATTGACAAAACCTCGGACGTGTGAATGAGCAATCACTTACCCGTCTGTTTTCTCGCGAGAATGTCATGACACCGTCACCGATGGTTGACGTGCCGGGCGTACAGTTGACACTGCTGCTGGTCACTTCACTGCTGCTCTGGAGACTCTGTTGACTGGCGACACTGTTGGACTTACTGCTCGTGTTGTCCTCCTGTCACAGGCAACACACCGATTAGTGTCACTTAGTCACTCACTGCTGCTCGGCTGCGTAACTTCGCCGAAAAGATACTAAGATAAGATAGCTTTATTGCCATGTGTTCACATTGTAGTTACAATAAAACATTGGAATGTGTAATGATATTGGTCGTCGTAACTAGTACATTCACATGCACCAAACGATGATGATAAAATATACTACTATTTTAAAATAAAATAAATAAGAACAATCAACATAAAAAGGTCCGAATAAAATTATTTTCTGTATAAGATTGATAAATAATTGATACGATCTAGTAGAAATATATTAGTTTGAAATGTAAAATATGAAATAAAATAATATATAATAAATTATGATAAAATATACACTAAAAACTCATCGGAAAATGGAATATGTGTTTGCTGTGGGTGGGAGAAAAATCACTTCTGTTTTGACAGGGCTTGAACGGCTAAGGGGAAAAAGCTAGTACTAAAGCGGTTGGTCCTGGTTTTGATGGATCTGAATCGGCGACTAGATGGAAGAGGTTCAAATAGGTCATGGGCAGGATGGGATGAATCTTGAGAGATGAGAGTGGCTCTTCCTAACAGGCGCTGCTGATACAGTATATCAAGACTAATATCTGCCGATGATAATCTGGTCACCTATGGCGTTTTTAAATGTTATCCATATAAAGTAATGCCACTTCAAGGAGCCTGGGTAATCGAGGCTTTAAATTTTGCTACAATTTCTGCTTCATAAATAACTGCAAAAATTGTATTTCTGTTATGTTTGTGTGAATGTAAATTTAATTTGAATAGTTTTCATTCAAATTTGTATTTCTGTTATGTTTTTGTGAATGTAAGTTTAATTTGAAAGTTTTCATACTAAAGTATTATCTTATCATTATTTCAAATTCGACCTGAGAACCAATAGTCTCCTATTCGTGGGTAAGGCAGCCCATAAATCTACCAGGCGGAGTTGAGGGGCTGAAAAGTGCTGCCACCTCATGGAGTCTGGTTAATTGAGGCTACACAGGAAGCAGGTACCAACCATAGACTCCTCTGTGTCTCCAGACGGCCCGTTACTGCTCGAGTCGTTCTGGTCACCGTCAAACATGAGGATCTTCTTCATGCGTCTGTACTGCAGGTTGTCGAGGTCTCTCACTGCGTGCTTCGTCCGGTGGATCAGGTCCAACAATACGTTCGGGTGACGCTCCGACGACACAAATGGGTGCTGAAATCAATGGGAAGTTTATTGTTTAGATCATCAACATATACACACAGTAAAAGAAACAGTTGATACACATTTAAAAGTAGTTTAGATGATCCAGGGAGACTGAACTAAGACCCGAGAGATCACTATCGGTCAGGGCTCCATGTATCTATGAGTACATGGTACATTAGTTGTTGTTAGTGTTCCCTGGCTAGTCAACATCTTTTAAACAGATATGCGTTTTACTTTGCAGCATTCATAAACAACTCATGTTAGAGGTAATAATAACGCATACCAATTATCATCAGTCATGAATTAATTTCAAATCCACTTGTAAACAACTGGCATCACGTCAACAAAGGCAGAAGTAGAAGACAGAACAGGGTCCATACAATACAGTAACTGAAGATTTGAAATTCAAGATTAGTCAAGGCTTTTTTGAAAAAGAAATCGAAGACTATTTTAACGACATATGCAGTTTTATTCCACTTTAACCACCATGTCTACAGTCAACAACCCTGTGAGCACGAGAATTACTTCATATGGTTGCTTTCCCAATGCTGACAATGATGTAGTGCTAAGATTTGCAGCCTGCTTGCCTACATGTTTTTGACTAATACTCCTCATGACAGAAGGACCAATAATAATTGTAACTGACCACAGTGAAATTTAAGGCTTTCAGTAATACTTTGTAAAATTCAAAGATTTCAAGGCCTTGAATTAGAACCAATAAAATTCAAGGTTTTCAATCATTTCAAGGCCCTGTTTGGACCATGACAGATTCTTACCGCGAGACATTCGGTGACATTCGGCCTTCCAGTTGGGATCTTTTGTAAACAGGATTCGACGAAACTTCTGAAGTTGTCTGACCACTCGGCCCCTGTGAGAGTGGGTGGTTCGTTCTGGGCGATGTGGTACAAGGCACTCATGGCGTTCATGTTGAACAGAGGTGGCTTCCTCTCCGCTGTAAGTAGGCACACACACAACTCTTAATACAACTGATTTCTGCCACTACTGGAGTGCAGGAAATACAGACATTCACAGTTGGTATTCAAAGCAGTCTGCGGTGCTCAAATCGGTCTCGAACATTTCGACCAGAACAACATGGTCAAATATAAGATGGGTCTTGTATGTCCCAAGAGCATGAGACGTCTTCAAGAACTCTTGCTCTTAATGGTGCATAAATATGGAATAGCTTAAATCCAGAAATAAGTACCTGCAGAATGTGTTAAATTACACACCAGTGACGCAAAATGCAATGAAAAACATTTACTAATTTTTTTTATTATATTTATTAATACTATCTTTATCCTGTTTTTATCACTTACAATTCTATTTTTGTTATTTATTCATTATATTTTAACTGCGTTATAGTATTTGTCAGGCATTCACAACACAATCTTCTGGATTAGCTGGTAATATAAAACAAAAACAATTGATCAATTCACCTTTTTCATAGCAAATACAAAGTGTTGCTAAGCAACTGTCACACAGCTACTATTCAGCACGAAGTATCTACCTGGGTCATTATTTATGGGGAATCTCACATCACATGAGCAGCTGAACAAATTTATATTTTATATATATATTATTCAAATATTTGCTACTAAATCCCAAACAATGCATGTAACATGAGCAGCACGTCGCCAAAATTACCATTTTTTTTTCAAAAGACGAGAGGTCAACCACAATCCCAGTGGATGATTTTATTGGCTGAGCTTAAATTCAGAGTTCTGCAAATAGGTCAGCCAGGGGTACAGCTGCCTGGTACTGATTGTGGTGGCCCTTGGTGTGCAATGATGGATTACATTACTGTTGTACACCACCACCACTGACTTGTAGGGGTGCCGTGTACAGAACTCACCTAGTTCAATGCAGGTGATACCAAGTGACCAGATGTCCACTTTGCCGTCATACTGACCCTCGTCCATAGCTAAGATCACCTCAGGAGCCATCCAGTATGGGGTGCCCACGAATGAGTTAGCTGGCGACACGATTGATGCTGACCCAAAGTCAGCTGAAACAGTCAAGTTTAATTCACATTCAGTCAACCCTGCACCACGGTCACCACGGTAACTCACCCTTCTCATAATTACGACCACTGATAATAACAAATTATTTCACTATGAGTAAATAATTGGAAATTGGTGCAGTTAATATCAGGGTACACTTCTGAAGATTAATAATTCATGGCTATTCAAAACTTTTCAAGGATATTTGAGAAAAATGGGCCCCGTGACCCTGAAACCCATTGGAGTATTTATTTAAGATTTCTCAAGACCCTGTACAGACACAGTGATAAGGTTGTCTTACTGTTCAGGTCACAGTGAGTTAGTTTCACAAGTTGACATTGTAAAACAGATCAAATATACAGAGAGATACCTATTGGAAGACAGTCTATTTACACGTCTGCCTCTGAAAAGGGTCTCTATCATATCATAACAGGTGCCAACTATTTTGTTTCCAGGATTCCAAAAATGAGACAAACTACAACTGTGTTGAAGTCACTGTCACTCTACATACGACAAGGTTGGCCCAGCAGGCATTTATATAGGAAGACAGTTTTGTCTGTCCAAATATTTTGTGGTAGACAGAAACTAGACGCATGTTAACTGACATACAAGCCTGTGGAAATGTGTATTATGCCCGGAAATAAAAAAGAACACATATTAGACATCCATTTCAAAGCATAATCAACAATAGATGAATTCTGAAGACCTGTTTTGGTCCTAATTGTTTTTACTCGTCCAGTGAAATTTTTACCATTCCCAAACAGATTTTACATGTCCAAAAAAAGGTTTCTATATAAAGCTACCACTGGACCAGCTGCGTTTAATAATAGTAATTATTATTTATAGCGTTCACAGCATTTTACACGTTACTTCGTTACTTAATTAAAACTACAATATAAATAATAAACATTTAATAAATTTAGTTAATAAAATAAATAAATATAATAAATAAAAATAAGATAAATTAGATTAACCCATTTTATCCTGAAGCTAGTGCAGACGAGTTGCAGCCAGTTCCTGATCATTTCCTCAAACCAATCTGTCAGCATTAAAAAATGACAGGCCTTCATTTAAAATGGACATTATTTCTCAATCAATTTTTAAATGTGATACACCTTTAGAAAGTAGATAAAATAAACTATACAGTCGCATCGATAAACTCCTAGTTTTATCATATATATTATATGTGGCATATGGCAAAACATGCCTAATAAATTCAAACCTATGTTGAGGTTTGTCACATTACTTTTCCCCCGACATTTTTGCCATGAAGGAAGCAACATGTCAATGAGCAAGTTGAGTTTATTTTATGCATTAATCTCTGCTGAAAATAAAGGTATACAACTTGTCCACACATCTTGGATAATAATCTCATAATGTAAAATTGTTTGTAATAGCCCCACATCAGTCGACTGAATCACCGTGTGGCGCCGCTGAGCGGAATTATGCAAATTTTTGAAATATTTTCTGTCAACGATGTATAATTCTGTGGCTCATTTCTTACAACTAATAAAGAAGTACTCTAAAGTAACAACTTTGTTCAACATTTCAACATCACTTTATTTATGAAGTAGTTACCG
Source organism: Ridgeia piscesae (assembly GCA_025642075.2). Lineage (NCBI taxonomy): Eukaryota > Metazoa > Annelida > Polychaeta > Sabellida > Siboglinidae > Ridgeia > Ridgeia piscesae. The sequence continues at coordinate 209,045 of JAODUO010000165.1, read as the reverse complement.
TCGTTGGAAATATTCTTAACTTTGTTTGGCGCCAAAAATACGGCGTGGAGCGAGGTGGGCGAAAATGGATGCCGTTGTCGGTTGACCCACTTCGATGGCTTCAAAGTATGTCTTCACGGACAAATGTCGCATCAAATACCATAACCGTCCATCCTATATCGTCTATCCACTTGTCATCACCAGTATGAAGTAAATTAGCGGAGTTATCCTTCAAAATACGTCAACATTTAACGATCTTTGCGACTCGACGCCATCTTTGATTTCACTTTAGCTTGGGGGTACCCGCTTTGTACTGCAAATACCCAAAGAACGGCGCTGATTGGTTGAAAAATATGAGTTTCCTAGTGATCCCGATATACTGACGTCATTCGGTGTTAACCAGCCAATGGGATTCCAAAACGTCAGAGTGCAGGGAAGCCGTGTCAAGTGCAAACTACGACCAGAATCGTATTTCGGATAAAAAGGGTAACTATGACTAGAATCGTATTCCGGATAAAATGGGTTAATCGGATAAAATATGAATAAATTATGATTGAAATTAATATTAAATAAATTAAAATGTCTCGGCGGCCATCAATTGGTGTAGGTTGTACATAATAAATTGGTCAGCTTACCGAGTTTGACCGTCCCGGTCTCGGTGAGCAGGACATTGCCCGCCTTGACATCTCTGTGAATGCGACCAAAGCTGTGTAAGTACTCGAGACCACACAGAGCATCACTGCAGATGGCTCCGATCTCGTCCTCCCTCAGTGGCTTCTTGTGCACTGCAAACACACACACTTCAGTATGCAGTCGTCAGGATTTATTTAGGGATAAAGCCCTAGATTTGAGCCAAGTGTGAATTACCTAATTTAATGACCTTTTTGCTAGGTTGAGTCGACCCAATATGGGTGCAGAGTGCTATATTTATGCACCCAAGAGCCGTGTTCAAGCAATTTTGTTGGGATAATATAACAAACATCGTGCCAATGTCCAGCCTCCTGCATGACTGAATGAATGATTGAACTGAATGAAGTTTTTTTGATTGCCAGTAGACATTTGTACATAAAGAATATAATTTTGTTAAGAATACTAAAGACTTACTCACTTTTTCGAATTCAATTTACCACGATAGACATGATTCATAATATTTTACAGTGTCTGCGGTAACTGTTATTTCTGAAAGTTTTCTAACCTGCTTAGCGTGATTTACCTCTTAAAATACAACATTATTGCTAAACAGATTATATTTTTACACTAGATTAATTCATTCAGATTCAGTAAACTGTTATTGTCGGATATACTAAGACATACAGGAAACGGACACTGTATGTTTTCGTTTTCATTTTGAAAATGGTCACCATTGAAATCCCGATATACCAATAACTTTACAAAATGAAGATGCAGTACCTTCAATGAGGTCGGAGGCTGACCCGATGCAGTATTCCATCACCAGCTGCAAAGGCAAGGCAACCGTTAGAGAACACAGATAAAGCATGTTACTGACATCACAACAGAAAACCAAACAATAAAAATGATGTTCTCTGGATTATATAGCGAGTTGGCAATTATCAATGAAATGTGCTTAGTTGAATCATAGTCACCATCTAGTCTCTTCACCGTAATCACGCCGTTGACATCTGCTCTAGTTATTCACATGAGATGACCAGAATAAAGTTGCTGGATTTTCACTCTATATTTGTATAGAATATTAATTTTCTATGATTATAACTTACAGGTGATAATCATAGTGTGTACCACTAGCCACATCATTTAAAAAATAATTAAACAAACATGAAACCCAAGATGTGCCTACGCAAAATTAAAAGGCAAAAGCACCAAACAGTTTTTGGAGAAAAATAAAAAAACTTATTCAATCAAATTTAAATTTCTTATGCATAGTGACAATAAGCAACATTTAAAAAACAGTTCTTCTTCAATGTATTCTGAGATATGAGAGCTAACGGCTAATACCATATGCCGTGTGTTCACGCAGGTAGCACCCCATGTACTCACCCATGCCGTGTGTTCATGCAGGTATGAGCCCTTGTACTCACCCATGCCATGTGTTCACGCAGTTAGCAGCCCTTGTACTCACCCATGCCAGGTGTTCACGCAGGTAGCAGCCTTTGTACCCACCCATGCCTTGTGTTTACACAGGTAGCAGCCCTTGTACTCACCCATGCCAGGTGTTCACTCAGGTAGCAGCCCTTGTACTCACCCATGCCTTGTGTTTACACAGGTAGCAGCCCTTGTACTCACCCATGCCTTGTGTTTACACAGGTAGCAGCCTTTGTACTCACCCATGCCTTGTGTTTACACAGGTAGCAGCCCTTGTACTCACCCATGCCGTGTGTTCACGCAGATAGCAGCCCTTGTATTCTATTGTGTTGCGATGTTTCAACAGTCGTAGGAATGTCACCTCTTTGATGATGTCTTGCCACTTCTGAAAGCAACACCAATGACACAAAGTAAAAAATGGGCAGTGGCCCTGAAGTCCTTTGGGACATAGTGTGATTTTGACGAATCACAGTGACATTATGACATCAAGTGTCAATACTGAATGGACTTTATAGTGAGCCGTGAAGTCCTTTGGACTATATAGTGAGTTGGTAATTATGAATGAAATGTGAATCATAGTCATCACCTAGTCTCTTCACCGTAATCACCTAATTTGCATATTCTTTGGTTATCCATAGAGACAACCAGAAACACAGCCAACAAAGTGTATGATTATTCATTCTAGATAGAGATATCTGTCTAAAATATAAATTTCTCTCTTTGTCAATTGTCATTTACAGGTGACAATACATCTTTAACCAGTGACATCGTTTTAAAGATAAATAGAGAGCAATTAGTCAAGGTCCCCAATGCAACAATAGAAAGATGAAGTGCAAGTCTTTTACAATATTACCAAACTGCATACGTGAGTATTACGTACCTAACATGTTGCGGACTGTGGTAGCACTTACCTCGGCTGACTGCTTGCCCGAGTAGGACATCTTTTTGATGGCCACAATCTCCTTTGTCTGGGCATGTCGGGCCTACAATTAGAAATAATAATTTTTTATCTGTAATTGATGGTATTATTTTATGGCAATCTTCTTGTACTTACATTAAATTATTATTAGTTACTTAATTATTATTTTATACTAAAATGTTACCCATTTTATCCAAAGGTGATTATGATTATACTAATTATGATTGTGAATGCAGGGTAGGATATATTTTTTCAGTTACATTAGTAATATTTTTTCTAACCACAATGTTTATTTTCTAATCATTATAATCTTGATTTACTATTATCATTATATAACATCAGTTATACATACATATATGTAGGTATTCGTCATGGTTTGAGGTTTCCGTTGATATGAATCATAGCATGTAACTATGCAAAAAAGTCTAGATATTTTGGATTTTTGACTTCATGGATGAACATGCCAGCATGGCCCTATGCTGTGCATGATGACTGTTTCACTTGTAATTGTTTTATAGCGCATTATAATTAGTTGTCTTCATAAACATTTTAACAATGTTATCAAATCTGGGTGGACGGTGATGGAGTAAACACAATTTTTATTTCGATACGATAGAATATTAAAAATATAATTCATATTTGTGTAATTGTTATGTTTACATAGTGAGTATGCAGAAAGTTTATGCAGCGCTAATTATGATAACATGACTCTCACAGCGGCATCATTAGTTAACTAGTGTAATTACTGTAACCCAAATAATTGATGCACCACTGTCATATTACACTAGCTTTTTGACACCATTTTTTATTTTATAAACTGCCTGCATTTTCACAAACTGTTCAAAACTATCTTTTAGTGTGCTGGTCAGTCTTATTGGATTTTCTTGGTTCCCATGGCAGCCAATCTCATATTTCCCATGCTCATAATATTCACTGATGATTCTTGTTTCGTGTACACTAAAAATGAAGTTGAAGTCTTTCAATCAACTTCACCGAATTCTCACAAGAAACTCAGTATTCAGAATTAATTGGCTGTCCAGTGTAATCGTTATAATAAGAATGAAGTGCTACAGTCCTTCTGAATGGATGTCAATATCTAGCTCATGCATACAAACTGCTAACTTAAAGTCGACAAGGTAGGTTTTGCTTCACTGAAAACGTTTCAACATGTCTTGATTTCATGTGGCTGTTGTTTATATTTTAAAATGTAATATTCAAATTAATTCACTATTGCTATAGCAAATTGGGTAGTCTTATTTGCTATCTTGCTACTTTTCAACAGCATATTTCTTTAAAACATTTACAGATAATTTTTGTGTGATCTAAACATTGCCAGATAAATTGACATTGGTATTCCTAGAATACCTGATAGTTGTATCAAAGTAAACACACAACACGAAGCAGAACTGTAAACAAACTGCCAATCAATACTCCAAGCAGTAGATCTGTGACTGGTACAGTGTATGGACACGTTGAAATCTTGCCTGAAAACACATTACGCTATACCCGCTTTAACGTTTAGTCATCATAACTTTATACTTTAGTCATTATGTCACAAATGTACAGGTGTTTATTATAAAAAATTAATGTAACTAACAATGTATTATTGTAGTTGTATATTACTTTTTAAGTAACTAATTACATAACTATACATTTGTTTTTATCTACAAATACTTAATTTATAATACACCGATATATAATTTACATCAATATTACTTTTAATTAACCTTCTTAGTTCCGCTATTACAACTTATATGTATTTATTTTGCTTGTATTATTATTTTAAATATCTAAGTATTTTATCAAATATTGTATTGTACACACTTCTGAACAAATGACTACTTTGGAGTTTAGTGTATAAATTTAAGTTATTATTATTACATAGATTATGTACACTTGAGTCATTGTCCCAGTTGCATTATCTTCTACACACTGTGGTCTCAAACCTGTCTTTGTTGTTGAAAGGACACATAAAAACGATCAAGTATATTACTGTGTACATGCAATGTTTATGGAGCAAATCAATAACAATCAACAAACACACCCTTAAACAGACAGTTTATATCTTTGATCCACTACCATATCACCATGTTCTGTTATGCATGCTAACATATAGGCCAGGTTCCACGAAGACGATCGTTGTTTGAACATGTCTGATATCAGTGACTGATATGTCAATGATAAGATCAACAGGAAAATCCAGAGTGCAAAGGTATGGAATGCAGTCTACTAGCACTGGAGAGTTTGTAGTTATAGTGACTAACTTCCTAATTCATGAATTATCACAATACCAAACATCTTAAAGCCTATATATAACTACATACCTAAACAGATAGGTTTAGCTATAAAGGGATTCTCTGAATTTGGAACTCTTTGTAATGTATGCAATTTTTTATTAATCTTGTTAACGTCATATTTCATGTAATTCAAAGCCTACATTTAATTACAAATGTGTTTTATAAATCATTTATACCCTTACCATATAGCAAAAAAGTGACAGGAGGGCCTGGAGTTATTACGACAGCAACCGTAGGTTTGAATATAGTTTTGACTTAATAATAAAAATACAAACAAAGCTGAAATCACGTTCTAAATTAACACACAACAACAAACCAGACGAACTAAGGCTGATCCAGAAAATAACGACTCATAGCTTTATGTACTGTGTAGTTGAATGGGTAAAACCTATTGCGGTCACATAAAAAACAAGTATCAAAAAGGCTTTTCAAATCGTAGATGTTGTTAGTTATGCTTTGAATGTGGATGTCCATGTGTATGTTCTTGATGCTGTATCATAATCACACAGCTCAACTGGCTTGTGTGCAGTGTAACCGAGTGTTCCCCCGAGTAAAATGATGGATGAGGTGGTAGGATGGGCTGACCGAGCACTGAATGCATAATGCGCACTATATGGGTCTGTGGGGCATGTCCACCTACACACATTTTAAAATCTACCTTCAAAATGGAGGGTATGTTAACCTATTCCCTGGAAAATAGAGAGAAAACAAATGAGTAACTACAAGGTGGCAATATGTAAACAGCAAGAAATAGAGCCTGTGAGGTGGCAATTCTGGCATGTGTTGAGCGAGGTGACTTAGAAAAACAGCGAGGTGGCCGCAACACTCATAGCTTTATGTAGAGACCCATCCACCCGTCATTTGGACGGGTAAAAACGAATATGACGAGTATAAATATAGTGGACGGGTAAAAAAATGAAGGAGCAAAAAAAATCATCCAAAATCATAGACAGTGTTAGTTAGGCCTTGAAAGAGAGTGAAAATGGTGTCACATGTGTGTTTGTAGTCCATTTCAGGTCATCAGACACATTTAAAAGTTTGTAAATTGGCTTAACATTTAACATCCATGTGTCCACCAAAAACATGCACGTGACTGGCAATAATTTTATCCTGCATAAAGTCCTGCGTCAGGGGAAACACTGTTGTGTATGTACGACTACCAACATTTTTATTCTACACAAAGCCCAGTAGAGACTCCATAAAAACTCACGTAATACACAGCTCCGAAGTTGCCATGACCAATCTCCCTTAGGTCAGTAAAGAGTTTCTCCGGGTCGTCAGTGGAGAAGAGACCTGCGACCTCCGGGTCCTTAATGTTGCCTGCCTTGGGCAGGGACGGCATGTTGATGAGCCGTAGAATGCAACCATCTAGCCCTGGCCAGGCTTCCCGCCAGTATTAGGCGTCCCAACAACCAGTTACAGCTGATCTACAATGTCAACGACAACAGTATAAGAATAAAATGCTCAAAGCGCTGTACAACACTTACAACTTAAACATTCAACATAGCAGGTTAACATTATAAGCACAATCAAAAAAAAAAATTCTGATATAATAGTTATAAAACAGTCAAAACATTTAAATCGCTTCATTAAAATAAATGAAAACTGTATTTAAACTTTAGTTACATATGCAATAATGTATAGATAAATAAAGTATGAATTGAGCAGTAAAGGCTCAAAGAAAGTAAAATGTCAGCAGTATTCTGCTTTGAAAGTATGCTTCTTTAAAGTTTGTTTGAACATTGATAAAGCCCCACTTCACTTTATATCATGTACATTTTGCAGAACTTGGGTTTTTGAAATGACAAATGCCATGAATAGTACTTTTAGGCCTTTAGACAGAAAGGATGCTTTGCTAACAAGTCTTGAATTAATCAAATGTTCCTTTTAGCATGTGAACAAATAGTGTAGAAGCCAGTAATTACTGGCCAGTTTAGTTGCTTCATTCAGTGACAGTGTTGATTTATGTAGGTAATACCAATATTTCAACTTCATTTGTTAAACCAAACTAAGTAAGGGGAGAATTAATGAACGTGCTTATATACATCAACCCTTAGGTTAAATTTACAGAAGTATCATAGCTGCCTGTTTTGTATACACATGCATAACTGACCTTGCATTTATCAAAGACAGAGTGGAATTATACACACAAGTGTACATGAAAATGATCTATACCACAGTGAAAATATAATCTTAAAAATGGGCGGTAGAGACTAAAGCCAAGGAAGTCTCTTATCTCTGATTAGTTGGTCAAAAGCTAAATAAATGTTGCCTTGCCCTGGTTAGAACTTGGTTGGTATTGGACAGAGAGTGATACCATCAATTTGAGATTCACTTCCTTATTCGCCTGATATATGGCAAGATAATGTTAATGCACATAAATCGGACCAGAAGCAGCTTGCTAATAAATGTTGTAATCACGTACGGTAATTTTTTTTTTTAAACCGAGGGAAGCTCGTCAAAACCAGGTGACAAACGGGGAAGCAATGCCCACAGACAGATGTCGTGACGTGAGATGAGATTCCTGAACCACTGCATTCATAACAAAATCTGCGATACTTGGCCAGGAAACTGTGCGTCTATTCAAGGGCATCTGCATTTAAATATGGGTGTACAATTGGACAATCACTTACAGGTGGACATACCACCACTCGCTCGTTCGCGAAGGGCTCGTCCGTAATCTTTCCAACTTTTCCAACTCGCCCGTCTTCCTTCCTATCAGGATACCAATATGGCGACGAACATGCGCGCGGTACACTTCCTGTTCGCTGTGTCGCACTGACAGGTGCTTCCACCTTGCGTTAGCTATGTGAGGAATGAACGTCGCCTGAATGGAGTAAAACAATCACTTTGTCACATTTGTCCTTTTCACGAAATTGTGTTCAGGCACAAATGACACATTATAACTTCATACATATGTACAAGAAGTAGCACTCGATGGGATGTATGGGTGCTTATGTTGCTATCTGTATGAGAACGCGCATTGCCATTCATATATATGCGATTAGGTATAGCTTCCAATATAATATGTACTAGCACTAACGATTCTAAATGTATGGATTTTGAGCTTCCCTGATGCATTATTCCCGGGCTGAATGTGTTGGTTAAATGTGCGTTGAATGTTATTGTTTCTTTATCCTAAATTATCTAGACCGAGGCAACGAACATATATAATTATGGCTATATAAATACTGCAGACCGACCAATACTAAGTTTCTTTATTTCGCACATAGTAGCTCAGAGGTAACATTTTAACCAAAACGGCGGACAGATGTTCACATACGAAACATAAATTCACATAAATTACTTAATAAGTTTTGGCTGGCAGTAAGCTAATATCTAATTTTTATAGCATCTTTTCATAGAAAATAGTTGAAATCAGTTCCATGTTTTTTATAAAGAATGTTCATATGGTACTATTTGAACAAACTTCCATGTACTAATTCTAGATAAAATGAGTAGATACTTGTACAATTTGAAATATGTTGACGATCTTCTAGACCCTCACTCAGAGTCGGTTGACAACCAACTGGAATCACTCTGAAGGTGGCGCAGTGTTAGCCAATCGTTAATGACGTCACGTGTTGTTGACGTTTGGGGTCGCCATTTTATTTCCTGGAGGTGTGTTCGTTGCCGCATCCATAACTCAGTGGTATGTTTCATGCATAAACTTGTTAACGGAAATGCGTATGAACTGTTTACTAGATGTATTCCATTGTAGTGTACTAAGCTCACATTTTAAGAGCGATTTATTTGTAGTGTTAGCCTTATTTCCTTATGTTGTACTTCATTTCCTTGGTGTCCTGCTTTTCAATTTCAAGAATCGAGGCAAACTGACGTTGATACTTTGTTTTGTTGAATACATAGTCGTAGAGCATTGTTTCTTTTCTTGAATAGTTTCTTGTTAGGGTATTTGTCTTAGAGGATAAGACGGTCTGTCGTGTATGTGCGTGTATAATTTAGTGTGCGATATTGTATCGGTGTGTAACTGTGACATTCATAACGCATATAACCACGTAACATTGACTGATACTAGCTATGTCCCGCCAATGACACCTCGCCTCGGTGTCGCACGCACTGCAGTGGCACCGTTCCAAACACGCACTCCCTGTAAATGTGCATTGCAGCGCTCAGAACTAAACACAGTAGGACACAATGCCGGCGTCAGATAGAATATTGACCCGCGTAGAAAAGTGACCCGGGGGTCAAAATACTATAATAGAAAATTGACCCCCTCATGGAAAAAATGACCCACCCCTTGCTTTTTCATGCATTTTTCTTGTTTGTATGTATTTTAGTATTAATGACATTGAAGGTAATGTTTTGTTTATATTTATGCAACATTGCACTTTGATACATTAATAATATTATTGTTATATGCCATAATACTTTTTCCAGTGAAAGAGTTCCTTTTCTAACTGACACTGCTCAGTGGGCATATTTTTGTTACACTTGTACCAACACCAGTATTTTATTTGTTGTCCAATTTCAAGGAAAACATTCTGCTTGGTCCACATTCTGTTAACTGCCTTAGGCAAATGAAATGAGGGGGGTCATATTTCTGTGGTATAATATATTCACCAGTGGCTCATCATAGTAAATGTTATAAAAATGTTTGCCAATTTATATTGTTATGTGATTGTGATTCATACAAACATCATAGTAAATATCCATTTGATAATTACTGAATAAATTTTTACAGTGGGGGGGGTCATATTTCTATGGTATATTATATTGACCTGGGACTCATAAAAGTAAATGTTATAAACATATTTGCCAATTTATATGGATGTGTGACCATGTATGATTCATACAAACATCACAGTAAATTTCATTTGATAAAAACCAAATAAACGTTTTACAGAGGGGGGTCATGTTTCTATGGTATATTATATTGACCCGTGGCTCATAATAGTAAATGTTATAAACATATTTGCCAATTTATATGGTTATGTGACAGTGTATGATTCATACAAGCATCCACAGAAAATATCCATTTGATAATTATCGAATAAATGTTTTACAGCGGGGGGAGTCACATTTCTATGGTATAGTATATTGACCCGTGGCTTGTTATACATTTGCTAACAGCTTGAACAAAGAAATTAAAAAACTTGTTCATTTTATTTGGTGACCTAAATTTAAGATTAGATATTATCTTTTGAAGTGAAATGGTTGGTTGGTATTGTACTGTAATATAACATTATGATCAAAACCATTATTTCAAATATATATCCATAAAATATCGGGGCGGGTCATTTTTCTATAACTGAAAATCTATGGAAAAGTGATCTGGGGGTCATTATTCTATATAGAATGGTGACCCGTGGGTCACATTACCCCCGGGTCAATATTCTATATGACACCGACATTAAATACGGTTTATACAACCATGACTTCCAGCATTGTTGCAGCTGGCATCCTTGCTTTTATTCAATAAAAATGTCCTCATCGTTAGTATATACTGTTGATTCGACTGGCCCCACAGCAGGTCTGAAATTACAAGCAGTCCGCTAGTCCGAGACTACCAGATTGTGCCATGGACTAGTAAATATTACAACTATCTGGTTCAGTGGACTACTGATTTTCAATGACAAATGGAAATGGAATAGACAACTTTTAGAAGGGACCAATTGTTCATAGTACAATGTTGGCTTTTCCATGAAAATGGCATTGTCCATTGTCGGAACTTCAGTTTTGTGTCCCATTGTCTTCAGTGATGTTTTTCTGGTAAACTATTGGCATAATATTCGTAATTCTAGTTGCAAATGGTTAGTTTAATTTTTTTTTTATATAGACATTCATAGACACAAACAATTGCCTTCTGTTTGTCTTCAAAACGTGTTTCTAATTAATAAATTAAGTAGAAATTTTGGGTATCATACAAAGTATTATTGAAGTTTTTTTTTTACAAATGTTTCTATTTGTGATATCTGTAAATTGTAATAAACCTAGGGACAGGCTAATATATTGATCACTATAGTGGTCAATGAAGTGACTCTCACCACATTGAATTTATCATTCCGTCTTTAAACACCCTCAGGTGTTTGCAGGTAGGTCAGTGTCAGAAAATTGTTACAGATACACGTGAATGTAATCTTCATGAATCGATGATAATTAAATCTGAATAATGTGGGCTGTTTCAATGTGAGTCCCATGTCAAAATATGTGCCGAATACTGATTGTGTGTGTTGTTGCACTTGAGTGATTTCACAGATCTATATCTGTGTCCCAGTGGCACAGAATGTTTTGTAAGGGTCTCGTAGCTGTGAGAATCGACTTTGGTGTCTTGATGGTGATGGTACATTTAGCTGTAGGACACATTCGTAAAACACACATAATTATATGTTCAGCTGGTGTGTGGCTTTGCGTTGCATATTTTAAAGATGCAAACATGTTGTGACCATGACCTCCTGACCCAGCCGAGCGTGAGTAGTTTGTGGGTCTAAAGCTGCCACACCCTCTTTTTATTTTACCATCATTTATTTTGCATGTTGTTCCATGCTTTTAACTATCATTCCACACAAACTGTACTAGTGTGTTGCTGTTATTGCAAACACAACATGTGTTTTGTTGTTTAAGTAGCTGTGCAAAATATGACTTGATCATGTCAAATTTAGTTGTGCTTGGAAAAAGAATAGGTTTTCTGCTGTCAATGTTCTGGGTGTATTATATATTAGGTTACTTCCATCAGTCACAGAGACATCTGGAAAACTACTTACAGTTAGCACAGTCTGTAAAGTATATTGTAAGATGCTCTCAGTTCTGACATGAAGACTTTTCTGTGCAGCTGTTGAAAGTTTGATGCAGCTCTGGAGAGCTCTCAGTGCAGCTGTTGAGAGTTTTTGATGTACCTGTGGAAAGCACAGTGCATCTGTGGATTTTTTATATTCGCCCGTAGCTGTGAAGAGCTCTTATTATGGTGTGGAGGGCATAATGCAGCTGTGGAAAATTTTTGATGCAGCTGTGGTGAACTCCCAATTTAGCTGTGCAAACCTCGTATTGTAGCAATGAAGAGTGCTGATTTAAGCTAAAGAGAGCTATCTGTTCAGAGCTCCGTCGAAAGATGTGGTGCGTTTTCAATTTAGTTGTACATGTAGTGAGCTCTCAGTTCAGCAGTGGAGATTCATGTTGCTCTTATTCAACTCAGTTTTGTTGTTAGTACTTACCAAAAGAACTTTCAAACAATCTGTTCAGTGAATGTCACCTTCTAAAGTACACCGTTGTCACCGACTAATTAAAGAACAATTGATCTATTACACAAACTGTCTGAGTGAATATACTTCATTATGACACGTGAGCATATAATGTAAAGTAGCAAATCAGAAACTGATAAAATTAAGGACGGAAAGTCGTAAATGCATGGAAGTTTTTTCAAGCCCTATACTCTTCTCAGTTCAATTACAGGGCACTAACCTGCTGGTTTGAAGCTGCTGGGCCAAGTTTGGCCACCAGTTTTCATATTTATTGGCCCGTAGGCCCCTGCTTTTATCCTGCTAATTTCAGTGGTCTGACTTACAAAACCGACCCCACATACGAGGTAGCTTACTATCCAAGTACACAAAACTCTTTATTTTAGTTTCCTTTTGGTAACTTTGGTAAACCATATCTGCTTCAGTTTCATTATCGTAACTAGTGTCAGTTATTTGGCAGAGTTGGTTCAGTTACAATGTGGATATGCTTTCAGTTTGATCAGTCGAGCTGTGGAAAGCTGTGAGTACATACATTGAGACAGGTCTCCAGTGGACACCTGACACTGCTTGTTAGTTGATGACACTGCTTGTCAGTTGATGTCACTGCTTGTCAGTTGTTGTCATTGATGTTGTTACTTGTTGTCACTGCTGCTGTGGACTAAGGGGGTACTACTGTGTCAATAGAACAGACTACAAGTCTGGTGTGTGTGTGTGGGGGGGGGGGGGGGGGGGGGGTTTTTTTTTTTTTTTTTTTTTTTTGTGTGTGTGTGTGTGTGTGTGTGTGTGTGTGTGTGTGTGTGTGTGTGTGTGTGTGTGTGTGTGTGTGTGTGTGTGTGTGTGTGTGTTTGTGTGTGTAGGTGTTTGCTATGTGAATGACCTTATGATCTTTGTGTAGGTGATTCACGACTGACCGGTGGTCAAGACAGTGGTCAAGACAGGTGTCTCCAGCTACAGAGTCACGGCTGCCCTGTCCACTCTCAGCATGGTCAGTATCTAACTGTTTAACCAGTTACATGTTTACTTTTTAATTTGTGTTCTTTTTCTGTTTCATTTCTTTGGACAAAACTGGACATACTGAAAATGGAAACGTAATTTAGCTGCAATTTTATAAACCACTGAAACATTATATTTAACCTAAAAATGTGTGGTCTTATTGTCATGAAACATAAGTGGCTCAAGTTTAAAAAATAGACTGTGTTGAAATAATTTGACTGAGATAAGCAAGTGTCATTATATTATGTTAAGCCCCCGGGTGAATTTTGGAACTACATGTACCCCACTGAGTCTGCTAAGTCACATACTAAATTTCAACACTCATACATTCAAAAGAGGCTGGCAGAGAGAGCCTTATTGTTTTATAATCTGAGCATGATATACATCACTTTCAACTACTGAGAGTCTTAAGACATTGTACGAAGTACTAATCAATTTAATGAAACGAAAGTTAAACAACTATCATTGTGTGTTGTCTTGAAATGTAAACAGATATGAAAATCATAACTGGTCTCTTGTGCATATATAATGGGTAATAAATAAATTATTGTTTACTCATTTCAGTCATTGTACCATTGACCTTGACTGTTTATCATTAGTCATATGTTGTGTTTATCACTGTAGGGATTATTATATAAATATCTGGAAACCTGAGCTGTTTCACTGTACGTTTTTATTCTGTACATGTGGTCATGTGATTCACATGCCAAGTGGATATAGGATAAAAACACAACTCATGTTATTTGATATTGTAGCACCCAATGGGGGCTGATAGCTTGAACAACCGTTGCCATAACATAAGAACCAACCATTTAGAGGATACGTGACCATGATTTGCTGTGCACGGAGCCACGGCATGTTTTAAATAACTGGTAAAACTTGGATATCGTTGATCACTGGGTGCCGCCATATTATGTTCCAGCTGCACTTAGTTTGACTGGCTTCTATCTAATCAGTCAAAAACTTTTTTTTTTTATATCATCAATTGACAATTTTTGCACACAAAAAACTATGGAGTCATATTATATGTGATAAGTTGTATACGTGTCTGAAATAAAAGTTAAATTTAATTAGGATGATTTATAACCAACAAAACCCTTTTCAATGGCTCAGTGAAGTACCTGTGAAATGGGGAATTCCCCTGAGTTCGGAAATGTCCTAATTGATTCATGGGCGGATACATTTCATATCACTACACCGAGAGATTCAGGTTGCCGAAGTCGCATGACAAAAGTCTATAACCACAGACACAGAGACTGCATGCTGTAACCACAGACACAGAGACTGCATGCTGTAACCACAGACACAGAGACTGCATGCTATAACCACAGACACAGAGACTGCATGCTATAACCACAGACACAGAGACTGCATGCTATAACCACAGACACAGAGACTGCATGCTATAACCAAACACAGAGACTGCATGCTATAACCACAGACACAGAGACTGCATGCTATAACCAAGACACAGAGACTGCATGCTGTAACCACAGGCACAGAGACTGCATGCTATAACCACAGACACAGAGACTGCATGCTGTAACCACAGACACAGAGACTGCATGTATAACCAAGCACAGAGACTGCATGCTGTAACCACAGCACAGAGACTGCAGTATAACCACAGACACAGAGACTGCATGCTTAACCACAGCACAGAGACTGCATGCTATAACCACAGGACACAGAGACTGCATGCTGTAACCAAGCACAGAGACTGCATGCTATAACCACAGCACAGAGACTGCATGCTATAACCACAGGCACAGAGACTGCATGCTATAACCACAGACACAGAGACTGCATGCTATAACACAAACACAGAGACTGCATGCTATAACCACAGACACAGAGACTGCATGCTATAACCACAGACACAGAGACTGCATGCTATAACCACAGACACAGAGACTGCATGCTATAACCACAGGCACAGAGACTGCATGCTTAACCAAGACACAGAGACTGCATGCTATAACCACAGGCACAGAGACTGCATGCTATAACCACAGGCACAGAGACTGCATGCTATAACAACACAGAGACGATCTACAGAAGAGACTGCATGCTGTAACCACAGACACAGAGACTGCATGCTATAACCACAGGCACAGAGACTGCATGCTGTAACCACAGACACAGAGACTGCATGCTATAACCACAGACACAGAGACTGCATGCTATAACCACAGGCACAGAGACTGCATGCTATAACCACAGACACAGAGACTGCATGCTATAACCACAGGCACAGAGACTGCATGCTATAACCACAGACACAGAGACTGCATGCTATAACCACAGACACAGAGACTGCATGCTATAACCAAGGCACAGAGACTGCATGCTATAACCACAGGCACAGAGACTGCATGCTATAACCACAGACACAGAGACTGCATGCTATAACCACAGACACAGAGACTGCATGCTATAACCACAGGCACAGAGACTGCATGCTGTAACCACAGGCACAGAGACTGCATGCTATAACCACAGACACAGAGACTGCATGCTATAACCACAGACACAGAGACTGCATGCTATAACCACAGACACAGAGACTGCATGCTATAACCACAGGCACAGAGACTGCATGCTTAACCACAGGCACAGAGACTGCATGCTATAACCAAGGCACAGAGACTGCATGCTATAACCAAAGCACAAGACTGCATGCTTAACCAAACACAGAGACTGCATGTATAACCACAGACACAGAGACTGCATGCTATAACCACAGACACAGAGACTGCATGCTTAACCACAGACACAGAGACTGCATGCTATAACCACAGACACAGAGACTGCATGCTATAACCACAGGCACAGAGACTGCATGCTATAACCACAGGCACAGAGACTGCATGCTATAACCACAGCACAGAGACTGCATGCTATAACCACAGCACAGAGACTGCATGCTATAACCAAAGGCACAGAGACTGCATGCTATAACCACAGACACAGAGACTGCATGCTATAACCACAGGCACAGAGACTGCATGCTTAACCACAGACACAGAGACTGCATGCTATAACCACAGCACAGAGACTGCATGCTATAACCACAGCACAGAGACTGCATGCTATAACCACAGCACAGAGACTGCATGCTATAACCACAGCACAGAGACTGCATGCTATAACCACAGCACAGAGACTGCATGCTATAACCAAGGCACAGAGACTGCATGCTGTAACCAAGGCACAGAGACTGCATGCTATAACCAAGGCACAGAGACTGCATGCTTAACCAAGGCACAGAGACTGCATGCTTAACCACAGCACAGAGACTGCATGCTTAACCAAGCACAGAGACTGCATGCTTAACCACAACACAGAGACTGCATGCTTAACAAGGCACAGAGACTGCATGAACCATGTTTAAACTGCATGTATAACACAACACGAGACTGCATTGTACAAGACACAAAAAACGAAAGTTAAACAACACAGGTGCAATGTAAACAAAGAAAACATAACTGCTTGCTATAAATAAAAAAAATAGACTCATTTAGTAACCATGACCTTGAGACTGCATGTTGTACACAGGGATATAATAAATCTGGAAACCAGCGTCACGAGACTGCAGGGCTGTATCACAGCCAAGTGGATTGGATAAACACAACCATGATTGAATTGTACACCCAAGGGGCGATAGCTGCATGCCATAACAAAGAACACAGAGACTGCATGCTGTAACCACGGCAGAAATAATGGTAAAACTTTATGTTGATCATGGGTGCCGCCATATTAGTCCAGTGCACTAGTGACTGCTTCTATACTCAGTAAAAACTTTTTTATTTAATCACAATGCATTTCTGAACACAAAACTATGAGTCTATAATGTGATAAGTTGATGGCTAAAAAAAGTTAATTAATAGATGATTTATAACCAACAAACCTTTTCAATGGCTCAGTAAGTACCGTGAAATGGGAATTCCTGAGTTCAAATGCAATGAATGGCGGATATTTCTATCCAACGAAGATTCAGTGCCGAATCGCATGACAAAAGTCTATAACCACAGACACAGAGACTGCATGCTGTAACCACAGACACAGAGACTGCATGCTGTAACCACAGACACAGAGACTGCATGCTGTAACCACAGGCACAGAGACTGCATGCTGTAACCACAGACACAGAGACTGCATGCTGTAACCACAGACACAGAGACTGCATGCTATAACCAAAGGCACAGAGACTGCATGCTATAACCACAGGCACAGAGACTGCATGCTATAACCAAGGCACATAGACTGCATGCTATAACCACAGGCACAGAGACTGCATGCTATAACCACAGGCACAGAGACTGCATGCTACAACCAAAGGCACAGAGACTGCATGCTATAACCACAGGCACAGAGACTGCATGCTAAACCAAGGCACAGAGACTGCATGCTATAACCAAAGCACAAGACTGCATGCTAAACCAAAGGCACAGAGACTGCATGCTATAACCACAGGCACAGAGACTGCATGCTATAACCACAGGCACAGAGACTGCATGCTATAACCAAAGGCACAGAGACTGCATGCTAAACCAAAGGCACAGAGACTGCATGCTATAACCAAAGGCACAGAGACTGCATGCTATAACCACAGGCACAGAGACTGCATGCTATAACCACAGGCACAGAGACTGCATGCTACAACCAAAGGCACAGAGACTGCATGCTATAACCAAAGGCACAGAGACTGCATGCTATAACCACAGACACAGAGACTGCATGCTACAACCAAAGGCACAGAGACTGCATGCTATAACCACAGGCACAGAGACTGCATGCTATAACCACAGACACAGAGACTGCATGCTACAACCAAAGGCACAGAGACTGCATGCTATAACCACAGGCACAGAGACTGCATGCTACAACCAAAGGCACAGAGACTGCATGCTATAACCAAAGGCACATAGACTGCATGCTACAACCACAGGCACAGAGACTGCATGCTACAACCAAAGGCACAGAGACTGCATGTTATAACCACAGACACAGAGACTGCATGTTATAACCACAGGCACAGAGACTGCATGCTATAACCACAGGCACAGAGACTGCATGTTATAACCACAGGCACAGAGACTGCATGCTATAACCAAAGGCACAGAGACTGCATGCTATAACCACAGACACAGAGACTGCATGCTGTAACCACAGACACAGAGACTGCATGCTATAACCAAAGGCACAGAGACTGCATGTTATAACCACAGACACAGAGACTGCGTGCTACAACCACAGACACAGAGACTGCATGCTATAACCACAGACACAGAGACTGCATGCTGTAACCAAAAGCACAGAGACTGCATGCTATAACCACAGACACAGAGACTGCATGCTATAACCACAGACACAGAGACTGCATGCTATAACCAAAACACAGAGACTGCATGCTATAACCACAGACACAGAGACTGCATGCTATAACCACAGACACAGAGACTGCATGCTATAACCAAAGGCACAGAGACTGCATGTTATAACCACAGACACAGAGACTGCGTGCTACAACCACAGACACAGAGACTTCATGCTATAACCACAGGCACAGAGACTGCATGCTGTAACCAAAAGCACAGAGACTGCATGCTATAACCACAGACACAGAGACTGCATGCTATAACCACAGACACAGAGACTGCATGCTATAACCAAAAGCACAGAGACTGCATGCTATAACCACAGACACAGAGACTGCATGCTGTAACCACAGACACAGAGACTGCATGCTGTAACCAAAAGCACAGAGACTCCATGCTATAACCACAGACACAGAGACTGCATGCTATAACCACAGACACAGAGACTGCATGCTGTAACCAAAAGCACAGAGACTGCATGCTATAACCACAGACACAGAGACTGCATGCTGTAACCACAGACACAGAGACTGCATGTTATAACCACAGACACAGAGACTGCATGCTGTAACCACAGGCACAGAGACTGCATGCTATAACCACAGACACAGAGACTGCATGCTGTAACCACAGGCACAGAGACTGCATGCTATAACCACAGACACAGAGACTGCATGCTGTAACCAAAAGCACAGAGACTGCATGCTATAACCACAGACACAGAGACTGCATGCTATAACCACAGGCACAGAGACTGCATGCTATAACCACAGGCACAGAGACTGCATGCTGTAACCACAGACACAGAGACTGCATGCTATAACCAAAAGCACAGAGACTGCATGCTATAACCACAGACACAGAGACTGCATGCTATAACCACAGACACAGAGACTGCATGCTATAACCACAGACACAGAGACTGCATGCTATAACCAAAAGCACAGAGACTGCATGCTATAACCACAGGCACAGAGACTGCATGCTATAACCACAGACACAGAGACTGCATGCTATAACCAAAACACAGAGACTGCATGCTATAACCACAGACACAGAGACTGCATGCTGTAACCACAGACACAGAGACTGCATGCTATAACCACAGACACAGAGATCATGCTAACCACAGACACAGAGATCATGATAACCAGACACAGAGACTGCATGTTAACACAGACACAGAGACTGCATGTAACCACAGACACAGAGACTGCTATAACCAAAGCACAGAGACTGCATGCTATAACCACAGACACAGAGACTGCATGCTTAACCACAGACACAGACTGCATGCTATAACCACAGACACAGAGACTGCATGCTGTAACCACAGACACAGAGACTGCATGCTGTAACCACAGACACAGAGACTGCATGCTATAACCACAGACACAGAGACTGCATGTTATAACCATAGGCACAGAGACTGCATGCTACAACCAAAGGCACAGAGACTGCATGTTATAACCACAGACACAGAGACTGCATGTTATAACCATAGGCACAGAGACTGCATGCTATAACCACAGACACAGAGACTGCATGCTATAACCACAGGCACAGAGACTGCATGCTATAACCAAAGGCACAGAGACTGCATGCTATAACCAAAGGCACAGAGACTGCATGCTATAACCAAAGGCACAGAGACTGCATGCTATAACCACAGACACAGAGACTGCATGCTATAACCATAGGCACAGAGACTGCATGCTATAACCACAGGCACATAGACTGCATGCTATAACCACAGACACAGAGACTGCATGCTATAACCATAGGCACAGAGACTGCATGCTATAACCACAGGCACAGAGACTGCATGCTATAACCAAAGGCACAGAGACTGCATGCTATAACCACAGACACAGAGACTGCATGCTATAACCAAAGGCACAGAGACTGCATGCTATAACCACAGGCACAGAGATTGCATGCTATAACCACAGGCACAGAGATTGCACCATGATGACATTATTTCCATGACACACCAGTGACAATGTCCCGCAGGTGTTCCTGATGTTGACAGTATTCAGGATCACTGTTAAGGAGCAAAATTGATTTTAAGAGCAAAAATGGGTTTACAACAAGGCGATGGAAGACAAGAACAGAATGGCAACGTCCATTTGAAATTCCTCATAAAACATTATAAAGCAGTTGGTACCTTTCACACGTCACTAATTTACTGTACATTTTCACTTATCCACTGGATCAGTATGAAGAGTCCTTTTACTTGTTCTGACAAGAAATAACTTGTTGTGGCAAATAGACAAATGGTATGATGAATGTTGAATGGATGGACGGACGTAGCTGACATACATTTTCAATGTAGTATACCTGTTACATATTTCTGCTGCAGTGTTCCGCCAATGGGGAGGCAGAGAGCCTGGAGCATATCCATGCGAGTGAGCTCTACCCTCGGCCAAACGCCATCGGGGACGACAGACAACTGCCCTTCCCCCTGGTTGATGGCGAGGGTGTGAGTTATCTCGACGACACGTCCGAGGGTGTGATCGTCCTCACCAACTATAGACTCTTCATCCGGTACAAGAACTCTTTCATCAGTCTGCCTCTTGGCCTCATTGAGTCGGTGGAATGTCGCGACATCTTCTACATACATCTCTACTGCAAGGACGCCCGCTCTGTAAGGTACGACATAGAAATATACATAGATCTGTCCTCTTCTCACATCTCTACCAACTATACCTGCGTTGTCAGGTAGGACAGGCAAGTATACATGTCTTCTATAAGCTTCTGTATTACAAGGATGTCTACTTGCTCAAGTAGCACATAGAAGTAAACACTACTGTACATCTGTGTCCTAAACAACTACAGACAAAGAGAAACCCTGTCTGCAGTGATTAACTACCTCCGTTGTGACTGCCTAGAGAAAAGAAGACAACTGTCTTGCCTTCTCTTGAACTATAGAATCCAAAACCAACTGCTTCCTACCAGTACAAGGTATTATCATCTAAGTCAATATCAAATATCAGATTATCCCAGCTCGCATTCAGGCCTACAGCAATTCTTTCTTCCCATGCACTGTCTTCTGGTGGAACGCCCTTCCCGGGAATGTCTTGGTAGCTCCAACCATCCGAGCATTTATGGTAGTGGTAGTTTCACACGTCTAAGCCGTGGTCCTTGGGTTTACTTGCACCTCATTGATACTTTATTCGCACCTTGTATATACTTTGTCTACCACCTTCACACCTGGCACAGCACAACTTATATATATATATATATATATATATATATATATATATATATATATATATAAAATATATATATATATATATATATATATATATATATATATATATATATATATATATATATATATATATATATATATATCAGCTTCAAAATCCAGACTTATTGACTATGTTGTTTAACATGTTGACATGTTTACCCTGTAGGGCACGCCACCCTGACTGGTTATTTGGGTCAGTTTGATGTGCGATCATTTAGGCAAATTTCAAAGGAGGTGGACAGTGATAATGCAGTCATACTATCAGTACATCACTAATAAAACATCAACTCACTGTATAGTCCTAAGGACTTCAGGGCCACTTGGCCCATTTTTATGTAACTCTTTAAAGGTCTTGATACACTGTCAGGCGAGGCCATACAGTAGTGACCTTTTTATGTGTGTTGGCAACATGGACATGTTTACGTCATCACCAGAGACTGTCTGATGTCTGGTGGTGATCTAACATGGACATGTTTACGTCACCACCAGAGACTGTCTGATGTCTGGTGGTGATCTAACATGGACATGTTTACGTCACCACCAGAGACTGCCTGATGTCTGGTGGTGATCTAACATGGAATATGTTTACGTCACCACCAGAGACTGCCTGATGTCTGGTGGTGATCTAACATGGAATATGTTTACGTCACCACCAGAGACTGTCTGATGTCTGGTGGTGATCTAACATGGAACTATGTTTACGTCACCACCAGAGACTGTCTGATGTCTGGTGGGATCCAACATGGACATTGTTTACGTCACCACCAGAGACTGCTGATGTCTGGTGGGATCAACATGGACATGTTTACGTCACCACCAGAGACTGTCTGATGTCTGGTGGATCCAACATGGACATGTTTACGTCACCACCAGAGACTGTCTGATGTCTGGTGGCGATCCAACATGGACATGTTTACGTCACCACCAGAGACTGTCTGATGTCTGGTGGCGATCCAACATGGACATGTTTACGTCACCACCAGAGACTGTCTGATGTCTGGTGGCGATCCAACATGGACATGTTTACGTCACCACCAGAGACTGCCTGATGTCTGGTGGCGATCCAACATGGACATGTTTACGTCACCACCAGAGACTGTCTGATGTCTGGTGGCGATCCAACATGGACATGTTTACGTCACCACCAGAGACTGCTGATGTCTGGTGGCGATCCAACATGGACATGTTTACGTCACCACCAGAGACTGTCTGATGTCTGGTGGCGATCCAACATGGACATGTTTACGTCACCACCAGAGACTGTCTGATGTCTGGTGGCGATCCAACATGGACATGTTTACGTCACCACCAGAGACTGTCTGATGTCTGGTGGCGATCCAACATGGACATGTTTACGTCACCACCAGAGACTGTCTGATGTCTGGTGGCGATCCAACATGGACATGTTTACGTCACCACCAGAGACTGTCTGATGTCTGGTGGCGATCCAACATGGACATGTTTACGTCACCACCAGAGACTGTCTGATGTCTGGTGGCGATCCAACATGGACATGTTTACGTCACCACCAGAGACTGTCTGATGTCTGGTGGCGATCCAACATGGACATGTTTACGTCACCACCAGAGACTGTCTGATGTCTGGTGGCGATCCAACATGGACATGTTTACGTCACCACCAGAGACTGCCTGATGTCTGGTGACGATCCAACATGGACATGTTTACGTCATCACCAGAGATGTCTGGTGTGTCTGGTGGCCAGAGACTGTCTGATGTCTGGTGGCGATCCAACATGGACATGTTTACGTCACCACCAGGACTGCCTGATGTCTGGGGACCACTGGACATGTTTTGTGGTGTGAGCGATCCAACATGGACATGTTTACGTCACCACCGAGACTGTCTGATGTCTGGTGGCGATCCAACATGGACATGTTTACGTCACCACCAGAGACTGTCTGATGTCTGGTGGCGATCCAACATGGACATGTTTACGTCACCACCAGAGACTGTCTGATGTCTGGTGGCGATCCAACATGGACATGTTTACGTCACCACCAGAGACTGTCTGATGTCTGGTGACGATCCAACATGTGCTATTCTTACCAGACACGGGTGATATCCAGTGAAAACAGTGTATAACACCCCACTTCGGTGAAATAGTGAAAGAGTGACCTTCACCCGTAGTCACCCTTCCATCGGATGTTGTCTGAACGTGTGGTGGTAGGAGGCTGGCTATCTGACAAGCTGCATTTTGTACCGCGCTGCCTTGTAGTGTATGAGGGCCTTAGTTGGAGCGACTGAGCAGTGCTTTGATGGATAATGCCACCGCAGTACAGTAAATAAAATGAGTTTAGGTGACCAGCTAAACATAATATTTATACAGGTGATAAAACCTTTTGGTTGCAGTAGACATCGATGTGCTGTTTAGCAGATGTTCTGTATAGGTCCCCAATGACCGTGGTTATGACACCAGGACAGACGTCATGTCATCACTAACATTAACAGTCCCGATATCAAATAGACTTCATGGGATTGTGCTCCTGTCTGTTATTGTAATTTCTTTGATTACGGATGAAGCCGAGTAAATTTATTTAAACTCTTTATGGAAATTTTATCAAATGGGTAAAACTAGGTTCTGTGTCATTTAAGGACAACGTTCTGACCACCAGAAACACAATCTCTAACCGTACAATCTCAGTGCCAGGTGAGGGTTTAGTTGTTGGCTTATGTTTTTCCAGGCATTGTAATCTGTGTGGGTGACGTGTGCGATAAATGTAAAATCATCAACGCAAAGCTGTGTAGAGTTGCTTAACATTTTGTTAAGTACATTAAAATAGTACATTTGTTTAAATCACTGGCACGTATTATGGCACATTGCGGTCATGTGATTTGCACTTGCTATCAAAACATACCTCTATTGAGGCAAACCATAACTTGTTTGCCTCGTGTTGATTTTTCGACAAATAAAGATTACATACATTCTTTTGCTCTACTTGCCAATCTGTATACCAGACTAAAGATGTATTTAATATGAGATTCAGCAGGAAGCGTTAACTGTTGATAATGACAACTGACTAGCGCGTGCGCAGAAACGTCGCCCAGATAGTTTTTGATGCCCTGAATAATGTAATAATAATTTTTATTTGTTAAGCACCTTATATCCAGAAAAAATTCCACCCAGGGGTGCATAAAATACATTGTAACACATACATATTAAAAATATTCATAATCAGTTTAAACTTACACATAATGATGAAGTATTAAATGATAATAAATAGATGATTAAATAAAGCTTCTAAAAATCCTAGTTCATAAGCTAAACTTATCAGCAATAAATAGATATAATAAAATAATAAATAAATAATAAAATATATCAATAAGTTAATAATAAAGTAAGTAAACAAAATTGTAAATGCTACACCGTCACTGTTTCGTTTCAGATGTACGTTTGAGACGAATGAGGCGTGTCTGGAGCTGCACAGAGAACTCTGTGAGAGTCTGCAGCCAGTCGACAGACCTCACCGAGTGTTTGCCTTCGCTCATCACGCCTGGACGACTGACAGCTGCGACGAACCACCTAGTGGCCTCGTCTGTCACTGCAAGCCGTGTATGTGTCTTAAGTCGTTCAAATCAAATCAAAAGTATCTGTATTTCAATTCTCTTGTGATGTTCGACAGGTCAGGAGATCTTCTTCGTCTTTACCCACTAGGTGGGGTCAGTGGCCCGGATTCTTGGTTTCGGGGATAAAAATTATTCATAAATAAAGTACAGTAAACGAGTACAGTAAACACAAGTTCTAAGAATTATGTGTGATTAACAAAAGGATTATATTTTACATATCACAGCAGTAATAGTAATAAATAAATAATAAAAGCAGTTCATCATCGGAAGCCGTTCATCATCTCATCTGAGGGGCAATAACAGCGACATTGGGAGAGAGGGAGAGGGAGAGGGAGAGGGAGAGGGAGAGGGAGAGGAGAGGGAGAGGGAGAGGGAGAGGGAGAGGGAGAGGGAGAGGGAGAGGGAGAGGGAGAGGGAGAGGGAGGGAAGGCAGACGGACAGAGGAAGGGATGAAGGAGTGTCTGGAGCGATTGAGTTTCAATTGAGACAACTGAAAACGACGGCGAGACGATAGCACATTGAAACACAGTGATCTAGGGGGTTGGGTGGATCCAGAGATATCTGCCGTTTTTAGCTGTCCAAATCAGCGTTGGGTCCCAGTGCACATTGTGGTGTCAAATACAAATACAACTTGGCCAAATTCAATTACGTTGCTTTTTCAAATTTCAGTTCAAATACAAATAAAAAAATACAAATACATTATAATATTTTATTCAAATACATGTTTTATATATTTTGTTGCATTTCCATATACAGTGTATGATTAAAAACAGACCAAATATCAAATGTAATGTATTTTAGTACAATTATAAATCTTTATGATTGTATTCACATTTAAGGAAACCTGACTTCTTTTGTACTAGCCTAGGATGTTTACACAGCAGGTGACAGCAGGAATCTTTAAAGCCCATTCCCAGTCAATACCTCATGGCTATGGATGGTGATAGGCCTCACTGGCCTTGATGCTAACTGGCCAGTTTCCTCAGCACAGCCTGCTCACTATTGCCCCTAGCACAGGCCTGACACACCTTCTGTCTTGAGTCTTGAGCCAGTCAGACTTTGTGATGCAATCCTTTGCTTTTTGTTGGTAAAAGTGTCCCCGAATGATTGATACATGATTTTTCTTGGCTTAAATTTGGTCTTCCATGTCTCAATATACTCACAGATGGGCTATGTACAGTGTTCCAGGTTTCTGTTTTCAGCTGATGCTGTAAAATACAGCTTCGGCAGAGAAGTGGAGCGGATGGGGTTTGACCTAAAGAAAGCCTGGCGCATATCATATGTGAATGAGAACTATGGGTGAGTCTTGATGTCTAAAAGTTCTACTAGTTAAAAGGAACCTACTCAAGAAATCGTATATATCCGTTGCCATTTTAATTTTGAATGCAAAATTTTAATGTACTGTATACTTTTTTATTCCATACTTATTGTATTGATTTATTTAATCTGATTTAATTACCAATTTTAGTATATATTATTAATGTTATCATATTGTGTCTTATCAAAGAACCTTTTAAGAAATATGAATCGGTTTTTAGACGTCGGTGGAATGAAACTATATTACCTTCTGATTTAACACTGGCAGGAAACGAATTCCACACAGTTGGTGCGGCAACCCATCGTTTTCTTCCTGACATCAGTGTATGTTCAGTTGTCAGTTGGATATGTGCTAGTGATGTAACGTCTTGTTGCTTGCAGCTTGTGTGACAGTTATCCACAAGAACACATAGTTCCTGCGTCAATAGAAGATGACCAGATTGAGTTATCTG
The DNA here is from genome assembly GCA_025642075.2 of Ridgeia piscesae. Taxonomy (NCBI): domain Eukaryota; kingdom Metazoa; phylum Annelida; class Polychaeta; order Sabellida; family Siboglinidae; genus Ridgeia; species Ridgeia piscesae. Next base: position 181,615 of record JAODUO010000165.1, on the reverse strand, counting down.
CTGCATTTCGTGCATGTCGACGATTTCCGTCAGTTGTCTGGAGGTTTGTCACTTCAAATTGTTTTTCCCATGACCTGCTGTACCTGTGTAAAACAATATATTGTCTGTGTAAAACAATATTTGTGATGTGTTCTAACGAAATGAGATATAACACAGAGGCCCAGATGAGATGTCTCTTGTGTTGTATCTTGCATGTTTACTTACTCGTCACATGTTTACTTACTCGTCACATGTTTACTTACTCGTCACATGTTTACTTACTCGTCACATGTTTACTTACTCGTCACATGTTTACTTACTCGTCACATGTTTACTTACGTGTCACATGTTTACTTACGTGTCACATGTTTACATTTTGGACTGCCGGACAGTGTCGGGACGGCAAAGGCAGCCACAGTTCAAAACACTTCAAAGACACACCTTTATAGATTAGTATTTCTGTGATATGATCATGTCGACTTTAATCATATGCATTTACCCATGCGCTATGCAGTTATTACATTATTATCAACATTTAAAATAAAAAAATTAAATTACATTTTAGCTGTTTTTTTAAATTAATCACAGTTATTTACACATTGAGGAAGGATGAGTAATGAAACAGATGTTTTATTTTATTTAACTATTTCATATATTTATTTATTTAGAATGCTTTTGTATATTTTTGATTTTAATAATAATTTATCAAACTTTAGGTACTATTTGTCATGATTGATTGATGGATCGGTCGGTCGGTCGGTCGGTCGGTCGGTCGGTCGGTCGGTCGGTGGTGGTCGGAAAGGTGTTAAAGTGCCAAATTTTTGGCGGCGGGGCGACGGCGGCGGCGTCGAAGGCGAAGGTCGGTCGGTCGGTCGGTCGGTCGGTCGGTCGGTCGGTCGGTCGGTCGGTCGGTCGGTCGGTCGGTCGGTCGGTCGGTCGGTGGTCGATCGGTCGAATATAAATAAAAAATGCAGGCATTTATTTCCATTGTGGTCCCTGATATATGTAAGCTGCCTGAGAGCAGTGGTATTGATTGGGGCACTATACAAATAGATTGTATTATCATTACTTGTGCACGTTGTGGAAGTGTGATGATGATGCTGCAGGGACATCCGGAGTGGGGCGGTGCTGGCGCGGTGCAGTCAGCCAGAGATAGGGCTGTTTGGATGGCGTGAACCTAAGGACGAACTTATCATACAGGCCATCCTTGCTGCTTGCACTTTCAATGACGGGCAGTCGTCTCCCGGCCACACGCCCAATGGTCAGTCTATACACAGGGCATCACTCACATACCCGTGGTCAGTTTGTACACAGGGCATCACTCACTCACCAATGGTTAGTTTGTACATAGGGCATCATTCACACCCCAATGGTCAGTCGATACACAGGGCATCACTCACCAATGGTCTGTTTACACACCCCAATGGTCAGTCTATTAACAGGGCATCACTTACACAGCAGTGGTCAGTTTGTACACAGGGCATCACTCACACCCCAATGGTCAGTCTATACACAGGGCATCACTCACACCCCAATGGTCAGTCTATACACAGGGCATCACTCACCAATGGTCTGTTTATATACAGGGCATTACTTTGAGACACTTACACACCAATACATTCTAATTGGTGAACAAGGTTATCAGATCACAAGCCATATTTTATTAATCACCCTATATACCCGTTTACCCTATATATTTATATGCACTATGTTTGTTTAATTAATATGTTATTTAATTGATTAATAATGTTTTTCACTAATATATTTTAAGCACCCCCTGAGCGAACTGTTGAATGTATATTTATTGCGCTTTATAGATGAACATGTTTCTGTGCTGTAGGAGGTCCAAGTGCACTGATCAAGCCAGCAGCCAAGAAAGTGCTCATCATGGACGCTCGCTCCTACACAGCCGCTGTGGCCAACAGAGCCAAGGGGGGAGGCTGTGAATGTCCAGGTAAAACTACTCTTGTGGTTCTATTAGTCTGTGTGTGTGTGTGTGTGTGTGTGTGTGTGTGTGTGTGGGCGCGCGCGCGCCATCATTGTTACAATCTTGTTATGATCTTGTAAGTAAGGTCTCATAGTAGTGATTCTCATAGTGTTTGCTATGCTACAGAGTATTACATGAAATGAGTTTGATGTGCTACAGAGTATTACATGAAATGAGTTTGATAGGCTACAGAGTATTACATGAACTGTGTTTGATGTGCTGCAGAGTATTACATGAACTGTGTTTGTTGTGTTGCGTTGCGTTGCGTTGTGTTGTAGAGTATCACATTGACTGTGTTTGATGTGTTGTAGAGTATCACATGAACTGTGTGTAATGTGTTGTAGAGTATCACATTCATTGTGTTGTGTTGTAGATTATTACATGAACTGTGTTTGATGTGCTACAGAGTATTACTTGAAGTGTTTGTTGTGTTGTAGAGTATCACATCAACTGTGTTTGTTGTGTTGTAGAGTATCACATCAACTGTGTTTGTTGTGTTGTAGAGTATCACATCAACTGTGTTTGTTGTGTTGTAGAGTATCACATCAACTGTGTTTGTTGTGTTGTAGAGTATCACATCAACTGTGTTTGTTGTGTTGTAGAGTATCACATCAACTGTGTTTGTTGTGTTGTAGAGTATCACATCAACTGTGTTTGTTGTGTTGTAGAGTATCACATCAACTGTGTTTGTTGTGTTGTAGAGTATTACATGAACTGTGAGATTCAGTTCATGGGGCTGGCCAACATCCACTCAATCAGGAAGAGTTTCTATGCCCTACGAACCTTGTGCTCAGGAATGCCAGACCAGCCGGGGTAAATGTTACAAAACACTCTCTCTGTCACTGTTTCTTAGTTGAGGTTCACATATGGAATAACCATTGTTCCAGAAAGCAAATAAGTTGTATTGAAATTGTCTGGCCTAAAATAAACAATAAAACAAATAAAATTCAACGTTATGTTTAATAGCACATAAACTAATATATGTTCAATCATTACGAAATGGATCTATGCAAATATTTTATTTTCAGGTGTGTTATCACTGGCATGTAAATAAATCCAAACAGTAACATGTCACCATTTCACTACTGTCATAACCCTTAATGGTGTGTAACCATAATTCCATCAAAATGACAATAGTATTGTGCCGGGTAAATTTTTGAAAAAATCTTGATCTACGAATCCCAGTTGATCTGCTAGATCACATGCAAAATGTCATCCCAATGGATCTGCTAGATCACGTACAAAATGTCATCCAAATGGATCTGCTAGATCACATGCAGAATGTCATCCCAATGGATCTGCTAGATCACATGCAGAATGTCATCCCAATGGATCTGGTAGATCACATGCAGAATGTCATCCCAATGGATCTGCTAGATCACATGCAGAATGTTATCCCAATGGATCTGGTAGATCACATGCAGAATGTTATCCCAATGGATCGGCTAGATCACATGCAAAATGTCATCCCAATGGATCTGTTAGATCATATGCGGAATGTCACCCCAATGGATCTGCTAGATCACATGCAGAATGTTATCCCAATGGATCGGCTAGATCACATGCAAAATGTCATCCCAATGGATCTGTTAGATCATATGCGGAATGTCACCCCAATGGATCTGCTAGATCACATGCAGAATGTTATCCCAATGGATCTGGTAGATCACATGCAGAATGTTATCCCAATGGATCTGGTAGATCACATGCAGAATGTTATCCCAATGGATCTGGTAGATCACATGCAGAATGTTATCCCAATGGATCTGCTAGATCACATGCAGAATGTTATTCCAATGGATCTGGTAGGTCACGTGCAAAATGTCATCCCAATGGATCTGCTAGATCACATGCAGAATGTCATCCCAATGGATCTGCTAGATCACATGCAAAATGTCATCCCAATTGATTTGCTAGATAACATGCAAAATGTCATCCCAATGGATCTGCTAGATCATATGCAGAATGTCATCCCAATGGATCTGCTAGATCACATGCAAAATGTCAAACCAATGGATCTGCTAGATCACATGCAGAATGTCATCCCAATGGATCTGCTAGATCACATGCAAGATGTCATCCCAATGGATCTGCTAGATCACATGCAGAATGTCATCCCATTGGATCTGCTAGATTACATGCAAAATGTCATCCCATTGGATCTGCTAGATCACATGCAAAATGTCATCCCAATGGATCTGCTAGATCACATGCAGAATGTTATCCCAATGGATCTGCTAGATCACATGCAAAATGTCATCCCAATGGATCTGCTAGATCATATGCAGAATGTCATCCCAATGGATCTGCTAGATCACATGCAAAATGTCAAACCAATGGATCTGCTAGATCACATGCAGAATGTCATCCCAATGGATCTGCTAGATCACATGCAAAATGTCATCCCAATGGATCTGCTAGATCACATGCAGAATGTCATCCCATTGGATCTGCTAGATCACATGCAAAATGTCATCCCATTGGATCTGCTAGATCACATGCAAAATGTCATCCCAATGGATCTGCTAGATCACATGCAGAATGTCATCCCAATGGATCTGCTAGATCACATGCAGAATGTCATCCCAATGGATCTGCTAGATCACATGCAAAATGTCATCCCAATGGATCTGCTAGATCACATGCAAAATGTCATCCCATTGGATCTGCTAGATCACATGCAGAATGTCATCCCAATGGATCTGCTAGATCACATGCAGAATGTCATCCCAATGGAGATGTGGGTCAACGTACATGCAGATAAACATCTACACAACGGTCACAACCACCATATCTAAATTTGATGCCCACATCGGGAAGACATCCCAGACAGCTACAATCAATCAGTAGTAACCCTCTTCACATTCCTCGGGTGAAAATGGCGGAACCAGAGCTTTCTCTGTTGCTGCACCAATTCTGTGGAATTCACTTCATGCCAATGTTAAATCAGAAGGTAATATAGTTTCATTCCGCCGACATCTAAAACCTATCTCTTTAATGCTGCCTATCCTCCTTAGCCTCCTGGCTCCTCCATTCATTCGTCAACGACTCGCACATTGTTATACGATTATGAGATCACGTAATGCGTTGGTTTTATCGTGCCATTCGTGCCGAGGCTTGTTCTTTGGCACATTAGAAGTCATTATTATTATTAAAATGTAGATAAGAAATCACACTGACTGTGTTTGCTCAGGTGGCTTGCGGGCGTCGACCAGACGAAGTGGTTACATCACATCAGTGGGCTGCTACGAGCCGCCCTGGTGGTGGTGAATGCCATCGACAGCGAGAAGAGACCGGTGCTGGTTCACTGCTCTGACGGCTGGGACAGAACACCCCAGATTGTCGCCCTCGCCCAGCTCCTGCTGGACCCCTACTACAGGACACTGGAGGTAACTGTCAGGACGAGTGATGAGTAGACGTATACCATACTAGCTGAGTTACCCTGGCAGTGCATGGCATATGAAGACACCTGCTTGTCTGTCGGTCGGGTTACCGCTGCAGTCCAAACTATTTTAAGATGATGACATCAGTGTGTAAGGTTGTGCTCTTATATTTCGCATTCGTTGAGAAGTCGGTCCTATTTGTTGCAAAAATATTTTTATATAACTTTTCATCTACGTGGACATGTCTATGTAACTGTACATGTCTATGTAGCCAAGGTTGTCAGCTGTGTCTCTCCTGTACGTGTCTGTGTAACCAAGGCTGTCTGCTGTGTCTCTCCTGTACGTGTCTGTGTAACCAAGGCTGTCTGCTGTGTCTCTCCTGTACGTGTCTGTGTAACCAAGGCTGTCTGCTGTGTCTCTCCTGTACATGTCTGTGTAACCAAGGCTATCTGCTGTGTCTCTCCTGTACATGTCTGTGTAACCAAGGCTATCTGCTGTGTCTCTCCTGTACGTGTCTGTGTAACCAAGGCTATCTGTCTGCAGGGGTTCTGTGTTCTCATCCAACGTGAGTGGCTGGAGTTCGGCCACAAGTTCGCTGACCGGTGCGGGAGTGGAGTGTGTTCGCCGGACAGCAACGAGCGGTGTCCAGTGTTCCTGCAGTGGCTGGACTGTGTCCATCAGCTCCTCCAGCAGTTCCCATCAGCCTTCCAGTTCAACGATGCTGTCCTGGTAAGTAGGTCATATACAGTCAGTCTGTGCCCAGTTTCGTAGAGCGAATTTAAGAAGTTCTAGCCGGCAATAACTCGTCGTAAGCCTAAAATGTAGAGAGTCACATTGGCACATATCGTGTGTAAGATCGATCCACAGACACGGAGCAGTGACGGAGAAGTCTCTGTCACCGTACTAACAATACACACACTTGAGTCTCTGTGTTTAGATGAAACTTGTGCAGCACACGTACTCGTGCCTCTTTGGCACGTTCCTGTGTAACACACTTGTTTCTGTGTTTAGGTGAAACATGTGCAGCACACGTACTCGTGCCTCTTTGGCACGTTCCTGTGTAACACATTGTGTCTGTGTTTAACACACTTGTTTCTGTGTTTAGGTGAAACATGTGCAGCACACGTACTCGTGCCTCTTTGGCACGTTCCTGTGTAACACAGTTGTGTCTGTGTTTAGGTGAAACTTGTGCAACACACGTACTCGTGCCTCTTTGGCACGTTCCTGTGTAACACACTCGTGTCTCTGTGTTTAGATGAAACTTGTGCAACACACGTACTCGTGCCTCTTTGGCACGTTCCTGTGTAACACACTTGTGTTCTGTGTTTAGGTGAAACTTGTGCAACACACGTACTCGTGCCTCTTTGGCACGTTCCTGTGTAACACACTTGTTTCTGTGTTTAGGTGAAACTTGTGCAGCACACGTACTCGTGCCTCTTTGGAACGTTCCTGTGTAACACACTTGTTTCTGTGTTTAGGTGAAACTTGTGCAGCACACGTACTCGTGCCTCTTTGGAACGTTCCTGTGTAACACACTTGTTTCTGTGTTTAGGTGAAACTTGTGCAGCACACGTACTCGTGCCTCTTTGGCACGTTCCTGTGTAACACACTTGTTTCTGTGTTTAGGTGAAACTTGTGCAGCACACGTACTCGTGCCTCTTTGGAACGTTCCTGTGTAACACACTTGTTTCTGTGTTTAGGTGAAACTTGTGCAGCACACGTACTCGTGCCTCTTTGGAACGTTCCTGTGTAACACACTTGTTTCTGTGTTTAGGTGAAACTTGTGCAGCACACGTACTCGTGCCTCTTTGGAACGTTCCTGTGTAACACACTTGTTTCTGTGTTTAGGTGAAACTTGTGCAGCACACGTACTCGTGCCTCTTTGGAACGTTCCTGTGTAACACACTTGTTTCTGTGTTTAGGTGAAACTTGTGCAGCACACGTACTCGTGCCTCTTTGGCACGTTCCTGTGTAACACACTTGTTTCTGTGTTTAGGTGAAACTTGTGCAACACACGTACTCGTGCCTCTTTGGCACGTTCCTGTGTAACACGGCCCAGCAGCGTGTAGACCAGCAGGCACGTGAACGCACACTGTCCGTGTGGAGTCTCTTCAGTGGACAAGTCACAAAGTTTGTCAACCTTCTCTACACAGCCGGGGCTGACCAGGTAGGCTATGTTGTTGCAGACATGGGCTCAAATACATTTAAATGTATTTAAATACAAATACCGTTGAGGGATTTAAATACAACTACATTGAAAAGTATTTCAAATATTTTTCATTTCATATGCATTTGAAAAAGTATTTGAAAAGTATTTCAAATACCAAATACTTTAGGAAAGTATTTAAATACAAATACTTTCGATTCCTAAATGTCAATTTTGACCTCATGTCTGTTTTTCATTGTTTTTGTTTTCAATATACAAATTATTATCAGTGTCTGCCACATGTGATAACTACTACATGTATTTAATTTATTTCTCTAGTTCAGTTTAGTATAAGAAATGCCTCAGTTTTACGCATTTATATTTTACCTGTGTTATTTGTTATAATGTTTATTTCTTATAATTTCTAACAACTATTGTCCACACTACTTACTAACAGAGTTCTGCTTTGGATTTTAGTGTGTACATTAAGTTATGATTATTACTGCTTGTAAAACTAATCATCCTCATATGTAATATTAAATTTGAGCCAGGAATTTCCTGATTCTGTGGGAATTCCCTGGCGGGAATCGCACATCCACTGTCGCAGTCTTACATGCAGCGTGTGACTGTATAACACACACCAAAATAGCATGTTTATCAAAGAAAAATCCGGCCCTATCTTGCTTGATCACAAACGCGCTGCGAGTATTTCTGTTACTATGATTTTATAATTTTGCCGCAAGGAGTACAGTGCACCTGTTGTCCACTAGGGGGCGCTGTGGTCATGGTACTTGCATTATTATTCGTTGCATTGCTCTCAATGTTGCAGCTATGGCTAATAAAGACCGATTCCACTGCCCGAGCAAACGATGTGGCTTGGGTGGGCTAAAAATGACAACAATTAGTAGTCGTAATAACTACTGATAGTCGCTTTCCGCTGTGTTGTAATTCAGGTGCTGCGACCCGCTTACTATCTGCGCTTCCTGCGACTCTGGAATGCCCTCTATCTATCTGAGATGGCTCCGATGGCAACCGCGGAGAACGTCCTGTCCAGTGGCTCGGATCTGACGCTGACCGGCGAGGACAAATCCGACCAGACCGTCCTGCCAAAGACGCGGTCATGTGATGACCTCACCTCGAACGATCTATCGTCAAGCGTCGAACACGGCACGACTGGACGTCGAGTCAGTGACCCTAACATTGTGACTGACCCCGCTGTGCTACTCGGCCGATTGGACAGCCACGGTGCCAGTGCGCCATGTAAGTCGGAAACCAGTGCTGCCCCCGGTGGTGAGACGGAGCAGGTGTGTCCGAACATGTTGAACGGAAACGCGGGCGGGGAGGACAAGACATTGCAGTGCCCCCTGGTGAACGGAATTGGCGACATACACAAAAGCCTGCAGGATGGTGTGTCCATGGTGCATGGCTCGACGGACACGTTAACAGGTGACCTCGAACACATGGCACTCGACGGCGACAAACTTCACGGTGGCGCCACCTGTAGTGGCATGTTGGTAGCGGAGAAGTCGACGGCGACGCGTTTACAGCGAGGCTGTCACGTGTGTACCAGCACCAGCGACATCAGCGACTCTCATATCAGCGGGAAGAAGGACCTCGACCACGCACTGCACACGCTCACAGTCGGTCATGTGACCTACAGCTCAAGTGCTGATTCGACGGGAAGCACTGACTCGGACAGTCAGCCACTACATTCGACTCCGTCGTCCACAAACCCGCCGACACCTGCCGACAAGGTAGGAAAGAGCAGCTGGCTGACAGCGTGTTATCTGTATATTAGTGTGTTATCTGTATATTAGTGTGTGTTATCTGTATATTAGTGTGTTATCTGTATATTAGTGTGTGTTATCTGTATATTAGTGTGTGTTATCTGTATATTAGTGTATTATCTGTATATTAGTGTGTGTTATCTGTATATTAGTGTGTTATCTGTATATTAGTGTGTGTTATCTGTATATGTGTGGGTGTTATCTGTATATTAGTGCGTTACCTTTGCGATATTATAAATGCAACATCTCAATGGCTTTATACAGGACTCAATTATTGCCAGTCACGCATGTTTTGGTGTACACATGGATGTTAACTGTTCAGCCAGTTTATGAACTATAAAATGACCTGAAATGTCTGATGACCTGAAATGGACTGCAAACACACATGTGATACCATTTACACTCACTTCTAAGGCAAAACTGACAATATCTATGGTTTTGGAAGACCTTGTTTTGCTCCTTAATTTTTTTACCCGTCCACTCATATTTCTACCCGTCCACAATGGTCACCTGGATTATGTGGCCATATTTTCATTGCATTAGCGTTATCTAATGCAAACTGCCCCTTACTAATGGCCATGTGGCTAACTTGACCAGTGGCCAGGATTGCATAATAAATCTACCCCTCTTTGGTGGCCAATCAGCAGTCGAAAACTGCAATTTTTGATCACAAGTCAGCAACAAATTAAGCAGGCCTACCATACACACACTCATCGTTTACGGCAAACCACCAATTAGGTGGCATTGTTGCAATGTAAGATGTCACAAATGTTGACAGTGTACATGTGTACTTGTAAGGGAGCGACCAGTTTGCCATGAAGCAGGGGCTTTCATCGATGGTTCCCCCTCATCAGAGGCCACCCTCCTTATACAGCCACATTGGATTTACTGAAGGGTTGGCCATATACGAGGACGATTACTGTATGTCTGTTACATTGCAATAAGTTCAAGTGAATTTCGCTGTGTGTTCTTCAGATGGATGACTTCTGGCCGGGCTATTCATTGTCCACTGGTCTCAGTCGGCAACTGGACGTGGATGGACTGGTCACGTACACTGACCCCGTTCAGTTGAGACTGGTGCAGATAGAGAATGGCTACCAGGAGCGACTGCAGAACTTGCACCGACAGCTGCAGATTGCTCACAGTGCGCTGCAGCGATACGCATCCGGCCGATCACCCGACTCGAGAGATGACTGTGTATGTATCGTAATAGTACTACACTTTAGTTGAAATAGCGTCACGTCCAGGGCTTTATGCAGGACCAAATTATTGCCAATCACACACGTTTTGGTGGACACATGGATGTCAACTGTTAAACCAGTTTACCAACTTTAAATGTGTTTTTTTGACTGGAAAAGGACTACAAACACATGTGAGACCATTTACACTCACTTCTAAGGCATAACTGACAATACCATAGATTTTTTTGCTCCTTCATTTTTTACCCGTCCAAATGACGGGAGGACACATCAGTTCAATGACACACATGCACGCGCACACGCACACGCACACACGTCTACAGGTCAGTTCATAGACCATACAATTCTACAGTTCACACTGGTCCTGGCTTCCAGAAGAGACAAATGTAAAGTTCCTAGAACACATCTTAGAAACATTTTATATTGCCAATTTTATTTCACTTAAGGTAAATGATTATTTAATTAATTATTTAATTTCATAGAGTGGCTCCTATAACAGTTGCTATATTTAAATCTTAGTATAAGTATGCCATCCCTTAATGCAACGTGTTTATGACAAACACTGTAACGAATTGATGGATGTAATGAAACAATTTCCTACCTGCAGATTTCCCCCATCTGTACACTGTGCTGTTTGTGTTATTCTACTTGGGACAATTAATTATTTCCTCCTCTTCCCTACACGACCTGTGCATGACTGTCTAGCAGTAATAATAATAAAACATTTATATAACGCCCTAAAACACAAGTTACCCTGTTCGAAGGCACTCTTGCAAAACATAAAAATAGCATTATTAAAAAAACGTGGCATCAAATGTCAAATTAAATTATCAATAATAAGCTGTATTAAAAAATCATTTAAAAGAACTATAAATTTAAAATAATAAAAACTGCACAGGATAAAAAAGTAAATAATAAATAAGTAATTAATAAAAATGTCAAAGCGAGCGGCACCATTAAATGAAAGTCAGTATTCATGAATAAAACACTTGTCTGAATAAATGGGTCTTCGGGTGTGTTTTGAAGTGGTGGAAAGAGTCGAGTTCTTCCCTACGTCACATGACCTGTGCATGACTGTATAGGGTGTCATGAGAGGGTTTGGTTTCTCACCAGCAGGGCCTGGCAGGAGTGGCCGAGGGACTGGGAGACAGCCCGGGGGAGCAGGGATCGACGGAGGGCAACAGCGGTCCGTCGTCTGACGTCAGTTGGGAGCAGGTGGACGAGAGGGACGCTCACATGACCTTGTGGGTGCCGGACCACGCGGTCACTCACTGTGCTGGCTGTAATATGCAGTTCTGGATCGTCCGTCGCAAGCACCACTGCAGGTGGGTGTTTAGTTGACATTTTAGTCAGATAATATTTACTTATTTATTAGCTTAACGTAATAATTTTTGAATGGATAACTTATCATTTTGAAGGACATAATAGATATATTTATTTACTTATTTATTAATTTTCTGGCTTAACATAATTACTTTTAAATAGATAATTAAAAATGTAAAGATCATTTTATATGTACACAACATTGTATTTATTTAGCTTAACATAATTATTTTAAATAGATAATCTATTATTTTAAAGGACATCTTAGATATATTACTTATTTGTTAGATCAAAATAAAATAAAATAAATATAATTTTACTGTATGACTCAGTGTTCACCAGAACACATTCCTGTTTAACATGAACATTAATGTACTTGTATGTTGAAAATGGCAAATAAAGTTTTATTATTATTATGAATGGTACATCTGAGGCTTCTTCGCTTCTTATACATGTCTTTCAGGTATGATAGTCAGTGTGAACTGATTTGTGAAGACTGAAGATTTGTAATTTGTGACTTCTAGGAACTTTACATTTGTCTCTTCTGGAAGCCAGGACCAGTGTGAACTGTAGAATTGTATGGTCTATGAACTGACCTGTAGACATGTGTGCGTGTGCGTGTGCGCGTGCATGTGTGTCATTGAACTGACTTGTAGACTTGTGTGTTCCATGAACTGACCTAGACACATGTGTCTTTCATGAACTGATCTGTATAGACTTGTGTCTTCAGTGAGTGAAACTGACCTGTAGACTTGTGTGTTTCAGGAACTGACCTAGACATGTGTGTTCCATGAACTGACCTAGACATGTGTGTTCCATGAACTGACCTAGACATGTGTGTTCCATGAACTGACCTAGACATGTGTGTTCCATGAACTGACCTAGACATGTGTGTTCCATGAACTGACCTAGACGTGTGTCTTCCATGAACTGACCTAGACGTGTGTCTTCCATGAACTGACCTAGACGTGTGTCTTCCATGAACTGACCTAGACATGTGTCTTCCATGAACTGACCTAGACATGTGTCTTCCATGAACTGACCTAGACATGTGTCTTCCATGAACTGACCTAGACGTGTGTGTTCCATGAACTGACCTAGACGTGTGTCTTCCATGAACTGACCTAGACGTGTGTCTTCCATGAACTGACCTAGACATGTGTCTTCCATGAACTGACCTAGACGTGTGTGTTCCATGAACTGACCTAGACGTGTGTCTTCCATGAACTGACCTAGACGTGTGTGTTCCATGAACTGACCTAGACGTGTGTCTTCCATGAACTGACGTAGACATGTGTCTTCCATGAACTGACCTAGACATGTGTCTTCCATGAACTGACCTAGACATGTGTCTTTCATGAACTGACGTAGACATGTGTCTTCCATGAACTGACCTAGACATGTGTCTTCCATGAACTGACCTAGACATGTGTCTTCCATGAACTGACCTAGACATGTGTGTTCCATGAACTGACCTAGACGTGTGTCTTCCATGAACTGACCTAGACGTGTGTCTTCCATGAACTGACCTAGACGTGTGTCTTCCATGAACTGACCTAGACGTGTGTCTTCCAGGAACTCACCTGTAGACCTGTGTGTTCGAGGAACTAACTTGTGTGTGGTGTTCCAGGAACTGTGGCCAGGTGTTCTGTGCCGACTGTACCAACTTCTACACTCCGGTGCCGCAGCAGCACCTCAACTGTCCAGTGCGCGTCTGCAACCGATGCTACCAACAGATGAAGACGAACGGGCACAGTTTCCTGCTGGACGGCACCGCGTCCACCATCGACTGTCTCGGTGACAGTATGAAGACCATTGACCTGTCCGGGGACTGTCACTGCGTGATGATGCGAGCCCCGGGCGTTACGGCAGACTGCCCGGTGGTGGACGGTGTCCTGTCCACTGGCGACTGTCCGAACTGTGACGGTTGGTTGCAGGACGAGCGGCGCCCCCTAGTGACAGACGTGGACGTCCACCCGGCGTAGTGCGGGCGGTGGTTCGTGTGCTCATTGATGGTGCTTAGAATGACGATGGTCAAGGGACACATCTATCTGTCCAGTGATGTCCCGTGGGGTTATCATTGGAATTTGTGCAGGGTTCAGTTCCTGGGATTTCAGCGCCGTCATAAGAGAGGAGCTTTTGAATTTCAGGATTTCAGCGCTGTTGTAAGAGTTTTCAAATTTCAAAATTTCAAGCCATTAAAGATTGCGGAAAAATTTCAGTCATTAAATGCCCGTGGTTGTAACGTGATCCCATTGATGTCAGTATTCAAAATTTGTTGATCAGCTGCCGTTGACGATCCGTGCAACACAATCTTTGTGTGATAGTTACTTATTTATAGATGAGGAAACCCAGGAAGAATCTCTAATTAATTAGTTCCGAGGAGGATGCCTCATTTTTAAAATGTCTGATTTCGTAAATTGTCATTTTGGTCTATTTTATTTCTCCCTCCTCTTATAGCCCGGCCCGTCCAAAAAGTCCGTGGGACTTGAACCCGTCTTCTCCCTTCCCTCTTACATGTAAGGACCCTTGTGGAGGTGAGGACCATTTCTGGGGTGGTGAAGGGGGGCAAGGGACCATAATGTCACCATTTCAGTTCGATGTGCCAATACATTTGTGATACTGTTGCAACAGTTGGTAGTCTTTCAAATCACTACAGGGCGTCAGAGAAGGTTGGAAGGGCGCCGTTATTTGGGGTGTTGTGTGGTATTTTATATCGGCAGTGTATCCCAGTTTCATAAGTTATTAACCGTACCATTTGCCCCATACAATGCATACCGCGCACATATTAAACAAGCACAGCTTCATATCCATACGCTTACTGCACACAGACACAGTCAACGTAACATAAACGCATCATCCAAGTTCTACGTGGGTTATTGGTGAGGTTGGTGGTTGTATAGAGATGTTAAATGCCTGTATGTATTATATATCTATATCTATATATATGTATATTGCTTAGTTTGATTATTATTCGCTAGCAGTATGATACGATTTCACACACGATTGGGTAAGGGTCACAAGGCTAAGGGTTCTACCATTTACCACTACAACTGTGATAATGACTTGACAAACAGCGTTGTATCAACTGACACACTGGGCTGTAGCAGTTAACTCACTGCGTGCTCGTTGTCTTCAGGAGACGATGCAGTCTCATGTAATACACACCTACGTATTGACATTCCTCTCACTTCCATCAAAGGAAACAGTCAGTGTGGCTATCAGTCATCTGTCAGCCCTCTAGTGGTGGCACAGAGACTTATATCGCAGCGTGGGTGAGTCTCCGCATGCGATTCAGTGACGGAGAGCGAAGTTAAAATATTGAAGCGTTGTATGGTGTAAGTGCGTGCACACACACATTCATGTGTTAACACATGTCGTAGGTGCTGTGTATTCAGGGCAGGTGACACTGTTAACGGGGTTAAGGACCTGTGTTATTGGTTGACAGTTCTTTGTGAGATGGTTTACACAAATGTAGGACTTTCAGGGTCTGTGGGACAAGACGGTGTGTACTTGAATGCACACGACGCACACATATTACTGCATGTATGTCTGTAGAATATTTGTGATCTGCCACAGCGGTTTTAAATCGCATGTATCTATTCTGCACATGAACTAAAAACAACTGACTAGATCATATTCCATTAATTTTGTGACAGAAATGCATACCTTACAGTCTCACCGTTCATTATCCAGTTTATTTTCCTTGAGAAACACTGGCAAAACTAATAAAATCTGCATTTACAAACCCACAGATTATGAACCTTGTTTATAAAGACTATAAAAAATGTTGCTTTTAAAGTTTGCTTCAATTTTACCAATGCAAAATTTCTCACAAACGAAGTATTTTAAAGCTCATTATCTGTGGATTCAAATTTTACAGCTAATACCCATTTTGCTGTGAAAGGTCACATGTACACGTATATGCACAGTGTATGAAGGGTTTCGGGGTAAAACATGATAAACACCCATCCGAGGAAACGTTTTTTGAGTAGAACAATTCTGTTAGCTATCAGCCACCCCGACTATTTCTAGATGATATTCTAACATCGTCTAAACGTTTTTTCATTTACATTGAGCATGAAGTACAGAAGTGTTTCAGTAAAAGGATTCTACCCACTGAAACGTTTTAGTTGAAGATAATGATTTTATAAAAGTTAGTTTTCAATATCCGTCACTTTGATGTGTTCTTAAGATGTTCCGACAAGTTTTCATTTACGTCCCGAAGACAATAGAAAAAGAATTTTGTCCCAAAAAATGGGTATATCATTTACTGACTTGTAACCAGTCATATACAGTGTCTACATCATACATGGTTGTGTGTGGGGTGTAGAGATGGTTAGACACACGGTTGAAGGTTTGTGGCTTTATGCTGTGAGATTGTGCATAATCAGTATTAACCCATACAAGCAGTCTCAGAAACTGGACGTGTTGTAAATAAGGCTGAATGAAATGCTGTATTCTGTTCAATTCTATGGTTTGGCTTGATATTAGTGGCGTAAAGCCGTCTTGCAAGATGTATCGATTATGGCTAAATAATTAATAAATGTTATACAATTAAATGTGTTTCTTTATTCCGACTTCGAAAAATCACCGTCCCACAGAAGAGACAACTTGGTAGTTCGAAAGTTCTGTTTGATCATTTTCATGGTTATAGCAGAAAGTATAATTTGATATTGCAGTACTCCCCTTCTTACACGGCCAACCAACCCTTCAGCAAAACCAGTGGCTATATAAGGTGGATGGCCTCTGGTGAGGGGGACCGTCGATGAATGCCGCCGTTTCATGGCACACTGGTTGCTCCCTTAACATTCAAGACATCTAACATTGCAACAATACGTGTTGGTTGGCCGAGAACGACGAGTGTGTATGGCAAGCCTACTTAATTTGTTACCGACTTGCGATTAAAAATTAGCTTTCGATGGCAAACTGGATGCTGAAGAGGGGAAGATTTTGTATGCATCCCTGGCCATTAGCCGGGTGGCCGCTGGTGAGAGGTAATTTGTATTAGAAAACGCTAATTCAATGAAAATGTGGCCACATAATCTGGGTGGGGCCGTATAAGAAGGGGATTACTTTATATCTGAAACTATAATTTGATATTATATGCCAGAGGACATTACTTGCACATAGGTGCTGTGCTGTTGAGTTCTTGGTGTTGTCTTCACTTGCCGCGTCCCACCTATTCTAGGGCCACATTTCCCAGAGGTCCCAATTGCATAATTAATAGTGCCAACATCATTTTGGGGTCCCTTCCCCTTTTTGGGCCCAATTACCCACATTTACTGCCTCCAGCCTGTGTTGATGGCAGCATGGTGGGTGGTCCAGTAGTGTGTAGATGCAACAACCACACAGATGGATGTATACCATGTTTTATTTCATTCAGCAACATTTTGTTATCGTCAGTAAAACACCAAGGTGAACAATATTAAAACATTTTGGTATAAAATAAATTACCACATGTTCTTGCAAAGTCACATATGGTCACAACCTCACTGTGTGATATACAGACTGACTTAGCGGGGTAGTGGACTTAACCAAACCCCACAGTTGGACATCACAGTATTTTACACAACAATTCCACTAGTTTAGTAATTCATAAAATGTATATAACAAAATAATAAATACAATTCACGTGCACGGTTCATGTTCTACATGCCCGGTGTGTCGCAGTCACTGGTAATCATGATCCTCCAAACCACATTTGTAACAATTCTGACGCACTCCTTCCTCACCATATGAGGACATACCACCAAATGGATTCCTACGCCATTGCCAATTATAGTCCTGCTTAAAAGAACTGCCTTGTGCAGTTTTTGTAAATGCCTGGAAGCAATGCATGTAGGACTGGTTGAGTAGAAATAAATTTGTTGTGCAGCATGGCATCATAGCTGTGAAATAATGACATTTGTCAGACGGTGACCAGGCGCATATGCATACAGGTATAGTTCGACCTAGAGGTGTCAACATGGGCAATCACTGGTTGATTGGAGCAGAAATTGAGGGGTGTCAGATTAGAGATTGGAATGTAGGAAAAAGAGATGTAATTTTCACGAATTTTATACATGACATGTGTGAATGGAGGCTAATTAATGTCCGAAATTTTCAATACCATGGATTAATAAACCTAGCGGGAAACCAAAGAAACGTTTCAATGGCCGCCCATGGGAAACAATGGTGGTCTCTAGCCATATTGACAGACTACTGTATTATTACCATGTCTGCTTTGTTCTAAACATTTTGAAAAACTTACAAGGAAGAGAAGTAGTCTTGGAGAATAAGGGACAGATTATAGAGGACAGAAAAGTAATGATGACATTTTACAAAGGGAAAGATGTCAATGTTTACAAAGGATTAAAATCTTTGTATCATGCGTCATCACTGTCAGCAAGTATCATCAAATGACATCATCAATGTCAGAATATGTAATTTGATGACGTCTATGACTATTCTGTCAATGACTCATCGCTGTCAGCATGTCATCTGATGATGCCTGACTCTTGTGATTGTATCATAAGAGTCAGCAGCTCTCAGCAAATTCATTCCCTGTCAGATGTCATTTGATGGCATCTGTGACTTGTTTCTGTTACATATGAGTCAGCAGATGTCATTTCAAGAAGTCTATGACACTTGTGTCTATGTATTAGGAATCATCACTGACAGAAGATGTCATCTTATGGCATCTGTGACTTTATTGTCTATGTATATCATATGAGTCATCACAGTCACCACATGTCATTTGATCATGTCTGTGAATCTTGTAATTCCTGTGTCCATGTGTCACATGATTCATCACTGTCGGCTTCCTGAAAACATAAAACATTTATTTAACACTATTTCGAACACGTAATACTGTACAATGTTTGTGCTATTTTACTTTCACCTTGAGACTTTTTTGTACACATGTACCAACCCAACAACATTATATATATATAACATATCCTCATAAAGACGAGAAAACTAGACTAAAAGCAACATTAAGAAATACTTAATTTTGAATATATATATAGTATGAAGATGGAAGGTGACATAAGTTTGATATGAGTCTGAGAGAGGTATGAAGATGGAAGGTGACATAAGTTTGATATGAGTCTGAGAGAGGTATGAAGATGGAAGTTGACATAAGTTTGATATGAGTCTGAGAGAGGTATGAAGACGGAAGGTGACATAAGTTTGATATGAGTCTGAGAGAGGTATGAAGATGGAAAGTGACATAAGTTTGATATGAGTCTGAGAGAGGTATGAAGATGGAAGGAGACATAAGTTTGATACGAGTCTGAGAGAGGTATGAAGATGGAAGGTGACATAAGTTTGATATGAGTCTGAGAGAGGTATGAAGATGGAAGGAGACATAAGTTTGATATGAGTCTGAGAGAGGTATGAAGATGGAAAGTGACATAAGTTTGATATGAGTCTGAGAGAGGTATGAAGATGGAAGGTGACATAAGTTTGATATGAGTCTGAGAGAGGTATGAAGATGGAAGGAGACATAAGTTTGATATGAGTCTGAGAGAGGTATGAAGACGGAAGGTGACATAAGTTTGATATGAGTCTGAGAGAGGTATGAAGATGGAAGGTGACATAAGTTTGATATGAGTCTGAGAGAGGTATGAAGATGGAAGGAGACATAAGTTTGATATGAGTCTGAGAGAGGTATGAAGATGGAAAGTGACATAAGTTTGATATGAGTCTGAGAGAGGTATGAAGATGGAAGGTGACATAAGTTTGATACGAGTCTGAGAGAGGTATGAAGAGGAAGACATAAGTTTGATATGAGTCTGAGAGAGGTATGAAGATGGAAAGTGACATAAGTTTGATATGAGTCTGAGAGAGGTATGAAGATGGAAGGTGACATAGTTTGATATGAGTCTGAGAGAGGTATGAAGATGGAAGGTGACATAAGTTTGATATGAGTCTGAGAGAGGTATGAAGATGGAAAGTGACATAAGTTTGATAGAGTCTGAGAGAGGTATGAAGATGGAAGGGACATAAGTTTGATATGAGTCTGAGAGAGGTATGAAGATGAAAGGGACATAAGTTTGATATGAGCCTGAGAGAGGTATGAAGATGGAAGGTGACATAAGTTTGATATGAGTCTGAGAGAGGTATGAAGATGGAGGTGACATAAGTTTGATATGAGTCTGAGAGAGGTATGAAGATGGAAGGTGACATAAGTTTGATATGAGTCTGAGAGAGGTATGAAGATGGAAGGTGACATAAGTTTGATATGAGTCTGAGAGAGGTATGAAGATGGAAGGTGACATAAGTTTGATATGAGTCTGAGAGAGGTATGAAGATGGAAGGTGACACAAGTTTGATATGAGTCTGAGAGAGGTATGAAGATGGAAGGTGACATAAGTTTGATACGAGTCTGAGAGAGGTATGAAGATGGAAGGTGACACAAGTTTGATATGAGTCTGAGAGAGGTATGAAGATGGAAGGTGACATAAGTTTGATATGAGTCTGAGAGAGGTATGAAGATGGAAGGTGACATAAGTCTGATACAAGCATGAGAGAGGCATGATGATGGAAGGTGACGTAAGTTTGATATGAGTCTGAGAGAGGTATGAAGATGGAAGGAGACATAAGTTTGATATGAGTCTGAGAGAGGTATGAAGATGGAAGGTGACATAAGTCTGACATGAGTCTGAGAGAGGTATGAAGATGGAAGGTGACATAAGTTTGATACGAGTCTGAGAGAGGTATGAAGATGGAAGGTGACATAAGTTTGATATGAGTCTGAGAGAGGTATGAAGATGGAAGGAGACATAAGTTTGATATGAGTCTGAGAGAGGTATGAAGATGGAAGGTGACATAAGTTTGATACGAGCCTGAGAGAGGTATGAAGATGGAAGGAGACGTAAGTTTGATATGAGTCTGAGAGAGGTATGAAGATGGAAGGTGACATAAGTTTGACATGAGCCTGAGAGAGGTATGAAGATGGAAGGTGACATAAATCTGACATGAGCCTGAGAGAGGTATGAAGATGGAAGGTGACATAAGTTTGACATGAGCCTGAGAGAGGTATGAAGATGGAAGGTGACATAAGTTTGACATGAGCCTGAGAGAGGTATGAAGATGGAAGGTGACATAAGTCTAATACAAGCATGAGAGAGGCATGATGATGGAAGGTGACGTAAGTTTGATACGAGCCTGAGAGAGGTTGCGGTAACATCCAAGTTTGAAGCGGACAAGATCACCCCACAAGAGCTGGGTGTGACAGGATGGACACTGTCCATCCACTGGCAGCAGCTGACCAGGACTGTCATTGAGGAACACTCTGGCTAGACACAGAGTGTGACTGCACATGTCACAGCTCGGTCGCAAACAATGCAGTGTGTTACTAGTGGCCTGAAACAAACACACGTTAGAGGCAATGCAACACGTTACTAACAGCCTGAAAAAAACATGTCATGTTTCAGACAACGCAGCGAGTTACCAATGCCATGAAAAAAATCATGTCACAGCCAGGCCACAGACATTGCAATGTAGCGCCACATCAATAATTGTTCATGGCTCTTCACAACATGTTACTATTAAAAACACATAAAAAGGATATTTGTATACAATAAGACAAATACGAATATATTTTTAAATATACATAACAACAAAATATATGTATATAAATAACTAAAATTCACATGGTATTAAAGAGTGTAGTTTTTTTAACCTATTAGTCATAAAAATGCATAATATTAATAATCAATTTTGCAAATGATTCCATTACACTAATACTGATAAATGAATGTATACATATGGTTAATAGTAATACACAAATTAATAAATGTTAAGCAAATTAAATATAATATTGCTGAAATTTTTTCTGCTGACTTCAGTATCCAGATATTTTCATCCAAATTTTATGTTGGCCATCTGTCCTATGACATTTAAAGTTCATATATAATATTTAGAAAAGATAATATCATATGTTTTGTTTAATGCAATTGTAACTATTCTAAGTAATCGGTGAGACGTATGTATTTGCGCAAGTAAATCTAAACTGATAAATTACATTACTACATTACTATAAAGTAAATTTTACATTTTAAACATTTTACCACTATAATCATAATACAGCTGGACCTTGCTTTAAGATTATCTCAACAATACAGCCACCTTGCAATTAAGATCATCCTCAGACAGCCACAAATTATTTATGAAACAGAGAAGTACAGGATATTAGTGCTGCAAACACAGTTGCTTTGCTATTCAGGTAATGTTGTGGCTTTCCCAAGGGTGACACTAACAGGTGAAATTACGTTAGACAGGTGTGTGAACGCTCACCTGGATGGGGCAGTGACAAACATTACACCTGGTTGCCATGGTTACTCCCTCCTCCTGCGATGTGGTCTTACTGACGACTGTCTTACTGACCACAGGACCGTAGGCAGTTGCCATGTGCACTGGGGGCAGTCTGAGGGGATCAAAGTTGAGTTGGTACTCCTGCTTCAGCCAGCGGACGGTGAGAGGCTGACGGTTCCACGGACCACACCGCAGCATGTCGGTGAGGACCGAGAACTTGTACTCGAACTGCGTCTGTTTCTTCTTCTTCGACGCTACGTGTCGGAGCCGCCGGGATTTGTGTGGATTCTGCCACGCCCACTCGAACTGGACAACAGTAGAACAGTCAGACCTGGGGTCAAACGGTCACAGTTCAAAACGCTTCTAAAGACATGCCTTTTTAGATTAGCATTTCTATGACGTGATCATGTGGATTTTAATCAAACGCATTTACCCATATGTTATGTAATTATTATTAACATTTAAAAATAATAATTTTCATTACATTTCAGCTATGTTGTTATTTGTTTAATATTTATATCATATACGTTTATTTTTTGCACACTGAAGAATAATAAGTAATGTAATGAATGTTTTATTTAATTTTACTACAGTATTTAATATTATTACAGGTCTATATTTAGAATGTTTTTTTTATATTTTTAGTTTAATAATAATTTATCATCGTTATAACTTTTTATACTTGTACGTAAAGCGACTGAGACCATCGGTATTGATTCAGGCACTAGACAAATACATTGTATTATTATTATTAGTTGTAGTTGCATTTGCTTTGCATTTAAATATTTTAAAAGTACTTGAAACATATTTTTTTCAAATACAATAGTAGTCATCTGTTTCTTATTTCAGTTTGGACATTTCACCAGTTAACCTGTTCATTTAATAATAAGTGATTCTATCTTATGCCACTACAGTGTAGTTGGTCATTATTTATTGTCCATGGACACGAGGATGTCAAGAGGATTAGAAAAGTATTGCACTTGACATAAACAAAATGTGTTTGCATTTGACACGTCAAACAATTTTATCATCCATTTAAATACTTTTCAATGTATCTGACTTCACATCTGGCCAACTTACAATAACTTACATTGTCATCACCATATATGCGGTATAAACCTCCACACATCAGTTGACTACACACACCGATAGCTAACCTCTGCCTGCGCCTTACAGACAGACTCACTTGAACTTTTAAAGTCTAACTTAAATACACACCTTCTTAAGGGCACATTTTAAAATTACTTCTAGTGTGTTTTAGGTTGAATTTATGTTAACCATAATTACAGTTTCTCATATTATTTTAGTATCTAAGTTTATTATTAACTTATTAATATATTTATTATTTTATTTATTTATTTATTGCTGATAAGTTTAGGTTATGCTCTTTTACGAGCTTTATTTAAATATCTATTTATTATTATCATTTAACATTTCCTCTTTACGAGTAAGTTTATACTTGATTATGTATATTTTACAAAATGTTGTATTTTATGTGTCTCTCATCAGAAATGTATTCCGAACATATGGCGCTTAACAAATAAGAATTATTATTATTATTAGCCGTTTAGTCTACACTAACCATGGAAGGTCACTAAATCAAGTGCATTTTGCTACAGTTGCATTCGTCTGTCACAACTGTAACCATGGCAACTGTGCACTGTATGCAGACATGAGTGTCCCATATTAAAAGGGTAATTAAAAAAAGTTTCAATATAAATACTAGCATTTTCTAATATTTACTTACACTACACCCGTACCAACAAAACATTTTGTAACATCACAGGACCTGGTGTAATGACTAACTAAAATAACATTTTAGCTACTTGCCCAATGGGCAATCAATATATAGCAATAATCAAACATCTAGCTTTGTTTATTAGGAATTTGTTGCGTCAAATTGCTGACAAAAGAACATTTTGTGCATATTAAATTAAGTAAAACATATTATTAACTAATTTCCCAATCTGTATCAACAATTAAAAAATTATCACATACAAAGTTACAAACCTAGTAAAATTTCACCAACACAGTATATGCACTTACTTTAGAGAACAGTGTTTGAAATGTACAACATTTTGACCCATCTGCGTGAGACTGTACTGGTGTCATGTGATATGACTCAAATTTTGGCGGGATAATTTGGCTGTAAATGGTGGACAGGTGATATTGCTGGTCTATGCCATATCATGACACCAGTACATGATTAAGACTCATAGCTGATGGGTCAAAACATTGTATGTTTTTTAAATACTATGCTTCAAGGTAAGTTAGTTTTTTTTAAACAACCTTGGAGCCACAAACAATGTATTCCAAATGCATCTTGTACTTGAGTAAAACCTACTTGTAGAGCTGATATGTCACTCAAAAATCCATGGACAATGAGAACCATCTCCCTGTGAAAAAACATCAGTTACATTTTGAAACATGCAGATTTCTACCAATATTAGATATACATGTAAAATTAACAATCATGTTTAATTTGGTGATTGGGACATTTCTAGTGAACATTTCTGGTACTGCTGTGATTGTGTTTAGCAGATGTGAACTATATCTAAACTGCAACGTATACAGAATTGTTTAGCATGCGTGGTACTTAAGGCCACTCAGTTCTCACCATCACTACCACAACTTAAGCAGTCACAAAGCTTTCAGTTGTAGATCAAATTTAATTTAAATTGGCTACTGTTACATACCATACTCTTTTTCCTCAACAACCGACATACTTAGTTAATCTGTTACATTTCCAATATCCCTAGGACTCTTACGGAAAGTCGACAGAATTTTTTTATGTGACACAAAATGACTCCTATATAATCCTGCATTTTGATCGATTGATGTTTTCAAGACTTTTACAAGATTATGCTTTAATTCTTCAAATAGTGAGAAAAATTCCATATGTTGTTGATAAATGGATAGTGAGATGTGTTAAAACATTTTGACAACTATTCAATCTGTTTTGCCAAATTGTTCCAACATTCTGTGTAGATATTTTACAAATTACCACGATGGTAAGCTACTCACACAGTTTGTAATACCTTGCCTGTATTGATGTTTAAACACTGGTTGATGCATTGAAATATTTTTAGTTATTAGTTTATCTGATTTCTGCATGCTTCATTATGCTACATGTCAATGAGTCAAAACCATTTTAATGTGCTGATAATTTTTATTGTTGAGTAGGTGGTACTGGAAATAGAGCAGACTCAGTAGAACTCAGACATTTCATTTATGCAGTGAATCCAGTGATGCCTGGATTACAATGCAAAGCAATAAAATGTCACTGAATGAATTATTTTGAGTGTGTGCGTGCGTGCGTGCGTGCGTGCGTGCGTGCGTGGGTGCGCGAGTGTGTTAATGATTATATATTTATAAATACAATACATAACATGCTATATCACCCCTCAGTATACACATTAATCGTATAATATTTACGGTTAACTTTTGTTATTTGGAACTGAATGATTATAGATGGAATTTGAATTGAGAAAAAAATTGAATTGAAAGAAATTAAATTTGAATTGAAAAAATTAACTGAATTCTGAAAGAAGTTGAAGTTCATTAATTAAATGTCAAGACATACTATGATACTACACATGTGCCTCTATTACCAGAAATACGGACATAAATCGGGTAGTCTATGTCATTGCCTTTTTTGCTATAATTAATATTTTTGTTGATGAGAACTCCATTATCGCCCACCCCAAACTCATTATTTTTGTCAACCCAAACCCAGTCCGTCCTTTTTGGCATTACCAGGGACCTCGTCCACTTGTCCTTTTCGCACCGCCGGCTTGCGTTCCCGTGTTGTGCTGCTTTACTCGGCGATTAGGATTCACAGTGAAACCTATATATGTATGCCCTTTGTATTTTGGATTTAAACAATACAGTAAATAAACACCAAAACATCGTTCTATTTCCATTGCACCTAAATACATTCTCTATTTGCAATAAGGTGGCGACACAATCGCAAAGACCGGTGACGGTTTCATCCTTCATGAAAAAGAAACCGCGCGATGGCGACACTGTCCGGGGGCGCCTCACCGCGTAGTCCCAGACGCCGTGAGATGGAATCTTTTTTTACCCCTCACGCTCGCCTGGGAATTAATGATCACATTAATTAATTACACATATAAGTGTTTCACTTCATGTCTACTCCTTTTCAAAACATATTTCTGAATTGTATTTCATTCGTACCATGTGACTTATTATTATTTGTATTTGTATTGCTTGCTTTTTAATGTTGAGTGTTTTGAAAAAAATTGAATTAAATTGAATCAAAATGACTAGAAACGTTGATTGGTTCTCAGGACAAATTGGAATAACCAATTAAATAAGGATACCTTTTTTGTCAGAAAATATAAATTAAATAAGAATACCTTTTTATCAGATAGGAATACTATAGACCTCTATTATAAAATCTATATTCAAAATTAAATTTATACCGAAACATGTCTAACACAAAATAAACTTAATTTTTGTTGTTGTGTGGGACATCCAAATCCCTTTATGAACGTCCCACGATCCCAGGCAGAATTGTTAAACGGAGTCTCGCTGCAAGCGTATTTATATTATAAAGGTTGCGTTGGCACGTAGTTTGTCTATATTAAGACCTTCCAGAGACCGGACATTGGCCAAAATGGGGGCTTAATTGTGTTTAATTGTTCGTAGCCGTTGTCGCACACCACCCTTCCGCCCGTCTTTACGCAGTGGTCTGGGGTTGTTTTTTGTCAAGCCATGTGGAAACTCAATGTTAGATATAAAATCAGAGTCTTGATATAGGACCTACACGGTTCTATAAGCCAGTAACATATTCACGGCTACATCCACCATGGTGGGCGTGTCATTTGTGGGCGTGGCACACGTGAATTAAAGTCAATGACACAATAAACAAATTCAATCAGCAGACATGCACTTGACTCCGAACCTCCGCGGTTTGTATCAGTCACCAGTTAAACTAATATACACACAGCGACCACAACAATAGCGGAATAATACTACACATGTAACGACGAACGAACAGCTGATGGTCGCCACAGAGTAGGGCCCCTACTTATGTGACGCCTTGCAGAGTTATAACAACATAACCTTTATATTCAAGGGTAACAATCGTAGTCACATAAATCCTATTTGAAATGTTTAAATGTGACTTTGCCAGTTTATTTGTTTACTAATGCTTAGTCATTAGTAAAGTGAACTCATATATACTCTATCGATAGTTCGTATATTGGGATTTACATTTAGGGACATCTTGTTTAGTTTCAGCCACCAGTACTTAGTTAATTAAGAATTATACATTTTCATGTAAATAATCTAACATATTGACAGGGTCGTGTCATCGGTAATACACAATATATATATTTTTGACTAAACTGTGCAACATAATTAATGGAAATTATAAATAACAAAGGGCCTGGAATTGATCAAAAGGATAATTCTGTTGATATATATATATATATATATATATATATATATATATATATATATATATATACATATATATATATATATATATATATATATATATATATATATATATATATATATCATAGTTATTGTTTTCTATTGTTTAACTATTTTTTTAATAGGTTTAAAACTATTCCTTTTATGCCATAAATATTAATTTCTGGCAATTTTAAGTTTATCGGGAAAAATACCCGTAGTTAATACTTGGTTTGTGATTACGGTTAACGGTTTGATCAAAACAGGTTGAAGTGACTTTCATAGCAGTGAAGAAATACCGTCAAATCGACAACTTGTCTTCTGATGCATATGATCTGTTGTTATATAATATTATTTCTTCATTAATAAAGTATACAATCGGTAATAATTTACCAAATGAGTGATTTTGTACTTGTATCACAGTAAATGTACATTTTTCTGTGATGTTTCGATTACTTTCAGCTGCCTTCTCCAGTGGACCGCCCCTAGAAAGCGATTGACACGGCAGTCGTCCCGCTCAGACACCGGAAACTCTAACGAGATGCGGGTACCCACAATGCATTTTGTCAGCCGTGCAGAGGTTGAATGAATGCAACATCAGGTAGAGGACAGCCAACACACACATCGGACTAAATCTGCGCGGAATGATAACAGTGTCGGGCGGTGGCCGCATGAGGAACATTGATAATTAGTACTCACAAACCTGCTTGGATATCCGTAAAATGAGAAGATAAATACGTCGAAAGTTAAAAATGTTCTGACCTCGACATTAATATATAACTTTGTAGATTTCAAAAATATTGCCGCATACTGTCACAGAAACACACGTAGACAAACTACCCATGCCGCACACACGCACTGACGCATGTCCGCACACACCGAGACACGCACATACGCACACACACACACACAAACTCACTCGCTCGCTGCGCGCGCGCGCACGACGCACGCACGCACGCACGCACGCACGCACGCACGCACGCACGCACGCACGCACGCACGCACGCACGCACGCACGCACGCACGCACGCACGCACGCACGCACGCACGCACGCACGCACGCACGCACGCACGCACGCACGCACGCACGCACGCACGCACGCACGCACCACACACACACACACACACACACACACACACACACACACACACACACTGAGCTAACGTCGTGATGTTAAAGTGCATTTGTTCGGAGACACAGGATGTTACTCCTGTAGATTGATACCGTCTCACAAACTACACAGCATCAACAACATGACACGGCAAAGACAGATAGTGACAAAGAGGCAGAGAGTCTGAGAGAGGAAATGCGGGGAGACGGGGAGACGGGGAGACGGGGAGACGGAGAGACGGAGAGACGGGGAGACGGGGAGACGGGGAGACGGGAGACGGGGAGACGGGGAGACGGAGAGACGGAGAGACGGGGAGACGGGGAGACGGGAGACGGAGAGACGGAGAGACGGGGAGACGGGGAGACGGGGAGACGGGGGAGACGGGGAGACGGGGAGACGGGGAGACGGAGAGACGGGAGACGGGGAGACGGGGAGACGAGAGACGGGGAGACGGGGAGACGGAGAGACGGGGAGACGGGGAGACGGGGAGACGGGGAGACGGAGAGACGGGCGGGCGGGCGGGCGGACGGGCGGACGGACGGACGGACGGACGGGCGGGCGGGCGGGCGGGCGGGCGGGCGGGCGGGCGGGCGGGCGGGCGGGCGGGCGGGCGGGCGGGCGGGCGGGCGGGCGGGCGGGCGGGCGGACGGACGGACGCGAGGCGGGCGGCGGGCGGGCGGGCGGGCGGGCGGGCGGGCGGGCGGGCGGGCGGGCGGGCGGGCGGACGGACGGACGGACGGACGGACGGACGGACGGACGGACGGACGGACGGACGGACGGACGGACGGACGGAC
This sequence comes from Ridgeia piscesae, assembly GCA_025642075.2. Classification (NCBI taxonomy): domain Eukaryota; kingdom Metazoa; phylum Annelida; class Polychaeta; order Sabellida; family Siboglinidae; genus Ridgeia; species Ridgeia piscesae. Next base: position 152,161 of record JAODUO010000165.1, on the reverse strand, counting down.
GGACGGACGGACGGACGGACGGGCGGACGGACGGGCGGGCGGGCGGACGGACGGACGGACGGACGGACGGACGGACGGACGGGCGGCGGGCGGACGGGCGGGCGGACGGGCGGACGGGCGGACGGGCGGACGGACGGGCGGGCGGGCGGGCGGGCGGGCGGGCGGGCGGGCAGTCAGACAGACAGACAGACAGACAGACGAACAGACGGAACAGTACCTAATTCTAACCATAACCCTAACCCGATTGGAGGGAGAAATAGCCACTGCCCGCAGCCAAGATTATTTTCCGACCCGACTGGCCATGATGTTTTCGGAGGCGCCATGAATTGGTCTAGTCGTCGTTGGAATCACTCAAATGCTCTTCATGCATTGTTCTGCCGTGGCGTATGTAGGCTACTGAGGCAGGGTCAGCGTCAACGACCGTATTATTGTCGTTAACACTGATAGCGCGGGCAAACACATGCACCCGACCGTGACGGTTCACCGTCTCGTGCACTCTAAGGCATCAACTCTGTGTCCACCATATGTTACATGTTTATGTCCTGGATATTTTACATCCCCGGTGGTTACAGGGTCACAGCAAGTACACTGGCAGAGTGGAGACAAAATGGAGCAACCATTAGCACGGTAGAACAAGAGCCCTATAGCATAGCATTTGTATTTGCTGACCATTATAATATAAAGAATAAGGGTATACGAATTAGTCGTTAGCAGACAACCCCATAACTGAGATAACTATAACTGATAACGAATGCAACTATAAACGATCCTTAGTGTGGTGTATAATTATCCCCCACCCACGCGCAACACCACCCACTACTTGCGACCGACCAAGTTCGACAATACCAATACTCTAGTCACATACATACGTGGCTACTACAGAGTGCTAAATATTTTTTTTTTTTGTGTGTGTGTGTGTGTGTGTGTGTGTGTGTGTGTGTGTGTGTGTGTGTGTGTGTGTGTGTGTGTGTGTGTGTGTGTGTGTGTGTGTGTGTGTGTGTGTGTGTGTGTGTGTGTGTGTGTGTGTGTGTGTGTGTGTGTGTGTGTGTGTGTGTGTGTGTGTGTGTGTGTGTGTGTGTGTGTGTGTGTGTGTGTGTGTGTGTGTGTGTGTGTGTGTGTGTGTGTGTGTGTGTGTGTGTGTGTGTGTGTGTGTGTGTGTGTGTGTGTGTGTGTGTGTGTGTGTGTGTGTGTGTGTGTGTGTGTGTGTGTGTGTGTGTGTGTGTGTGTGTGTGTGTGTGTGTGTGTGTGTGTGTGTGTGTGTGTGTGTGTGTGTGTGTGTGTGTGTGTGTGTGTGTGTGTGTGTGTGTGTGTGTGTGTGTGTGTGTGTGTGTGTGTGTGTGTGTGTGTGTGTGTGTGTGTGTGTGTGTGTGTGTGTGTGTGTGTGTGTGTGTGTGTGTGTGTGTGTGTGTGTGTGTGTGTGTGTGTGTGTGTGTGTGTGTGTGTGTGTGTTGTGTGTTTGTGTGTGAATGTGTGTTTGTGTATGTGTGTATGAATATGTGTGCGAATATATGTGTGTGAATATATGTGTATTTTTGTTTGTGTGAATGTGTTGTGTGTGTGTGTGTGTGTTGTGTGTGTGTGTGTGTGTGTGTGTGTGTGTGTGTGTGTGTGTGTGTGTTTGTGAGGTTGGGAGTTCTGCTCACTTGGGTGGCAATATCATCACACACACACACACGGTAATTTTAGCGACCTTTCACTAATTTGATTAATGTTGCTTTATCTTAGCAATTATTCAGACAGTGACAATGAACGTGAGGCGATTCGCACGTCGACTGACGTAACGCCAATGTCACGTTACAGTCACACAAGGACAGGACAACATCCCATCGTCCAGAGCGTGCAAGGACACGAAAGTTCACGGTTTACATGGGGAAATATGATCTATTAACATAAGCTGACGTGGAAGGGATGGATATACATTATTGTTACGCTTGGTTTGAACAAAATATCCCGCACAGCATTACTTTGGTGCACGATGAAGTTCTTAGAACAATGTTTGAGCTCTGTCTTGGTGACAATTTGCCTTTCACAAAGATCACATAGCGGCAAACGTGAATGCCGCGTTGCCGATGACAAGCTAAAACTACCTATCCTCATCTTCTTCACTCTGCAGCCATAGTGTCCCGTGGTTGGGTGAAGGCATCAGCGTGCTGTTTCCACATATGCCTATATTGCGTTATCCTCTGCTAGATGGTACCTCTCCTGTAGTCCTACTACCCATGCCTAAGTTACATACCACTTCGTGATATTTAACGGGATGTCCTCTCGGAATAAAGACTTAATACAAAATGCGACAAGGAAGCCTTAGACCACTGAAAACCGTTTTCTAAGTATATATATATATATATATATATATATATATATATATATATATATATATATATATTTATATATATATACATTTAATAATATATATATACATTTAATAATATATATACATTTAATAATATATATAATAATATATATACATTTAATAATATATATATATATAATTTATATAATTATATATATATATATATATATACATTTAATAATATATATATACATTAATATATAATACATAATAATAATAATATATATATATATATATATATATATATATATATATATATATATATATATATATATATATATATATAACATACAAAAGACAACATTAAAAGCTCGAGTTTTCGGTACCGTGTCATCACCCGTTAATTTACGTTTTTATAATTACATGCAAACTTGATATCGATCACGCTCATATCAGAAAATATATATAAACATGAAGAAACCACAGATCGCGATCCTATCAGAATAACACAACAATGTGTATCTTAAACCATATGTATAAGTAGTGTTTGCTTGCGTCCACGAAACTGTGATACCGACACATTTAAATACGGGCACCTCCAGGTGCTGTCAAAGTGTGCGAACGAGAGAGCTAATTATAGGGTCACGCGGTGCCCTTATCTAGCCAACGTCACGAAAGGTTCACCATATCGACACGCCAACAGTGAGCACATGGGCTATGAATATCGATCGTCACGGTTGGGCGGATTCCAATTGACCGTCAGTTAGTTCATGGCCACGAAAGGTCGCGACTACTCAGTGTAAACGGTGGACACCAGTGACACATCGGAATGTTTTGCAGGGATCCATTGGCACAGGTAGGCCTTCAGTTCGTTTGAATGGGGTATTTGTACGGTCGGTCTGTCGGTCTGTCTGTCTGTCTGTCTGTCTGTCTGTCTGTCTGTCTGTCTGTCGGTCTGTCTGTCGGTCTGTCGGTCTGTCGGTCTGTCGGTCTGTCTGTCTGTCTGTCTGTCTGTCTGTCTGTCGGTCGGTCGGTCGGTCGGTCGGTCGGTCGGTCGGTCGGTCGGTCGGTCGGTCGGTCGGTCGGTCGGTCGGTCGGTCGGTCGGTCGGTCGGTCGGTCGGTCGGTCGGTCGGTCGGTCGGTCGGTCGGTCGGTCGGTCGGTCGGTCGGTCGGTCGGTCGGTCGGTCGGTCGGTCGGTCGGTCGGTCGGTCGGTCGGTCGGTCGGTCGGTCGGTCGGTCGGTCGGTCGGTCGGTCGGTCGGTCGGTCGGTCGGTCGGTCGGTCGGTCGGTCGGTCGGTCGGTCGGTCGGTCGGTCGGTCGGTCGGTCGTTTTTTTACGATTTGACACTCTCGTGATGTTGTGGATATAATTATATTGTGTACCGCTTTGTTATGCTCAAGACAAATTCTGATACTCGGAGAGTAATTATTGTTTATGAGAAAGCTTGCACCTGCTTGGCTGTTGTTTGACCTACGTATAACAGATGGCGCTGTGTAAGGTAGTGGTGATACATTCCTCTCTTCTGCTTACGACACGGATCACGTGCCATAACAATGACACCCCCTTGTTCCAGTTAGTATTTCTTTTCGTCTCTTAGTAATGTTCTTACGATATATGTTGCTATAAATCTTTAGTCATAGACCCTCTTTTCGCAGCTGTTTTTAGCACAGGGATTCGCAGCACGCCTACACCTAGCTATAGTTGACCGAAGCCGCCTCCTTGGTCACAAACGGACTGGGGGGGCTTAGTTTTGTCGAACGTTGCATGCTGGTGTTGTTGGCCTACCCTTCCACGCCGGCCAGTGCGGACCGTGGAGCAGTAAACAATGTAGAGTGGACGAAATTGCCCGAGTGTTGCCACTGTGTGTCACTACACTGACCGACCTAAGCCCACCTCTAGCCCCGTCTTCTCCATACAAACGAAGGGATAATAAAAAAACAATAATTTGAATAACATAACACAAGATTAGGTAAAGGTAAAACAGATAAAACTAAGAAACACACCTACCAGCACTAAAAGGCAACCCATAAAAAAACCATGGTAATAAACTTTTGTAGCATCAGGAATAACATTTAAGACCTTGCTGTGTGCATAGAAAACTACAAACCCGACATATTCATTGGCACTGAAACACACCTTGACAGCTCAGTTAACAGCAGTGAACTGTTCTCCCAACTACTCAGTCATCCGTAAACACAGAGACTTCGACAACTCCAAAGGAGGGATCCTGATAGCATTAATATCTGACCCAATAGGAACCCACAAAACAGACCTAAATAGCAACTGTGAAATAATCTGGGTCACCATCAAAATACAAGGAACAAAATACATTACAATAGGCACATTCTATAGATCACCCCAATTTGGCAACACAAGTGAATGAATATATGCATGAACTACGAGAATCTATCAACAAAATTAAACACTCAAATAAGGAACACATATGACTAGGAGGGGATTTAATTAAATCTCTAATGACTTTGGACTGGAGCACATTTTACGTGAACCCACTAGAATAAAAATACCTTGGACTTGTTCTTCACAACTAACCCTACCCTTGTTGAAAGATCTACAATAGTACCAGGAATAAGTGACCATGACGGCATCCCAATAATCATAACCAGCTGCAAACCCAGAGTCATCAAGCAAAAACCTCGCAAACTATACATGTACCATGAAGCCAACAAACAAGCCCTAAAAGAAGACCTGCTCAAACGGAGCAACAATTTGCTAACAAACAACCAAGGATTATGTCCATGAAAACAGTTGACGAAATGTATACAGAGTTCCAAACTGCCATTAATTCAGCAATGAACTCTCACATACCGACTAAGATAATAACAAAACGTAACCAAACACCATGGATAAATAGACGTATAAAACGACTGCACAAACGTAAACAAAGAACCTTCAACACCCATAAAATACATCTAAACTAAGCCAGTCACAACACATTTTGTAAGGCACGCAGACACGCACACAAAGGAACAAAAAAGGCTCACAGAAGGTACATCACATCAATCTTTTCAGACTCGGCAAAACGATTCTGGTCAAAAGCCTAAAAGTAGACACTATTGGAATACCAACCCTAACTAAAAACCACCAGACAGAATCAGACAACAACATCAAATCAACTGAAATCAGTCTTCATAAAAGAAAACACTAACTATGCCTGACATTACCATCACAGCAAAGGGAGTTGTCACATTACTACACGAGTTAAAACCAAACAAATCTACAGGATATTGAATATTGCAACTTGCTGCTGATGAATTAGCCTCAGCTCTCCGAGTAATCTTCCAAAGATCAATCACCACAGGTGAACTTCCCCTCTCATGGCTGCAAGCCAACATCACCCGAATCTTCAAGAAGGGAGACCGAACTCTTCCATCAAATTACCGTCCCATCTCCCTAACTTCAATATGCTGCAAACTCCTTGAACACATTATCTACTCTAACCTAATGGACCATCTTGACCAACACTCAGTTTTACCTGATAAACAACATGGCTTCCGCAGTAAACACTCGACTGAAACCTAGTTAATACTCACAACACATGACCTATCCAAATATCTAAATAACAAGTAGACATGATCATAATGGACTTCTCAAAAGCATTCCCCACAACCGGCCCCTACACAAACTAAAGAGATTTGGCATCAACAACAAAACACACGCCTGGATCTCTAAATTCCTCACGTGAACAAAGAGTGGTGGTCAGTGGAGAACATTCCCCCTGGACCCACGTTAAGTCTGGTGTACCACAAGGCACGGTACTAGGCCCTCTTCTCTTCCTGATATACATCAATGATCTACCTGACAATATCCACTCCACAGTCCGTCTGTTTGCAGACGACTCTGTCCTGTACAGAGAAAGCAACAAATAGTTATACTCACAAGAACTACAGAAAGACCTATATGAATTAACTAATTGACTGGCAAATGCACTTTAACCTCGACAATTGCTTTGTGATGAGACTAACTCATGCAAGAAATGTACAATAATTTAATTATACTCTAGGAAACACAACACTACAGGAAACAGGCAGTCACTCTTATCTAGGAATATGCATAATCAAAGACCTAAACTGGAATAAACATATACCTCAGATTACAGCCTCTGCAAATCGCACCCTAGCATTCACCAGACGCAATCTCCACTCATGTCCCATAAACATCAAACAACTTTTTACACAACCCTAGTTCGACCCTTTCTAGAATATTCATCATCAGTATCAAATCGAAATGGTCCAAAGACGCGCAGCCCGTTTTTGTCCTAACGACTATACATCTAGAGAAGCGGGCTGTGTGTCAGAAATGCTCAAACAGTTACAACAACTAATAACCAGACGAACAAACCGACGCCTGACCATACTCCGCAAAGCCATCTATGGACACCTATCCTTGCCTGTCAATAACCTCCTCCAGGGTTGGTATTCCAATAGTGTCTACTTTTAGGCTTTTGAACAGAATCGTTTTGCCGAGTCTGAACAGATTGATGCGATGACCCTTCTGTGGGCCTTTCTTGTTTCATGGTGTGCATTTTGCGTGCCTTACAACATTTGTCATGACTGGCTTGGTTTCTGTGTATTTTATGGGTGTTGAAGGCTGTACAATGCCTATCAAGACATTTAAACAATAAAGTATTCAACACTATCCACGCCAGTAAGAACTGCTATAAATATTCATATTTCCCTCGAGCAATAAGAGATTGGAATTCCCTACCAGATGTAGTTGTTAACATTCCTGAACCACAACATTTTAGACACGCTTCGATACATGAATACTAACCCATGCAAAAAGCATGCGCACCCAACCCTGACCGTTTGACCCCAGCAGGAGTGTTGGCCGGCCAGTACACCACTAAGACAAGATAAGACCAGCACCAGTATTTGAATTCTGATCGATACGGTTCATGGTTCAGCACTATATCCAATGGGCCACCGCGCCTAAATGTACATAATATACACCTACACACATCTGCAACTACCAACAATTGTGGTAGCGAAAACTGTGTTGCCTTCAGATAACAGTCTATACGTGGGTGAGGGTGGGTTATTCATAAGAAACTTTTCTTTCATAAAGTTCACAAAGGCGAGTGATTTCCGAGTTAGATAAACTATGCCGTGCCTGGACGGTTCGCGCGTGCACTCGACTTGCGACAACAACAAACGTCTGCTCAACAAGGATGAAACTGAGGAGATCGTGTTTCGGCCAATTGTCCAGTCGCCAATTGCCAACTCTGTCATCGGTGTTTAATAGGGCCTGCAAGTCTCGCGCGCGAAAACGAGGCTGGGGGCAATTGGGGGCAGGAGGTCCATTTACTCCATGTTAACATATATGGACTTAGTTTTGTTTTGGTCGTAATAATCGAACTGTCCGGAAATAGCGTATTTCAGTTATATTGTCCGAAGGATTATTACAAGCAGAAGCAGTGGAACACTTTGCCGGTGACAATGATCACGGAAATCATGAATTTTAATCGATTATTATGGTGGTTGCCATGGCAATAGTGGCAAGTACTTGTGTTTGGCGATCTTGACTAATAACGAACAGTGCCAGTTTTCGCGCAGTACAACCTGTTTGGGCCAAACGTATACATGTGTTATGATTATGTGCATTTAGACAACTTGTCAGATATAAGTGCTTATCGAAACCACAACGTACAGCAATGTAAAACGCAAATCCCGTAAAAGACACATACAGCTTAGCATCGTGTCGATTATCTGCACTACGTAAATCGCTATGTGCCTATGATAGTGTGATAAACTCAATATTAAATCGGACATTTAAGATAAGAAACGTATAACATAAGATATTTATGAACTGATTTTCCTAGTATTCATCAGTCGGAAGCTACAACTGTCATCCATCGTTAGAATATTATTCTTGTGTCCAGTCCCCAATTAGTCTCGCTTAGTCCCCAATAAGCTCCAGTCGCGCGGAGTCACGCCATGTATCGTGACCCACTTGCAGGCCCTATTGCAGCGCGCGACCCTCCCATTAAAGATGGCTGTTCGCTGTATGAGCGCGTGACACCTAGTCCCACCGGCTCAAGTGTAAAATGCTTACCGTGACGCAAACGTCGACCGGTTTCACACGGAAAGCCTGACAACTACGGCTTCTAAGACTGTAGTTCACTCGCTTCATGTTGTTAAAAGGTTTTGATAGTGTTGGGGTAAGTGATTGATAAGTATGGAACTTCCTCCTTCCCCCATTTCCATGTGCAATTGTTTGTTTATGTTATTGCATATTGAGTGTATCTGTGATATATATGTATAACGACGTATTTCAATATTGGTTTAAACGGTTTATTAACAAACTAAAACAACCAACACAAACAGACAAACTCCATGCTCCCCACTCTGCCTCTCGCCGCTCTCTGTTTCTGGAGACCCGCGGGGGTGTCACAAATGCAGGCGGGGGTCACTATTACATTCCCCTCTTTAACACGTTCGCCCCCGAAAGAACTCAGAAATTGTTTAAAGATTACATCTGGAGAAACAAAATGTGATTATGTAAATGCAACACCGGTTATAAAATATAAATGTTAATCATTGTCTGGAAAATGTTCGCATACGTAAACTAATTAACTAACCCAAATGAAGCATCGCTGATGTCCTATATGTAATTATTAATTGTCTGGCATAATGGTGGCGGTATGCGCTACGTTCAATGTCACTTTGTCGTAGCTGCACCGTCGCGAACTGTGATGGTGCATGTGATGTAGGGAATTCGTACCACCACGGTAGTACATTTCCTGGTGATGGGATGTCTTCCGCATGCGGTGGTGGTGGTGCTTCTTTTTCGTTTTTTTTTCTCTCGACCTATACGACAAGTTCATGACGTATTTGGCATGGCACTGTCAACTGAGTTTACACACGACAATATTTGTATTGATACATACCAATAACACGGAATTCGGCAGGCGAATGTGTTCCAATTGTGATGCTGACGAGCAGAGAACCGGTGTCACTCTACCAGTGTAACAGATTGTGTCAAAACACTGACGCGACCAACTATAGCATGAGTACGTTTCTTCACTGTTGGCAATTTATGTCAGATCGCGTGCAACTGCTAACAGATATCTTCATATCCATCATGTCACCAGCCAGTTTGAGATACAGCTGGACATAGTCATGCATCTCGCAGCATTTGTTTAATTCGTTAATTGTGGTTCGCCTGGATTGCGAAAATGTAATCAGCGATGTGTTGACCTACAGGTCAGCGATGTGTTGACCTACAGGTCAGCACAATGTGTTGACCTATAGGTCAAGCTGAATAGGTGGGCGACGTGTGCGTAGAACACGTCGAATGTTTATAACATCATCGGTAGCTGATGCTATCGTCACCCACAGTACACTCATCTCGAGCCTGTACTCGAGATTAGTCAATAGGAAGCTCTGGAATATGCATCCAGCATCCTGGATTTTGAGAGTATACCTCAGTGTCCACTGCTAAGTCACTGGTCAGCCAACTGGTTAGTGGATCATCACTGTCCTCCACATATTCCTTTAGGTGGTCGATGTGATCGACAATTGTTCTGTCCCATGCAGAGTGTTGTATCGCAACAGTTACTCCAGAAGGACGACTCACTATGAGATATGGACCAGACCATCTGACTCCACCTTTCATCTTAGTTGTAGCTGTGCTGTAACGCCATACCCAGCTTCCTTTCGGGAAATTAACCGGAGTAGCCTTTTTGTGGTACGCTGTCTTCTGGCGAAGGGAGCCCTTGCGACTTCCCCTCGAGCTATGTTATTACTTGACTCCATGGCGTCACGAAGCCATTCACCATACTGAGTTATGCATGATGGGACATGTGCTTTCGGGGTACTTCGATTTGTAGATCGAGTGGAAGGGTAATCTCGTAACCCAACAGCATACGGTATGGGGATACCTTAGTGCTGGTGTGTACCGTAGCACGATATGCGCACAGGGCAGATGGAAGATGGACTTCCCAGTCTTGTGGGTGTAGCCTGGCATATGTAAAAATCATATATTGGAGAGTGCGGTTACAATTCTCAACCAATCCGTCTGACTGCGGACGGTAAGGTGTAGTTAGTGTCTTATCAATTCGCGTCATGCGACACACCTCCTGAAGAATTTTATTATCAAACTTCCTTCCCTTATCGGAATGGAGTTGCCTTAGACAGCCGAATCGACAGAATACCTCTGTGACCAGTTTATCGGCTACTGTGAGTGCTTCTTTATCGGGAATAGGGAAAGCCTCTACATATTTCGTGAAATAATCTTCGACAACGAGAAGGTATTAATCATCACTTGCTGAGTCAGGCATTCGACCTATAGCTAAACGTTCCTACTACCACCTGAGTCAAAGTGTTAGCATTGACCGGTCTACTAATGTTCCCTTCGTCGCATCTACCTCTAATTATAATATTTCATGAAAATGTAATTACAAGGAATTTATGCAACCATAATTCCTTACACCTCCTTCGCCCAACTAGTGATTTATATACGGTAAATCACGTAAAAAACCAAAACAAATAATTTGCCAAAGTAATCAAAAGTCCTCTATTTCAAAGGCAAATTTGAAACTAAACCACACTAAATTACAATATTGGTATAATGCCGTACAACATCTAGAGTACATAATTACATCCATCAATGTGACCATCATATCTTGCCTTTAACCCCATTGGACACATGGTGGTTGTTCCAGAGTCTCTGGCGTAGTCGGCCGAAAGATGCCTAGCCACCCTCCTCTGTATTTCATCTTCAACGCATCCATTAATTGATATAGTGCTTCCGAGGTAGGTGAATTCCAGAACAGAGTTCAGCCTGTTTCCATCAACCATGATATCTTCTTCTCGAGTTCTTGTAGAGTTGGGTTGGTACAGCACCTCGGTCTTCTTGATGTTAATCTTCTTTGACGCATCGGAGAAAGCAACCACTATTTTCTGCATCTCTTCAGCATAATGTGCAACCAGTGCACTGTCATCTGTAAATAACAGCTCTCTCATCAGTATCCGAGTAGTCTTGGTCTTCTCGCTTAACTAAGTATAATATATATATATATATATATATATATATATATATATATATATATACATATATACATATATAGCATTTGGAGGGTAGACTTTGGACCCATAACTGCTTGCCTGATTCATAGAAAGACAAGATGCAGAAATTACATGGATGCTTGTGCAGGGCTACCCAATCCCACCTTCTGAGAAAGAAATTTGTCATCACTCAAATGGAATCTTTTATTTACTGGACTAAGATCAAGTTGCGCGCTGCGGCCAACCATGCAATTTATCTAGTGATTTTTCACTGGATAGTCAGAAGTTTACATCTGAGTATATTAATTTTACTACTAGACCTATGTAGGGGTTTTAAGAGAGGGGAGTGATCAGTCTAGCTATATGCCTGTACATTTGTTTTTATAACTGAAAAACGTGTGGGAGGGGGACATTTCCTCGTCCCCCACCGATCGACGACTATGCGTGCAGAATGTGAACATCTGTGGTCAACTCGATAATGCTCGAACTCCTCCAGTTAGTGACTGGTCAATGACTGGACCACGATGTGCAACGAACTGGTATTCACGGTGATATGAATGGATCAACGACGTACCAGTGTGCGTTGTCCCACTTACATTGTCCCGGTTGACGTCTCGGCGCAGGCGGTTATCTATGAGATCAATGCTCAGAGTAAGATCATTGAACTTTCCCCTATAGCATAGACTAGAGTGACAAGCTGGCCCGCTGCACTGAAGCCGCCGTGGACCACTGGCTGCCGTCTACTTGCACGGACGAAAGTGCTGTGTCCACTGGCAGGAATAGAACTGTTGAACAGCGTAATAAATGTAACAAATATGTGGCAAGACTAACGTTTTCCTTGACAAAGTGACTGGTGGATAATTAATGGGGTAGGGCTGTAGCCTCCAGATTAGTCATTAGGAGAAAAATGGAAATGAGTTTAAACTGAGGTCAATATCCCAGGTGGATTATCCTACCCAAACTGTGGACATTTTGGGTGGTTGACACTGTTGTGAGCAATGTGAATGTACTTTAAACCTCCACACCACTTGGAGGCTTGCTGGTTTCTTTCATTGTGAAATAGCAAATATAGTTATTTCCTATGTAGCGTACAACTGTACAAACCGACACAAAACAGGATCTGGCACCTCTTTCCACATGTGAGAATCGCAGTTATACGATATAGCTTAGGTGATAGCCTATACGGACATGTTCTACTGCCATTAATTTAGGAAATTAACACTTTTAAAACATTACAATCATGATAGACCAAACATACTGTATATGCTAGCTTAATTACGTACCAAAACGATTTTTAATAATATTATCAACACAACAAAATGACATATCTTTTCAAGTCCGTTGAACAACTGTTATTGTGATATTCCAATTATTTTGTTGTAGTTTGCCTAAATGCACGTATTTAATAATTTATTGTTATTACTGTTGGCACAATATAATTAATTAGTTGACTGTCTTACTATACTACTGTTCTACCTTTCTGGGGTGCACCAGCATGACTGTCACCAGCCCTTGTTGCTATATGTTGATGATATATATATATATATATATATATATATATATATATATATATTATATATATATATATATATATATATATATATATATATATATTATATATATATATATATATATATATATATATATATATATATATATATATTATATATATATATATATTATATATGTTAAATATAATATTATATATATATTTTAAATTAATATATATATGTATATATATATATATATATATATATATATATATATATATATATATACTATATATATATATATATATATATATATATATATATATATATATATATACATATATATATATATATATATATATATATATATATATATACATGGATAAATATAAGCAACAGCTACGACGATCGCTCCTGTAGGTGCGGGTCACAGAGTTAGATCATTAATCTTTCCCTATAGACGACTAGTTCAATAGTGTGTTCTATTTATACCTATGGTGCAGGTGTAGCTGCCACATAGACTCTAACGACAATAAATTAGTAGCTCATGAACAAAAACGTCACCTGGAAAATGTTTAGCGCCGAAAGAATGTAAGCACTATATGTACTATCTATAAATCAATGTCGTGTTGTGATTGCTTATTTTATTTACATGTACTTACTCTGCTGGGGTTAGTTTCAATGTTGTAGTAGTAAAGGTTGTTTATGGCAGAACTACAGTTCTCTGTGTCGTTGCTGCAAAAGCAGCCGCAATTTCAGATTGTCCTCTGACGGGGGTGACACAGTTCGACGACATGGCGGAAAAGGAAAAGTCCATGGAGTCGCGTGGAGGATCAAGATACGGCTCCATTAAGACAGGTCAGTTCAATATAGAGTACCAAACCTGGCCGAGTAAATTCGAAATGTATTTTGGCAACACAGGTAATAAAACTTTGTATGTCTTTGTTGTTAACCCACTAAGTGACGCATATGTGTTGCTAGCATTCATGTCATGCTTTATTTTAGTGCATAGTTTAATAATAATAATAATAATAATAATGCATCATATGTTATCAATGAAGCCAACAACAAATCTTCAACCAGATGAAGGTGGTAGTGAAACAGAAAAAAGAACATAACCGCATCATCAAGTTATGTTTCTTACAGGAGTGGCATCGGAAGAAAGCAATGAATACGCTTTGGCAAGTTTCGAGATGAAGCAAGATGCTAAACAAAAGTCAGCGTTTCGCGAGACTTGTCAGCGATGGTGCAAAGCGGCCTTTCCTGCAGGCGTACTCTCTCCTCTACGCGGAATATTTGGATTGGCTTGGGCTATAGTAAGATATACTATGTTATATGTATTGTTGTTGAACTAGACGTAATACGTGGCCAGTTTATGGGATTTTCATGACAGCAACATGGCTTAAATTATGAGTTAGTATTTCTCATACATTTGATATGAGCGTTACTTTCAAAATTTGCATGAATACACGTGTTACATGAACGTGACGCAGAAAAAATTTTAAAAAGGAAAAAAACAACCCCAAAAAAACTTGTTTTGTTTGGGGAAAAAAACAATGTTCAGTGAATGAATTGTAAAGGGGTTTTTTGAACAAAATTTTTTTAAAACGGGGGTTTTGGTTTTTGGATAATTTGTTGGTTAAGGGGGAAAACAGTTTTTGCGCACTAATACCAATCAGATGTTAAATAAGTGATATTGATGGCCTACGGGTTTGTTTTAGTTGTGGTTACATTTTTGCATTTCATTTATATTCTTTGACAATATTTTACATAATTTTGATACGTTGTATGATGAATATCCTTTTAAGGACATTAAAGTGAATAGGTGTTAGATTAGATGGTATTAGTTCAAGGGAACCACGATGAGAAACGAATGTCAAAGGCATTGCAAGCACAGTTATCGTATTTATGACAGTTTTATGTAAGAATAGTAACAAATCTATCTTTTCTCCTTGAAGGTATTGACGAATATTACTCAGATGTGGATGGGGCCGATCTCGTTGATGCTGGTGGGACATTTGAACGATCCAGTCCAACTCGATGGTGCTGCACTCGCAATAAGCGTGAGTAAAAACATATTATTTTAATTATCTTAAGCAAAACGGGATTACAGTGACGTTGTCATTAACAAGCAAAGGTGGTGATATTGAAGTAGTGCACAATAGGGAGACACTGTTAGCACACACATTAATCAGCTGGAGTTGTCAATCGTAGCATATCGACGGTACGTTATTGTCATTCGAGGCAGGCGGGGCTTGGTGGGGCAAAATCACAGAGAACCCCAAAGTGATCGGCGCCAAGACGGTCAACAGATGCTCATGTAACAAGTGAAGAGGAAGAAGTAGTAACGACGAGATCTTGTACATTCCTCCGGCTGTGCGCTTAGTCTGTGACGTTCTGTCTCAAGTTGGCGTCAAACAGGACGTCGTGAAGTGCGCATGCGTGCGAATTGTTGTAGTCGCCGTACCGCGCGTTGACGTCGCCGAGGATGAAGATACCGGCCTTCGTCTCGACGCGTTCGACGAAGTCTCCAAACTCAAGAAACACCAATTGCGCCCATTGACCGGTAGTACCACCGTACCATTATGAATTTTCCTGGAAATCCTGGAAATTTACCTCACATTACGCTGTTTTGAAAACTGCTCTACTGGACTGTATTAATGGAAATAAAAATATCACACTTGAAAACTGTAGACAACAAAGAATCATTAATCTTGCAAATAATGCACAGACAAGTTCATAGCTGGTGGCTATGTCTAAGAAAAAATGTCATAATTTATCAGTAAATGAAGCCACTTATCAACGTTTTAATGACTTGGGATTTAGTTACATCCTGTGGATGGGTTATGGTTAGGGTCACTGTGACTTAAAAAGGCTTGATTGGTTGATGTAGGGAGGGTGGATGAAACATTGATCTTTACTAGACAGCCGGACTAGAGGAGACCCTATGAGAGCGTAGTTGTAGATCGACGCATTCAAACGATGAAGCGAGCCAGAATTTGGAGTGATCGACACTATGTGATGCTTTGAAAAGTACACGGCGGTTACTCCAAGCAACATGGTCAAAGATATAGCCACATAATGTGACAGTGGTTGCAGGCACGGTGTCCTCGCTTGATAGTCACGTCTGTGTCAAACATAAAATGTCCACAAGTAGTGGTCGACAACAACACAATTTACGCGGCAATCGGCCTAGTGGCAGACTGATCTCGCATTGAGCACACACAACCTGGCGCATTCGTGGTCAGCGTTATGTTCAATAGGTTCGTAGTGTTGACCCCTGTTTACTTCGGTGCTACGCGTCGACGGTTGCTGGTACCACCACAACAGCCACCGTGCCGCTCACGCATTGCATGCTACACTCCATGCATCATTGTTCAGTCGAGCGCACCTGTCGAATCGCATGTGACTCAGAAACTATCTAATGTAGGCCGTCGTGCGTGAAGTGCGGTACCACGCTTAACCATCAGCTATTGACAAGTGTCTTGTTGTTGATGCAACGAATAGTTGAAACTTGAGATAAAAGTCACTCTAATACTAAAAAACGTCTTAAAACACCAAGTAACTGCGTGGTTCAGGTTAATATTGACTCTTACATAAAATAACTGTGAAAATGCACTGAGAAATCTTTGTTAAAAACATTTAAAATACAAAATATGCACGGAGTTTGTTTCGATATAGCCACATATGTATGTAGGCGCAACCACGTGACGTAACTATTTGTATTGTGTCGCAACGTAGTAACACTGCTTCCCGACTTGTTAGCTGTCTTTAGCCATGTAGACGGCTCCATTAATTTCTTGATATCCAAATGTATCCCACAGTATCGTGCAACTGCACCCTTCTCGATTGTCACAGTAAACTACAAACTAACCACTCTGGAGGCTTGTATCTTATCCTTATGACAATCCTAGTTATACTAATCTGCAGCCTTCGCGGGTCAAATGTTATCGTAGGCCCTCTTCACCCAATTGGTCACCACGCTGTGTTTGGCTCGTTCAGTATAGTTGGGCTCCTTTTTCGGATACATCAAACCTGTTTGATTGTACAATCTTCATTCTATCGAAAAACGTTGCCCACCCGTCCGCTTATTCTTATGCTGACCAAAATATTCGTATGTTTGATGCAACGAAAATGACTATAAATGTGTTAATATTATTGATTTTAAGGTGATCAACGTCACTTGTGTTGCCACCGCCCAAGGACTGGGAACGGGTTGTGACACGTTGTTCTCGCAGGTGAGAAAAGTACCTTGTTGTTCCCCTCTTGTTGTCCCTGTCGTCAGTGGAGAGGTTGCCATGGTTACTGTCATCTTTTCTTCGTCTTTTCTTTCCTCACTTTTCTCTCACTGAATTCTCTATCAACAGTCTCCAATTCATTCTATATGTTGCTGTTGTTCTCCATTATCCCCCCACTCTTTCCAGATCTCTCTTAACGCAGTCCTCCCATGTCTTTCGCGGTCTTCCTCACCTCCCTTTACTCTCCACTTTTTGTGCATATGTTGTCTTTGCCAATTTTTCATCTCCCAATCTTTTCTACATGTCCGGTCCATTTCAGCCTACTGCTCACCAGTTTATTTGAAATGAGCGAATTTTTGAATTGTCCACGCACGCGCACACGCGCACGCGCACGCGCACACGCACACGCACACGCACACGCACACGCACACGCACACGCACACGTTCACACGGAAACGCGTCCGCATATTTCATAAAAAATAAAATACCCGTAAATCCGCTAAGAAATTTGTACTGCACTGCAGAAATCAATGGATTGTTTGCTATATTAGTAGTGTCTGAGACTGTTGGTTTCGCGAGGATAACATTTTTACTACAACATATTAAGTAACACCCGTTTATATACATAACTATGGACGTTCTTTCGTTGATTGCAGTCGTTTGGAAGTAAAAACAAAAAGATGGTTGGAATATATTTACAAAAAGGTAGGTGTCGACAATATTTACACAAGCCCTTTTACAAGCCTCTGTCTGTCTACCCCTCACGTAACCCTCGTTGTCATCTGCTGTTGAAACCGATTAAATTGGTGCATTTTCTGTCGAGTCATTTGTTAAAATCGTTGAGAATGCACACGTCATAAATGACATCCCCGGTACATGTTTGTGTCTGTTTACATTTTTATGCTGGGTCTAATGCTATTTGACACACGATTCACACGTCAATGTGTCAATTATCTTTTGACGAATCGCATTACAGTAAGTAATTTGCCCGTTTTCCCTTCCAGCTGTGTATATATTCCTGCTTGCTCTAATACCATGGATCGCGGTATATCTGAACATTGAAAGCCTCCTAGGTCGTGATGGGACAGGAACGAGACGTTTCAAGGTTAATACATTTACTGCACCATTGTGTTATTTGAAAACGACACATCAGCAAAATCTTCCTGAATGTCTCGTCTGTGAGAGGTGTCATTGTATGTTTCGTTATTGCTAGAATGGTAATATTACGTAGGGTAATAAGGAAATAAAGTCAGCGTTTTAATGATGACAGTGAATGTATTTTCACCTTCTAACGTCCAAATTCCAAGATTTATAATTGTAAAAAATAAATTGTTATTGTGTAAATTATGTCATCAAGTATACATTTATATATATATATATATATATATAATATATATATATATATATATATATATATATATATATATATATATATATATATATATATATATATATATACATATAATATATATATTATTATATTTTATATATATATATATATATATATATATATATATATATATAATCATATTATAATATATATATATATATAAAATATATATATATATATATATATATTAAATTTATCTTTTCCAGATTGACAGGGCATTACATGCTGATCTTTATTCCCGGAGCTTTTGTAAGTAATGTCTTTTTCAATCAGAACTCTAGAGCTATGTACAGTATAGCTCTATAACTTATAAGGTATATGGTACGTGCCGTATATGTTATAAGGTGTACAGTACGCTATTATATATGTTTTTTCTGGGGCAAATTCTCGAAATATACTTGAAAAGAATATTTATTCACGGGTGGCGCCACACTGTGGCATGATGGGACAACGTCATTGACCTTCTTGTACCAACTGCTCTTTTGGATTTGCGATTTTCGGATGGAAGGGAACGTTAGGAATGTTGAATATTTGTCTTTGCGTTAATCTTTATGAGTTGTTACATGGTAATGGAAGATTCAAATCTATTGTCTGTTGGTGATGCAATATATATTTAGAGTACCGGTTTTGATGAGTGAAAGTGTGGTTTAACCTTTTCGGGACCAAACTCCGATATATCGGGGTTGGCGACTAGTGTTCACATTAATCGCTAGATGTCAGCGGCATTTCTGTGCAAAGCCTCCATTGAAAGACCCGTATGTAACCAGATAATTTGCAATTTGTTTTAGACATTTCCGGGAATTTTCCGATTAAAGCAGTATACAGAATATCGGTTACAAAAAGTAGGGTCTACCTTTAATACCGTATGAACCTCTAATCAGAACCAAAACGTATCTACGTTCAGAATGTTCTCTTAGTATTATATATATATATATATATATATATATATATATATATATATATATATATATATATATATATATATATATAAATATATTAATTTAACAAATATATCAGCCTGTCTCTTTTGAGCCTATAACACCAACTATCTTTTGTAGACCTTGGACATACATAACGGTAGGGTATGGATTAACAACGACATTGCCCATTAACTGTTAATGTCTACATTGTCTCATATTGGTCTTGACTTTCTTCTTCAGTTTTTCTTCCTGTACGTTATCTTGTCCAGATACCTGCAGAACCAGGTGAGTTGTCTGTATCAACTTACGAATGTATACATTTTAAATAATAAATTAGTGTTACTTCGAACAAATGCATATTTAGAAATAACTAATGTGTTGCATGAACAACATCGGTGCAGTGTTTCACGTTCACGTTCACGTTCACGTTCACGTTCACGTTCACGTTCACGTTCACGTTCACGTTCACGTTCACGTTCACGTTCACGTTCACGTTCACGTTCACGTTCACGTTCACGTTCACGTTCACGTTCACGTTCACGTTCAATAAAAGTAGGCATTGCCATATGTACTAACGCACACGCACAAGCACACATACTACATGCAAAAGGCTATACTTAGAGATCTATTCGCGAAATTTCATTAGACCTGTATAGGGGTTTGAAAATCGTCATCGCTTAAAACAAACACCGACTTAAATCTCCGTCAGTTGTATCGGGTTGAAATGTTGCTTGTGATTTAGCGGGCACATTGGGATGGATCGTAGATTTATAGTTTAATCTTGGGGGGGGGCTCGACATTTCAAAATATTACTAAAGGCTATACGTGTAGTTCCATCAGTGTTTTATGCATCATCGAAATTATGGTGTCGCTTGACGTTAGACACTGCATCATACGTATGAGGGTATGATTTATTTATGGGACACGCTTAAACAATATAAAGCTATTTCAAACGTATTAGCGCGGGCTATCGCCTTTCCCATGCGTGCTACGTCGGGTAACTTAGCTAGTTAGATATTCATTGGACGTAGGTTCTATTGCTGCTGCGGTATCTGTTAGAGGATTATTTTTCAATGGTAACATTTGTTTGATAAACACATGGGAAGAAACATCCCATAATAGTAACAATTGGTATTACCCATAACGCTGTGTTAAACGTGGATTTTTAATGGTGGCAAAGATCAATCAATATGTTGTACAAATGAAAGCTCGCGTCTGTGTGTTCCTGTAGTAATTCGTTTTATTTGCAGAACATTGTCATACCAAATGTGATCATCGGAGTTGTGGCGAATGCGTTGAACGTGATCATGCACTATGTATTCCTTTATAAGCTGGGCTGGGGCACAAGGTGAGTAGCACAATGCACGACGCACATTAAAATACGGTTGGAATTTATACTGTGTGGTTTATAAAATAATTACTACAAAACCATCACACGGCAATAACTCAGATATGTATTGCCATGTCGCCACCTGTCGACATACGAAACATATATTCATGAAGTGTAATTCACTAGGTGTTGCCGACAAATTTTATACTCTCGAAGTAATAATTATATAAACAATACCAACAATAATTAATAAAAATAATTTTACATTTACTACTGCTAATGGTTAGTGTCATTATTATTATTATTATTATTGTGATATCTGATGTTATTACTAATAGATCCATTTGTGTGGAATGCTAGGGGACCCCCGAAACAGAAATGGCGATCAGTTTAAGTGATTGTTTTCGATATTAAAGGTTGTCTACAACTAGTTGCCTGAGAACGTTGATACGTAATACTTATAACAACAATAATGTTAACATACAATGATTTTACATTTACTACAGGGGCTCTGCGCTGTCCCTGACCTTGTCTCATGGCACCATGTTCACTCTGACCCTAAGTTATATTGCATGGTCGAAGGTCTACGAGGGGTCATGGGACGGTAAGCAAATCCTGGATAATTAACTTACCATCTTGCTAGTGGAGTCGTTAAACTACAAATGTTAGGGTAATAGTGGTATGCTGGAACTAACATGGCACCATATAACAGTTTTAGAGAGTGCTGCCCGATTATAAAGGTAACAAGTTCAATGTAAAATATTTATATAATTATAATTCACTTTCTACAAATTGACTAATAGTTCTACATTTAAATAATTTGTTTGTGTTTTGAAAAGCCAATTAACATTTAGAAAAAAATCGTTCCCATAGGATGGTCTACTAATTCAAAATGGCCGCCAACAATTAATTATTCATTTGTCTTTCTGTATCATCAGGGCAATTTTCAAGGAGGTGCCAACATTATTTGCTGAGATTTGAGCGGCCATTTAGGATTTATGCAAATTAGTAAATCCTTTTATGTTATGTTGTTGATGAGAGCATGTGGAACTGTGCGTGCATTTGGTAGAATTTCCAGAATATAGGTTTTCTTTAGCTTTGTTTGGCCAATATTTTCTGCTTAAAATAATATCACACTGCATGAATGTACTGATACATGTAGGGTATACTAGACCACGGATCTATAGGATTTTTGCTTCTGTAGCACCACACTGCGCTGACACTCAGTATTACGAAGTCACTGTAGTAGTATGGTTATAGGTTGGACATGTAGGACATACGTTGCTATGTTTCAATAATGTAAGTTGTTTAACATGGTTGTAGGTTGGAGCACGGAAAGCTTTCAAAATTGGGGCCCGTTCGCTAGTACGTCTCTGGCCGGAATGTTAATGGTGTCCGTGGAGTGGTGGAACTTCGAGATCGGGACTTTTCTGTCAGGTAAAATATACCGTAGTGTACACAGATCGTGCGGTT
>JAODUO010000165.1:122500-125000 GCA_025642075.2 Ridgeia piscesae | reverse complement strand
ATTGTCTTAAATTATAATGTCTACTGAATGTTGTTGAATCTACAATATCCTGTTCCAGGTCGCAGGCAAGGCGATTCTCTGCGGCATTGGGAGACAGCTGTACGGCGTGGCATTAATGGTTCTATGTCATACCTGCATCGCCATGCCAATTGGAATTCCATTGATGTTTCTCACGAGCTTGCGCACCGAAGGTACGGTGTAGTGTAATTTACTCTCTCGAATCACTGGTTTCCGAACAGGGTTTTCTGCAGTACCTTGGCAACAGGTGTACTGTAATCAAAGGCTGACCTGGCATCCGATTACATATTTAAAATTAATTTTATTTGTTGATATTATATGTACGCGCGTGCATCGTATGCTATTGCATGCATGCGCGCGTGTTTGTATGTGTGTGTACGTGCGTGCGTGCGTGCGTACGTGCATGCGTGCGTTCATTCTTTCGTTCGTTCGTTACCTGGGTGCGTGCATGCATGCGTGCGTATGATAGAGTCCTTATGGAAATAATTATGTTCAAGTTGCAGGCATGAGTGTCTGCTCATTCTATCGTTGCATTGTTCCAGTGCAGTCACATGTTTCTCTAACTATAATGCTTCTCACTTGTGCGTTGACAGCTTTCTGGTGGGCCATGGTCGGAAGTCTAATCCTACAGGCCTTTCTAATGATGTGCCTTGTTGCACGATTGGACTGGTCACAAGAAATCGAAAAGGTATGTTGTTCCAGCTAGGATTCCTTAAGTTTAAACAGATCTAGCATAATTTCAATAGTCATCTAGAAATATGTGAATATTATAAAATGATATAAAGCTTTCGTCGCCAATAATATTGTCCCAGTGATATGAATGAAACGTTTTAAGTGACTTCCAATATAATAATAATAATAATAATAATAATAATAATAATAAAGCTTTATTGCTATATTCAACGTGCATTACTTGATGAATTGGAATGTAGCCTGGCGTTGACTCATATAGTGCCTATATATACAATAAAATGAAATATGGCAAATAAATATAAGATATAGATATAAGATATACATTGTACATAATTTGTTCTTTAAAATGTTTTTTAATATAATAAATAAATAAAGACAAAATTAAAATAATAGATTATCTATTTAACAATAATTGTGGTGTAAACTTGTTAATAAATTAATATTTATAAAATGTCCTATTAAAATATTATATATATATATATATATATATATATATATATTATCTTCTAAAAATATAATTTAAATTAATAAACATACATTATAAGAGGACTAAAATACAATTTAAAATTATATTTTCAATTACAATTGAATGCGTCCAATTTTGTTTAAAAATATATTTATACAATTATACAATACAAAAAGCTATTACAGTACCATAATGTTCGCATCATCCTTCGGAGTGTGCGATAGTATCGTAGTAATATATTGGATGCGTGTCCTGTGAGCAGGCGCTGAAAAGGGCAGGCGTGACAGGGATGCTGCTGCCGAAGCAAGACGACGCTAAAGGAGAAGACGACGAAACTGCAAGTAAGACATGAGCGAAATTGTGGGATGAGAGTGACGTCATGATCAGTGGATGTGCATTTGCCAACATAAACACAACAGGGGCCTAAGTTATATTTACTGGTGAAATTAGATGAGCAATGTTGACAGTTGTGCCCTAGCGATGAAATAACCTTTTTAAGACCCAGAAGGTGTCCGTTTATAGTATAGATGGGCTTGTTGGTGGATGTCAGTAAGACTGGGTAACACTCTTGTGTTTTTTATTTATCTCAATTATTGTGAAAATGACTATTAACCGCTATCGCGTCTTTGGTTTATTAGGTACAATTTAAAATGTCACTATACTTTTAAACATACTTCAGAGTAGTAATGATGTGTGTATTATCTTCCAGTGTCAAATATGCAAACAATTCAACTACATCCGGACGACCACCTCAGTATAGAATCGCCGCCACTAACCACGTCAGAGCTCTTACTCAGGTAAAGTATGTGTAATGATCTTATCCCAGTGTAGTATGGAAACCACTAACCAATTCACAGCTCTTACTCATGTAGAGTATGTGTAATGATCTTATCCCAGTGTAGGATGGAAGCCACTAACCACGTCAGAGCTCTTACTCAGGTAGAGTATGTGTAATGATCTTATCCCAGTGTAGGATGGAAACCACTAACCAATTCACAGCTCTTACTCATGTAGAGTATGTGTAATGATCTTATCCCAGTGTAGGATGGAAACCACTAACCAAGTCACAGCTCTTACTCGGGTAGAGTATGTGTAATGATCTTATCCCAGTGTAGGATGGAAGCCACTAACCACGTCAGAGCTCTTACTCAGGTAGAGTATGTGCAATGATCTTATCCCAGTGTAGGATGGAAACCACTAACCAATTCACAGCTCTTACTCAGGTAGAGTATGTGTAATGATCTTATCCCAGTGTAGGATGGAAACCACTAACCAATTCACAGCTCTTACTCAGGTAGAGTATGTGTAATGATCTTATCCCAG
>JAODUO010000165.1:92500-117500 GCA_025642075.2 Ridgeia piscesae | reverse complement strand
TTGATAACAACGTCCTACATATTTGGATAAACACAGCAATGTGACCATATTGTGAGAGTAACTTCCATGGATAGGCTGGACCAGTTGTCTTATTGGTGAAGTTGTGAGATGATCTCACGAAGATTCCTGGCCAGTTTGATACTGGTTGCATCGTTTGCAGGTAGGATATACTATACCATCATTCTATGTATTGTGAATTATATATATATATATATATATATATATATATATATATATATATATATATATATATTTTATATATGTATATATATATATATATAAAACAATAAGTAGATGTTAATGAGTGATATTAATGTATGCAGTCCGCCACAATCAATGTTCTAAAGTAATATACCCAAAACGTGTTTTGGCTTAGGAGTAATGTGCCGTGATGCCCCCTGGAGAGTCGCAGGGAAGATCTGCGTGGATGATTGTTCAGATCTTCCCTCGGGAAAATACCAATCGTGCGATGGTTGTGACAAGTTCGTCGTCTGCAAAGCGGGGTAAGAAGGAGACACTAAAACGATGCAATAGTTCTGATACGATTTATAATCAAATGGACATAGGTTGTTTTTAGAATATGTCATTTATGAAGCTTATGACATACTATTATATACGTGTGATTGAATATTAATAACGACATTCGTTTTTCTTCTAAACAACCGTCTTAATATTCATTGCACTAGGAAAGTTGTTACTGGACATTATTTATATATGTTATGGCGATCATTCGACGGTTAACGAAACCGCTTACTGCGATATACACCACTCCGAATGTCTGGCTACAGTGGCGGTGGCGGTGGCGGTGGCGGTGGCGGTGGCGGTGGCGTTGGCGGTGGCGGTGGCGGTGGCGGTGGCGGTGGCGGTGGCGGTGGCGGTGGCGGGAATAGTGGGCGACAAACAATACACACGCCTGCATGCATTTGTCGACAGGCCTGCGAAGGACGTTCCGTTTCCTAATTAATACACCAGCCATAACCCACATCGGTTTGATGGGTTTAGACTGGTGAATATGTTACCAGTGGATCTATGGGTAAAACAACTAAAATTGAACCTTGTCTACAATATTATCAATGACCGAGCACCGAGGTATTTGTCCGATTCCGTAAAGGTAACATGCAAACAGCACCGTATCAATATAAGATCGAGTACTCTGTCTCTTCATGTGCCGTATCTTAAATCATTTGGTCAAACTTCCTTTCTTCCATGAGTCAACGTAAATGTCCAGTGAAACAGTTTCTGTTTAATTATCTTAATGATCACGAAACCAGTTCATTTATGTATTTGTAATCGTAACTTATGAGGTACTTTTTATGATTTTTATGATTTCTGTAATATATGACAGGGTTTCACAAATGACCTATAGTGTTTTTATCAGTATATTATTTCCCTCCTTTTTAATATTGCAATTATTAATGTATTTCACAAGTAGTAATTAGTTACTCCCACTTTATTTATTATTGTTGTTTTAGTATGTTATATTTGTCATATTCTGTCAATGTCTGTCATGTATCCGTCGTTACTATTTATTGGTCGTAGCTGTCTGGAATTTCTTGCTGGAGCGAGCATCGAATTCAGATATGCTGGTTGTGTTTATGAGAGGGCTTGATGAGCTATTGTACAAATCTTTAAAATAATGCGATAGTGCACAGGGAGCCAATGCAATGATTTCAGAAGTGGCACTGTGCCAGATATGACGTACCAAGTTTATAAACATCTAAAGAGAGTGTCGTCGCTAATTGTAACAAATGCGGCAGATAGTTCAAGTAGGGTTAGGACGATAACTTTGTCATTTTCAGTGTTAAGGCTGATGTCAATTAGTACTTTTAAAAGTGCAGTTTCTGTAGAGTGAAATTGTATGTACGCATATTGCGACATATTGGATAAGGCATTTGTGTAGTTGTGAGACCTGAGACGATTAGCTACAAGCTTTTCAATTTCTTGTGAAATAAAGCTCAGGTTGGAAATGGGTCTGTAGCAATTTTAGTTCATATTTAGGCAGAGATGTCTTCTTAAGAGCTGGGTTTACATGCGCGCATTTAAAATCGTCAAGAAATGAGCTGGACAGTGATGAATTTCTGATGTCTGTTATTGGTTTAGTTAATAAGTCAAGACATGCTTCAGCAGTATGGTCGGGAGTGGGTCGAGATCACAGGATTTACTTGGGGCGACAGGATTATTTGTCTCACTTCAGCGATTGCGGCTGGTTTAAACGACTAGGAAAGGAATCACACATTGACTTCATTGATACATGAGTATATAGAGAAGGAGCAGGCCCCGCCTGTGTAAGATTTGATTTCTGCATTTCCGTAGCTGTTCTGACGTATCAGAGCTGTTTAAGACCATATTTGCACAATAGTCCGGTTTTTCCTTTGCCATTTCTCGATTATGTTGATGCCATTGTCGTGAATAGCCAGACCAGTCCAGGGATGAACGCGATTTACGCCAAACACCTTCCAGATAGTCTTTTAGATTTTACGCTTTCCGGGGTCATCCAAGGAGCTGGCGGCTATTATGACACAGATTTAGATTTAATGGGTGCATGTTTGTCAAGCAGTATCTTAAATATTTGACGGTACTGTTCGTATAAGTCTGATACATTTTCTTTAGGATGTGTGACAAGATCGGGTGTGAGGTTATCAGTCAATAATGCTAAATAATAAACGACGCGGTCCTCATTACCTGATCTACTCCGTTGAAAGCCGCTCTCTTGGCAGCACGCCGTGCACCCCCAGTAGCGGTTAATTGGTTCTGGCAGCAGTGAGAGAGAACATTGAGTGTCTACCTCGTTCGTGTCACCAGCGTCTTATTGAAACAATTATACAAATATACAGTTTATAACATACCACAGTGTATACAATTATTAGTTACAGTTAATTTATTAGGTTACGATTGAAAGTCTTTATTAATTATTTATTACTTGTTCAGTGAATATTAACTGACGATATGACGTCAGAGCTGGATTTTTGTAATTGATGATATTACTTTCTATTCAATCTTGTTGTACTTAAATTAAGTTATAGTTACTTAATTATTATTACTATTTTTTATGTCTTTTGTTTTACTGGATTCGTCCAGCAGGTGATTATAATTATGATAATATGATTGCTAATGCAGGGTACGCTACGTTTTGTCTGTCTGTCTGTCTGTCTGTCTGTCTGTCTGTCTGTCTGTCTGTCTGTCTGTCTGTCTGTCTGTCTGTCTGTCTGTCTGTCTGTCTGTCTGTCTGTCTGTCTGTCTGTCTGTCTGTCTGTCTGTCTGTCTGTCTGTCTGTCTGTCTGTCTGTCTGTCTGTCTGTCTGTCTGTCTGTCTGTCTGTCTGTCTGTCTGTCTGTCTGTCTGTCTGTCTGTCTGTCTGTCTGTCTGTCTGTCTGTCTGTCTGTCTGTCTGTCTGTCTGTCTGTCTGTCTGTCTGTCTGTCTGTCTGTCTGTCTGTCTGTCTGTCTGTCTGTCTGTCTGTCTGTCTGTCTATTGTCATATCAGACCGAGTGCTTGGCGCTTCACGAACTCAACCTTTTTCAGTGTCCTCTCATTGTTTGGTTCAACAAGAATTACGTCAATGAAGCTTGGATTGGAATCGTTATTGGACTGTCAATCTTGAGTCTTTTTCTGCCGGCTGTTTTCTTCCAGGGTTGCGCTTTGTGCCTCGTACACGTCTTTTTCGGTCACACAAACATGACAGGAACTCATCAATTTCACAAATCAACACAATATAGCAAACGTACGAAGTTAAGAATCTGTCAGAACTGTATTCTTACCACCCTTCTATATGGATCATAGTGCTGGGGTATGACAGAACAAGACATGTCCAGACTATCTTCCTTCCACACAACCAGTCTCCGGAGAATCCTAAGGATATTATTACCCAGAAAAATTCCAATAAGCAACTACTTGAAGAGACCAACCAGGAAAGCATGCGATCCATCACCACCAGGAGACGTTGGAGGATATTGGCTCCGAAAAGAAGACACATCATCACCAGAACCGCCGTACGCTGGACCCCTGAAGGGAAAGAAAGAGAGGACGTCCGAAACCAACACGGCGCCAAACAGTGGACAAAGAGACGAAGGAGACAAGACACAATCAGGGCACCATCGAGATATTGGCCAGGGATAAACCGGCGTGGAGGAATTTCGTCGCTGCCCTAAGCGCCTCTAGGTGTGACAGGCACTAAGGAAGTCACCATTTCAGCAGGGAAGATTTCTGACACACGGGAGCCAGAAGTGATGTTCGCTGATGTGAATGCTTTGGAAAGGCAAAACCAAGGGCTTCGGCGGTATCATATGTAGTACATAAGTGATGATGTGGATATCTCAAGGGAACAATGTCTAGTTAGTCGCAACATGATGTATGCCTGAAAACCTGTGATTACTCACTTATAATTTATTTTAGAGAATGGCTCATCTTATCTGCATAGCATGCTCGCTATTTTAATATTTTAATGTTGACATATGTTGATGCTGACAGTCCACGATCATTTCTGTTTTATCGGGTTCACAAAGTGGAGGTACAAACTTACTTTGAATGGTGAAAAATGCATTTGTACTTACTTGCTCTTTAACAGTGCTGCCAAATGTAAAATGTTTTGGTGAATTAAAGAGACGTCCCCCGTTATTCTGAATGTAAAGCTTCAATTTATTTCCGGTTTGTGAAGTCCCCCTGGATCAACGTCCCGCTTAACCCCTTTTCCCCCAATTATCCCCGGTTTCCCCTACAAAAGGCACATGACAGGCCCAACATGCAAGTGCGTGGTGCCGGAACAGGAAGTTGACTATAGACATCAACACATGACTGGACCATCGACCACCTTCTGGAGTCAACGACTACATCGACCACACACGCACCCACATACACACGTACATGCATATGTACGTATGTACATAGTACATATGTACGTACATACATCATAGTACATATGCACGTACATACATACATACATACATACATACATACATACATACATACATACATACATACATACATACATACATACATACATACATACATACATACATACATACATACATACATACATACATACATGCATACATACATACATACATGCATGCATGCATGCATGTATGCATACATACATACATACATACATACATACATACATACATACATACATACATACATACATACATACATACATACACATACATATACACATACATACATACATACATACATACCATACCATACCATACCATACCATACCATACCATACCATACCATACCATACCATACATACAGTACATACATACATACATACATACATACATACATACATACATACATACATACATATATACATACATACATACATGCATGCATGCAAACATACATACATACATACATGCATGCATACATACATACATACATACATACATAAAAATACATATACACACATACACACATACATACATACATACATACATACATACATACATACATGCATACATGCATACATGCATACATGCATACATGCATACATGCATACATGCATACATGCATACATGCATAAATGCACACATAGACACATGCACACATGCACACATGCACACATGCACACATGCACACATGCACACATGCACACATGCACACATGCACACATGCACACATGCACACATGCACACATGCACACATGCACACATGCACACATGCACACATGCACACATACACACATACACACATACACACATACACACATACACACATACACACATACATACATACATACATACATACATACATACATACATACATCATATATTAGAAAGCATCATGCAATTTGGTTGTGAAGGCATATTATTAATAACAAAATCTATAACTGTTAACAATTTTCATCATATCGTCCACAGCAAGCTGCGCACGTGGAGATGTCCCACAGACAACGTGTGGGATGACTACTACAAAATCTGCAGGTCCGTCTCCACAACATGCCCGCAACGTCGTAAGTACAACAGCAGAACAAAGACGCTAACAAACTCATCGTGAAATTGTGTGTCTGTACAAGAGAAAGGACTATTGTCAAGCGTGCGACAACCAACATCGCATGTCCCAGTTGTTAACCGCTTGCGAACTCTGTTTTCTACGTACAGCAATCGAAGGATGTCGGAATGTAAACACAAGTTGTCTTCATAGGCGAGGTGAGATCAGAATAAGCGGGAATACTAATTCTGGCTAGATGGCGCGTTTATTTTCTAGCTTCACTCGTTTTCTGCTACACCGAGACAGCGCGATTACTTTATTGCTTGACTACATCACGAACACTAGGGCTTCTACTACGGTTACTCAGTTTCGACATTTATGTTGCACTATCCTGCTTGTTTTATGGTATGTTACCTAAGAACTTACCTTTTGCGTTGCTCGTCATCAATCAGGTCACAGTCGTGATGCCGCTACAGGTGATGCGCGTCACTACCGTCAACAGCACCTTCCTAGGCCGGAGATCCCCCCGACCGCCGGACGGACGTCTTCGGGGGTAGGACTGGGACGGGGGCGGGCGGGCAGGGCGGGCGGGCGGGCGGGCGGGCGGGCGGGCGGGCGGGCGGGCGGGCGGGCGTGCCGGCAAAGATACACTGTTTTTTATATAGAAGTATAGAAGTATAGTAGTTCTTTTGTTTAGATATGGTTGTTGTTTGACAGGACAAGGAGCCATTACGCACAGAGCCTTTTTCCCCGCCATCTTCTCCCCGGTGGCGTATGGTGTTCAGTGGATTCTGAAACGAAACGAAAGGAACAGGCGGGAGAAGAAGAGGCTAGATCGGGAGGCGCGGGAGCGGGAGCGGGCGTTGGAGCGGCAAGAGCGGGAGCGGCTGGAAAGGGAGCAGGAGCGGGAGCGGGAGCGGGAGCGGGAGCGGGAGCGGGAGCGGGAGCGGGAGCGGGAGCGGGAGCGGGAGCGGGAGCGGGAGCGGGAGCGGGAGCGGGAGCGGGAGCGGGAGCGGGAGCGGGTGGAGCGGGAACGGAAGGAGCGAGAGGAGCGGATGCCGCATCCGACCAAACCGCTAATTCAACCTCGGTTTATGCCGGAGGACCCAGGTGGGTTTGAAACGTGCACGTCTGTGTCCTTGTCCTAACGTCTGTGTCCTTGTCCTAACGTATGTGTCCTTGTCCTAACATCTGTGTCCTTGTCCTAACGTCTGTGTCCTTGTCCTGCAGCTACCGCTCGCTTCTATCAGTCTGTATTGGAACTCTGGTTAGCATTGCACTCTTCCATTGACATTTAATTAATTCATTAATTAACCAATTAGCATATTTATTTATTATATTTTATTATATAATAATCTTAATATTTTATTCTTTACTATACAGTAATAATTTACTTATTTATCTTAATAATTTAGAGACTAGATAATGAATCTTAATTACTTAGTGTAATACACTTACGTAATATAAATTACATTATATGTAAATAAAAAAGACTATAATATAGTCTTTTTTATTTACATATAATATAATATTTACCCTGATATAAACTTTTGTGATCCCATGTACGTTTTATAATGTGTGTACGCGTGTATGACCCGGGCTAATCACGGAAATACGGCACTTTGGGAAATAATAATAATAAATGACACCATCAACAGGGGCCCGAATCACTGAGATACATATAGGCGAAGATACGTCATTAATCAACATTCACGGTTACGTTTAAGGAGTTTAAAAAGTGCACAAATCCACCGCCATGACCTATGACTTCATTGTGAGGTCAGTGTTTGGAACACGTGATCTTTCTTTGTCAAGGAATGAAATGCATTATTTAAGAGTAAAAATGAATGAATTTGCTACGGTGTGCTGGCCGGGACACGGAAGAAATGCCTTACAACCGGTTGAGTAATACGAAGAAACATGGTTCCGCAAATCTTTAGGAGTGGGTCAGATGTTGTTCAGTTATCAGACTGCGCGCAAAACCTTTAATACATTTTTTGGTACATGCTCTTTAATTTTCGAGTTCTAGTTGTCATATTTATGATTATAGATTATAAACACTGATAGTGTATCTTGCTGTCAAGTCGTTATTATTGTCGTCGGTGCCGACAATAACGACGATGTCGATGATGATTCATTACGACAAAGTACGCAACGATGATGATGTCGTCGAATATGATCATTATGACGATGCTGTTTATGGTGATGATGGTAATGGTTGTCGAGACAAAGAATTCAGGTGAAAACAGAATTAGGAACGGAATTCCACAGATGGCATCATATAAATGTGACAATGTGTACTTTGACTTGTATGGCGGGGTAAGACGTATAACTTAGCGTTGTGATAAGGTTCTCCGTGCGTATGAATACAATGAAAAGCGTCAAACGTCACATAAAACATATCGATATCGGAATCTAAAACGAGACTGCATCTAAGCCCAAAAATGAAAGGAACTACGTGTGATATAGAATACCTGAGACAATCCTTAATTCGCCAGCGAAAGCAAATAGCCCGACATAATGTTATGAAAAGACAAAGTATAGAGTCTGATTCGATTGGACTCTGTTCTGTCGACACCGAGTCTCTTCAGTGTAGGTCGCGTGTCGTTGACATATCATTAGTTTGTTAGTCATCCAATGTCCCCAATGTTCTGTCAACATTCACTACGTCTTCTGTAATGACATTTTAGAAATATTATAATAATTATTTATTATTTTAACTTAAACAAAATAGATAATTTATAATTTTAAAAGACATTTTCGATACATATTTATTTATTTACTAGCTTAACATAATTATTTTTAAGTAGATAATCTATCATTTTAAAGGACATCTTAGAGATGTTATTTATTTATTAGATCAAATTAGCAGTTTTATTTAGAATTTAAATTTTTATGTATATTATATAATTAATTGTCATATTTTTTATTTATTGTATATAATAATATATGTACACACACACACGCACACGCGCACGCGCACACGCACGCGCACACGCACACGCACACGCACACGCACACGCACACGCACACGCACACGCACACGCACACGCACACGCACACGCACACGCACACGCACACGCACACACACACACACACACACACACACACACACACACACACACATAGGCACTGCGTGACTCAACGCCAGCATATATTCCTTTTTAACATTATTCATTGTTTGAAAATGGCAAATAAAGCTTTATAACTACGACTCTTTGTCTAATTCACCCGTGTTTTGTAGGCAGCAGGCGTCCCGTTTGTAACGGTTCTCCGGGATCAGGCTGCGTGAGTTCGTGTGACGGCCTACGGCAGGGCATCAACTACCAGAGCTGTCTTAGCTGTTACGTTTACGTCACGTGCAATAACATCATGACTGACAACAGGCCATGCGCGGGTACCCTGGTGTGGGATGACGTTGCCAAGGCTTGCCTCTGGGTGTCGACCACATGCAGACAGTGCTAATATGTAAGCAGTTCCCGAAATTGTGATCTTATGTAGTTCTCTACCTGTGATAACATTTGTGAAAAATATTTTGTCAATCGTTAATGTCAGTCGGTTGCGGAACGTGAAATGTAATATTTGTTTGCAACGGGGCAGCCATTTTGGTCTTATATATGGCCGCTATTTTCTTTTTCTTTTAGTTATTTCACATCAGTGATGGTGGAATTGAATTACTCGTATCTGGAAACATATAAAACAACAGTTTAGTTATGTTTGGATCTTGTCTGGGTGCAAAGTTACGACAAGTTTATTTTAGCGGCCATTTTGGATTTTACGTTCCCCCAAAAATGCCCAAGATTGAGAACTCCACACCCACCAGGATGTCATTACGTACAGGCCAGAGACTAGTGAGCAACTGCTGTACTAGAACCACTGCTGTACTAGAACCACGCCGTTTCATTTACAAATTCATTCACTAATTGCCGCTCATGTGCACTAAAGGGGCCTAACAAACACAAACCTAATTTAGTACTCTTACAAGTTGACTACTATTTAAAGTGCCTGAGAACAATGATATTGATTCGGGCATTATACAAATAAATGTTATTATTATTATTATCATTATTATTATATGACAATACCGTATCTCGGCTATTTCCCCAAACGCAAATAGAGCAACTATGTATTAACCTACTACATGCGCTATTTTGTGGTATGGGTGTTTGTAACCAACTGTTGGTATAGTTTGGCGGTGAATTGTTTTATACAGCCACTGACGGCATCCAATTCCAAAACCGATACAAGTCCATTGTTTCCTAAATTGATTATTATGTACGTGCCTACGATAGCTGAAAACCGCACGCACCACCAATCTTAACTAGTCGCCATCTAAGGCGAAGGTAACTTTACTTGCTGCAGATTAACCAACGTATATCTAGTGTCAGTTTTTACTGATTTACTCAAAAGTATCAAGTGATTTTGTTGCAGTGCTTCAATTTATGCGTGTTGTTCTTTCAACAGCATGTGGATTGTAAAAGGTGTCGTGTTGTTCCTTTCTGTCCAAATATGGCTGCTCACACTATCACGAGTTGTTGCTTTGCCTTCTTCAAGGACTGCCAGGAAGCAGCGAGTGTCACTGTTATGGTTAGTTCCACTCATACTCGCCCTCTAGCAATCAGGTAGCCGTAGCGGAAACAGGAAATTACTCTCGTTAATATGGTCACCTATTCTTGTCACGTTTGCCCAGTCCCGACGGTGACTTTAATAATGAATATTGAGGTTCCATTGTATAAATTAATTTTGAAGTTTGCATAAACAATTTGAGAAAAAACACTCATTCCATTAATTGTGATTTCAGTCGACTAGTTCATCGGGAAGACAGCGCCCTAATATCGAGGAAGGTCCTGGAACCTCGTGTCATCTCCGCTGTCGACTGTAGTCTTGAGACCTCGTGTTATCTCCGCTGTCGACTGTGGCCCTGAGACCTCGTGTCATCTCCGCTGTCGACTGTGGCCCTGAGACCTTGTATCATCTCCGTTGTCGACTGTGGCCCTGAGACCTCGTGTCATCTCCGTTGTCGACTGTGGCCCTGAGACCTCGTGTCATCTCCGTTGTCGACTGTGGTCCTGAGACCTCGTATCATCTCCGCTGTCGACTGTGGCCCTGAGATCTCGTGTCATCTCCGCTGTCGACTGTGGCCCTGAGACCTCGTGTGATCTCCGTTGTCGACTGTGGCCCTGAGACCTCGTGTCATCTCCGCTATCGACTGTGGCCCTGAGACCTCGTATCATCTCCGCTGTCGACTGTGGCCCTGAGACCTCGTATCATCTCCGCTATCGACTGTGGCCCTGAGACCTTGTATCATCTCCGCTGTCGACTGTGGCCCTGAGACCTCGTATCATCTCCACTGTCGACTGTGGCCCTGAGACTTCGTGTCATCTTCGCTGTCGACTGTGGCCCTGAGACCTCGTGTCATCTCCGCTATCGACTGTGGCCCTGAGACCTCGTATCATCTCCGCTGTCGACTGTGGCCCTGAGACCTCGTATCATCTCCGTTGTCGACTGTGACCCGGAGACCTCGTATCATCTCCGCTGTCGACTGTGGCCCTGAGACCTCGTATCATCTCCGCTGTCAACTGTGACCCGGAGACCTCGTATCATCTCCGCTATCGACTGTGGCCCTGAGACCTCGTATCATCTCAGCTGTCGACTGTGGGCCTGAGACCTCGTGTCATCTCCGCTGTCGACTGTGGCCCTGAGACCTCGTGTTATCTTCGCTGTCGACTGTGGCCCTGAGACCTCGTGTCATCTCCGCTATCGACTGTGGCCCTGAGACCTCGTATCATCTCCGCTGTCGACTGTGGCCCTGAGACCTTCGTATCATCTCCGCTGTCGACTGTGCCCTGAGACCTCGTATCATCTCCGCTGTCGACTGTGGCCCTGAGACCTCGTATCATCTCCGCTGTCGACTGTGACCCGGAGACCTCGTGTCATCTCCGCTATCGACTGTGGCCCTGAGACCTCGTATCATCTCCAGCTGTCGACTGTGGGCCTGAGACCTCGTGTCATCTCCGTTGTCGACTGTGGCCCTGAGACCTCGTATCATCTCCGCTGTCGACTGTGGCCCTGAGACCTCGTATCATCTCCGCTGTCGACTGTGGCCCTGAGACCTCGTGTCATCTCCGCTGTCGACTGTGGCCCTGAGACCTCGTATCATCTCCGTTGTCGACTGTGGCCCTGAGACCTCGTGTCATCTCCGTTGTCGACTGTGGCCCTGAGACCTCGTGTCATCTCCGCTGTCGACTGTGGCCCTGAGACCTCGTATCATCTCCGCTGTCGACTGTGGCCCTGAGACCTCGTATCATCTCCGTTGTCGACTGTGGCCCTGAGACCTCGTGTCATCTCCGCTGTCGACTGTGGCCCTGAGACCTCGTATCATCTCCGTTGTCGACTGTGGCCCTGAGACCTCGTGTCATCTCCGCTGTCGACTGTGGCCCTGAGACCTCGTATCATCTCCGTTGTCGACTGTGGCCCTGAGACCTCGTGTCATCTCCGTTGTCGACTGTGGTATTAGACCTCGTGTCATCTCCGCTGTCGACTGTGGCCCTGAGGCCTCGTGTCATCTCCGTTGTCGACTGTGGCCCTGAGACCTCGTATCATCTCCGCTGTCGACTGTGGCCCTAAGATCTCGTGTCATCTCCGCCGTCGACTGTGACCCTGAGACCTCGTATCATCTCCGTTGTCGACTGTGGCCCTGAGACCTCGTGTCATCTCCGTTGTCGACTGTGGCCCTGAAATCTCATGTCATCTCCGTTGTCGACTGTGGCCCTGAGACCTCGTGTCATCTCCGTTTTCGGCTGTGGCCCTGAGACCTACTGTGGCCTGAACTCGTGTTCTCCGCTGTGATGTGGCCTGGCTCGTATATCTCCCTTCGATGGCCCTAGACTCGTACTTCCTGTATGTGCCCTAACTCGCTCGCTCGACGTGCCGAACCTCGTATTCCTTCGCGTGCCCAGCCGTACTTGTATGGCCTGTTATTCGTTCATAACCATTGAGGAGCACTCATCATTATTGTGATCAGTCGACTCGTCATCCGGGAAGACGGCCGAATATCGAGGAAGTCCTGGAACCTCGTTCATCTCCGTGTCGACTTGGCCCTGAACCTCGTTCATCTCCGTGTCGACTGTGGCCCGAGACCTCGATCCGTGACGGGCCTGAGACTCGTTCGTCTGTGCCCGAGACCTCGTTATCTCCGTTCGACTTGGCCCTGAACCTCGTTATCTCCGTTGATGTGGCTGAGACCTGTTCATTCCGTGTCGACTGTGGCCCTGAATCTATCTCCTGCGTGTGCCTGAACTGTTTCGTGTGCTGTGCGGACCTCCCTCGCTGCTTGCTGAACTCGTTCATCTGATGGCCCTGACTCTTATCTCCGTTCGACTGCCCGAGACCGTATCATCTCCGCTGTCGACTGTGGCCCTAGACCTCGTGTCATCTCCGCTTCGACTGTGGCCTGAACCTCGTTCATCTCCGCTTCGACTGTGGCCCTGAGACCTCGTATCATCTCCGCTGTCGCTGTGGCCCTGAACCTGTATCTCCGCTTCGACTGTGGCCCTGAGACCTCGTATCATCTCCGTGCGACTGTGGCCCTGAGACCTCGTTCATCTCCGCTTCGACTGTGGTCTGAGACCTCGTTCATCTCCGCTGTCGACTGTGGCCCTGAGACTTCGTGTCATCTCGTGTCGACTGTGGCCCTGAGACCTCGTTCATCTCCGCTTCGACTGTGGCCCTGAGACCTCGTTCATCTCCGCTGTCGACTGTGGCCCTGAGACCTCGTTATCTCCGTTTCGAATGTGGCCCTGAGACCTGTATCATCTCCGCTGTCGACTGTGGCCCTGAGACCTCGTTCATCTCCGCTTCGACTGTGGCCTGAACCTCGTTCATCTCCGCTTCGACTGTGGCCCTGAGACCTGTATCATCTCCGCTTCGACTGTGGCCCTGAGACCTCGTTCATCTCCGCTGTCGACTGTGGCCCTGAGACCTCGTATCATCTCCGCTGTCGACTGTGGCCTGAGACCTCGTTCATCTCCGCTGTCGACTGTGGCCCTGAGACCTCGTTCATCTCCGCTGTCGACTGTGCCCTGAGACCTCGTTCATCTCCGCTGCGACTGTGGCTTGAGACCTCGTTCATCTCCGCTTCGACTGTGGCCCTGAGACCTCGTTCATCTCCGCTTCGACTGTGGCCCTGAGACTTCGTGTCATCTTCGCTGTCGACTGTGGCCCTGAGACCTCGTGTCATCTCCGCTATCGACTGTGGCCCTGAGACCTCGTATCATCTCCGCTGTCGACTGTGGCCCTGAGACCTCGTATCATCTCCGCTATCGACTGTGGCCCTGAGACCTTGTATCATCTCCGCTGTCGACTGTGGCTCTGAGACCTCGTGTCATCTCCGCTGTCGACTGTGGCCCTGAGACCTCGTATCATCTCCACTGTCGACTGTGGCCCTGAGACTTCGTGTTATCTTCGCTGTCGACTGTGGCCCTGAGACCTCGTGTCATCTCCGCTATCGACTGTGGCCCTGAGACCTCGTATCATCTCCGCTGTCGACTGTGGCCCTGAGACCTCGTATCATCTCCGTTGTCGACTGTGACCCGGAGACCTCGTATCATCTCCGCTGTCGACTGTGGCCCTGAGACCTCGTATCATCTCCGCTGTCGACTGTGACCCGGAGACCTCGTGTCATCTCCGCTATCGACTGTGGCCCTGAGACCTCGTATCATCTCAGCTGTCGAATGTGGGCCTGAGACCTCGTGTCATCTCCGTTGTCGACTGTGGCCCTGATACCTCGTATCATCTCCGTGGTCGACTGTGGCCCTGAGACCTCGCATCATCTCCGTTGTCGACTGTGGCCCTGAGACCTCGCATCATCTCCGTTGTCGACTGTGGCCCTGAGACCTCGTGTCATCTCCGTTGTCGACTATGGCCCTGAGACCTCGTGTCATCTCCGTTGTCGACTGTGGCCCTGAGACCTCGTGTCATTTCCGCTGTCGACTGTGGCCCTGAGACCTTCTGTCATCTCCGCTGTCGACTGTGGCCCTGAGACCTCGTATAATCTCCGTTGTCGACTGTGGCCCTGAGACCTCGTGTTATCTCCGCTATCGACTGTGGCTCTGAGACCTCGTATCATCTCCGTTGTCGACTGTGGCCCTGAGACCTCGTGTTATCTCCGCTGTCGACTGTGGGCCTGAGACCTCGTGTCATCTCCGTTGTCGACTGTGGCCCTGAGACCTCGTGTTATCTCCGTTGTCGACTGTAGTATTTAGACCTCGTGTCATCTCCGCTGTCGACTGTGGCCCTGAGGCCTCGTGTCATATCCGTTGTCGACTGTGGCCCTGAGACCTCGTATCATCTCCGCTGTCGACTGTGGCCCTGAGATCTCGTGTCATCTCCGCTTTCGACTGTGACCCTGAGACCTCGTATCATCTCCGTTGTCGACTGTGGCCCTGAGACCTCGTGTCATCTCCGTTGTCGACTGTGGCCCTGAAATCTCATGTCATCTCCGTTGTCGACTGTGGCCCTGAAATCTCATGTCATCTCCGTTGTCGACTGTGGCCCTGAGACCTCGTGTAATCTCCGTTGTCGAATGTGGCCCTGAGACCTCGTATCATCTCCGCTGTCGACTGTGGCCCTAAGACCTCGTGTCATCTCCGCTATCGACTGTGGCCATGATACCTCGTGTCATCTCCGCTTTCGACTGTGGCCCTGAGACCTCGTATCATCTCCGCTGTCGACTGTGGCCCTGAGACCTCGTATCATCTCCGCTGTCGACTGTGGCCCTGAGACCTCGTATCATCTCCGCTGTCGACTGTGGCCCTGAGACCTCGTATCATCTCCGCTGTCGACTGTGGCCCTGAGACCTCGTATCATCTCCGCTGTCGACTGTGGCCCTGAGACCTCGTATCATCTCCGCTGTCGACTGTGGCTCTGAGACCTCGTGTCATCTCCGCTGTCGACTGTGGCCCTGAGACCTCGTATCATCTCCGCTGTCGACTATGGCCCTGAGACTTCGTGTCATCTTCGCTGTCGACTGTGGCTCTGAGACCTCGTGTCATCTCCGCTATCGACTGTGGCCCTGAGACCTCGTGTAATCTCCGTTGACGACTGTGGCCCTGAGACCTCGTGTTATCTCCGCTGTCGACTGTGGCCCTGAGACCTCGTGTCATCTCCGTTGTCGACTGTGGCCCTCAGACCTCGTGTCATCTCCGTTGTCGATTGTGGCCCTGAGACCTCGTGTCATCTCCGTTGTCGACTGTGGCCCTGAGACCTCGTGTCATCTCCGTTGTCGACTGTGGCCCTGAGACCTCGTATCATCTCCGCTGTAATCCCGAAGGAAATGACAATGACACCGATTTGGAATGAACTTATTTACCCATCACGTAGCTGCTGCGTCCCGATTATGTTGAATGTACTTGCCTAATTTGGTTACGGGAACTTCCCTAATGAATACCGCAAAATAAATACATCATTATTAATGTTAATAATATAATAAATGAAGACAATAAAGTCTCATTTGCCATTTTCAACATGCAAGTACATTTCAGGTTAAATAGGAATGTTCTAATACATAAATAAATAAATATTATAATGTCTAAAATGTCGTTTAAATCAAAATAATATTTAAAATGCAATGCGTCCAAATTATATAAAACGTTACATTGAAAATTACATTAATAATTATATTAATTTTTTCATTAAACATTATATTAAAAATTATATTAAACGTTATATTAAACATTATATTAAACATTATATTAAACATTATATTAAACATTATATTAAACATTATATTAAACATTATAGTAAACATTATATGAAACATTATATTAAAAATAATTATGTTAAGAGAATATTTCACAATAAATGAAGATTTGGTGTTCAGCACTATCGATCCGCTATTTGAGAACAGGTACACCTACACTCCACCCGCGCACCGTCCGGCAACAGCAACCAGCGACAGAAAAAGAACAGGTCCGCCAGGGTGTTGAAAACAGCCAAGATAGCATTCAAGGTCTCTATCGCTATGCTCAATATTTCATTCCTGACAAGGCTGCTACGGTACGGGGGTGCCGTAGCAGGCTTATCAGGAATGACACTAACCTGTCACACCACGACACCAGCCGGTTTGAGTTTGTCATCAGCGCTTCTAATGTGGTGTCATCTGCGACCTTTACAAGTCGTACGCAGGAGTGATAGGAAACACAGTTATTTGTGAACAGGGAGTATAGAAGCGGGGAAAGGACACATCCCTGGGGATTTCCAGTGGTAAGGAAAATACTGCCGACGACAATATCGTTAATGTTAACAACCTGTGGTCGCTGTGGAAGAAAGTCAAGAAGCCTGTAAACAGATGCAGTTTGTGAAATAGTTTCTTAGGGATGACCGTGTTGGACGCGGAACTTTAATCTATGAACAGGATGCGTGCATATCTGTTCGGAGACTCCAAGTGCTGCATCTCAAAGTGCAGGGCCAAGGCAACAACGCCACCAGTGCATCGGTTTTTCCTGTAGGCGAACTGGAGTGGATCCATATTGGAGATGGTGACAGACTTCAGATACGTAAGGAATAGTCGCTCCAACACCTTCATCACCACTGACGTCAGAGCCAAGGGGCGGAAGTCGTTCAGCGCTTTTATTTTGGGCTTCTTCGGTACAGGTATTATGGCCACTGCCTTAAAACATGCAGGAACAGTGTGTTGACGGAGAGAGGCGTTAAATAGGTCCTTGAATAAATTCATTAGCGCAGTGTTTCAATGTGGAGGTGGAAACGTTGTCAGGACCAGCTGCCTTCCTGCTGATCTGCTGCTTGAGTAGCTTTTTCACCTCGTGCTCTTGCACACTGAAGGGAGGAGGGAGGGGCACACAAGGATCGGGCAGGCTGACCGATATAGGCGTCGAATTCTGACGATCGAAGCGGGCTTAGGATTTGTTGAAATGGTCCAGTATTGCGGAGTCAAAGGAGCCTTTTGCTTGTAGCCAATTGTGCCCAAGAGACTCTGCCAGAGACGAGTGGTTCCGTTGGCTTAGTTAATGGTTTGCTTTATTATATTTATTTTTTCTCTGCATTTTTCAAACATATCCAAGGACCGTCATAATTATCGAGAACGAAGAAAGGTAAAGGTTGGTGCAACAACAAGCACATTAAAACGTTTAATCGTTATTAAGACGATATTTCATACGATGTTGTATTGTCAGGTGGGAAAGCGGTTGTCACGTTGATGTCGCTTTGGTGATGGTTCGACGGTTGGAACGGTATGAGTAGACTGCACGCAATACCGGCGCATAGGATCAGTGCCATCAACAATACGACGGAGCCACGCCTGTTGAACAGAAACAAACAATTTCTATACGTATGTCTGTGTGTGTGTGTGTGTGTGTGTGTGCGTGTGCGTGTGCGTGTGCGTGTGCGTGTGCGTGTGCGTGTGCGTGTGCGTGTGCGTGTGTGTGTCTGTGTGCGTGCGTGCGTGCGTGCGTGTGTTATAAACACGACGTAGTGGCATTCATTATATTTTAGTTAATAAGCCGGTTAACTTTTGACATATAAATAACATGCCACCAAAACATAGCCGGTGTCTGACCTGGAAGACGTTAATGATACCACAAAAAATTACAGGGAGTGAGAGGTTCACAGTACTAACTTACATGTGTATAATATGTTGGTTGTGCATAGTAATTATGCACAAAGATAATTAATAAACAATTAATTATAGCATAATTGTGTCAAAAACATGCTATCTTGGACTCAGAGCGCTGCCATCTTGAGACACAGAACCAGTGACGTCAGCCAAATCATTTACGTCACTGGTGCATAGTTGGAAAAGGCAAAGCTTGGCGGAATCCTCGCGCAAAATAAATTGTGATAGTGACGTAA
Organism: Ridgeia piscesae; assembly: GCA_025642075.2. NCBI lineage: Eukaryota > Metazoa > Annelida > Polychaeta > Sabellida > Siboglinidae > Ridgeia > Ridgeia piscesae. Next base: position 98,701 of record JAODUO010000165.1, on the reverse strand, counting down.
GCAAACCGTACTGGATATATCAAATACCATTGAACAGACGTAGGATTATTCTAACGTGCACGCGATATTAGATCGTCTTCTCGTGTTAACGATAGTCTATTCTGCTGCAACTTTGTGAAATCTACATGCGCATCTAAATAGTATCAACTAATAACGCGTCAATCAAATACAAAACACGACAAATAAAAGGTTGACAATTACCAAACTCTAAGGTGGTTTCACGCTGTAGAATTATATATATATATATATATATATATATATATATATATATATATATATATATATATGTGTGTGTGTGTGTGTGTGTGTGTGTGTGTGTGTGTATTATATATCATCAAATAAATTGTCCAATAATAGTAATAATACTTTTTATTTATTTTTATGCGCACGCATCATGGAAATATTTCGCTGAGAATTAATATTTATAAAATATGTTCTTCTACTAGTGTACTTTTTGTTCTATACTATCTTTTATTAAATTCAACAATACTTCCACCAAGAATCCAAAATTGTCGGCCATACAGCGAGACACCTGTAAAATATATTCCGTGTGAGGGCGCACCTGAGTATTAGTTGTGACGTGGTGAGTTTCTTCGACTCAACAATGAGACCATCTTTCTCTGTGGTCGTCTCAGCCAGTACAAATGGGATGATGTTCTCAGTGGATGCTGTTGGTAAATCAAAATAATTTTGCTAGTTATTTTATATATCATTCAAGCCATAGTGATTGGTCGTTGTCGCCCTTACATTTTTCCGGACGTTATAAACTATCCGGATGACGTTTCTGCGCATGCGCGATAAGTGTAAAATCATCAATGTGCAGCGAAACGCAAAGCACTTATAAATACCAAGGGCTGTTCGTTAACTTACGCGTACTTAAATCACTGTCACGCATTATGGCGCACTGCAGTAACTTGATTTGCGCTTGCTATCAAAACATGCCTCAAAACATGTTTATCTCGACAAAAAAATTGCTGAAAGGTTATAATTTTAGACGTCCTGTTGCATATTAAAGATGTAATTAATATGAGACTCAGCAGGAAGTATTAGCCCATTTAATGTAACTAACTCGCGCATGCGCAGAAACGTCACCCGGATACTTTTTAACGCCCGGAAAAAATGTAAACGCTACATCATTGCCAGACCATACCGATCTCTTAATCTTTTGTGACATATATACGCGCCACTCACTATGCACCAAACAAATAATTGTATTCGAAAATGACCGACAGAGTTTGAATTATTATTATTTTATTCATTTTATAATAAATGGAGTAGACCAACAACGACTATGCTATATTAATGGGAAATAACAATAATTTTCTCCCCATTGCTAACTATTATTGTTTTGAATATGGAGTTTATGGATTTTTGCAATGCTATTTAGATTAGGGACTACTAAGGCCTTCATTGGTTAGCAAAGGTTGGCATTTGTAAATTAAATTTAATTAGGATTGCCCCCACTAATCACTTAGTTACTGAATATTGTCGTATTGTCTTTTAAATTGATATATTATATCAATTATGCAATGTAATGTAATGTTTCATATAAAGTAGATGTCGTGTGTGTGTGTGTGTGTGTGTGTGTGTGTGTGTGTGTGTGTGTGTGTGTGTGTGTGTGTGTGTGTGTGTGTGTGTGTGTGTGGTGGTGCGTGGGTGCGTGCGTATGTGTGTGGTGTGTGTGTTTATGTGTGGTGTATCCATGTGCGTGCGTATGAATGCGCGCACATGTATGTATGTATCTATGTATGTATGTATGCGATAATACAATATACATAGATGCTATAGTATAACATTTGTAATGTTGTTAAAGGTGTTTGAGTCTTTCCTGCACTACCTTTTCCGTGGCCGAAATCTCCTTCGTCCGTGTCCAGTGTCTCTTTCAGGCCTGCTCTTTCCTCCGCCTTGTCACAAAGAAACACGAAACATCTTATAGTTGTACAGTCGTTTCATATGTAGGATGCAAGGACGCCAAGCACATTACAGTACAGTGAGTATCATTTGCCTAACGTAAAACACAACTTCAGTTAATTGGCCAGTAAACATTTCCATCATTTAAAGGCATTGGTATAATAAATGTCGTTAAATCATCGGCGCTGGAACATAATTAATACAAAAAGCGTTGGCGCCATCCCGTCGTCTGTGTCTCACTGCCTCTGCTCCTGATGGTTTCGGAAAACGATTATCTTACTTTTTGTTGCTCTTATCATTAAAAATAATACTTGCCTAGAAAACAGTATGTGTGTGAGTTCATACGAGTGATTAAAATATCTTCCTACGGTCAACAAGCATGCAAATCAACATGGCTAAACTGTTCTTTTTGCAATTGAGACGATGTAATATTTGACTTTGTGAGGAAAAAACATGTTTGTCCTTAAACAAGGCAAACAGTGTTTTTGCAAGTGAACGTTACCATTTTACATGTATTCGTGGTGATGGTCACTGTAATTTCCAATATCAATTAATTTCATTCGTATGCCAAATAAATAGCTGTTATCGTGGTTTGAAGGAGAGCGGAGACACATCGACGTGAGTGTGTTTATTAACAACCGTTTGGATAAAGCCCACCGTATGTGTTCGTGTTGATCATCAAATTAGTCAAGTTCCTGTTAAGTGGACTGATACCGAGTTTCACAACCTACATTTTCGACTTCAAGTGACCAGTCGATCCGTGCAATCAGATATACAATCACAATAGCCTGGACTATCTGGCTTCCTGAAACGGCCCACCAGAAACCTGCCAACATACAAACGAAGAGGACGTGGAAGAATGGAGCTGAACGTATATATCTAATACCGGCAAATTGCTGATTGTGTGTGTGTGTGTGTGTGTGTGTGTGTGTGTGTGTGTGTGTGTGTGTGTGTGTGTGTGTGTGTGTTGTGTTGTGTGTGTGTTGTTGTGTGTGTGTGTGTGTGTGTGTGTGTGTCTGTGTGTTGTGTGTTGTGTGTGTGTGTGTGTGTGTATGTTGTGTGTATGTGTATGTGTATGTGTATGTGTTGTGTATGTGTATGTGTATGTGTATGTGTATGTGTGTGATGTGTGATTGTGGTATGTGTGTGTGTATTTGTGTGTGACTAGGTGTGTGTGTGTGTGTGTGTGTGTGTGTGTGTGTGTGTGAGTGTGCGTGTGAGTGTGCGTGTGCGTGTGTGTGTGTCAGTGTGTGTATGTGTGTGTCAGTGTGTGTATGTGTGTGTCAGTGTGTGTATGTGTTTGTGTGTGTGTGTGTGTGTTGTGTGTGTGTGTGTGTGTGTGTTTGTGTGTGTGTGTGTGTGTGTGTGTGTGTGTCTGTGTTTGTGTGTGTGTGTACGTGTGAGTGTGTGGTTGCGTGTACATGTGTTCTCTTATATAATTTATGTGAGCACTCTCCCTTGTTTTCCTCTCAGGATGCACGTGGATTTGGTTGGTACAGACATAAATATTGTTAATGATAGATATCAGACATGGTTAGGGCCTATACAAAGATGATCGATTCGTGAAGTAAAAGGAAATATAAAATGTACCTTTGGTGCCCATGCTTGTGAGAAACATCAGCGGGATTCCGATTGGCAAAGCGATGAAAGCATGACATGCAACCATCACTAAAACCCCGTAGATCTGGTGACCTACACCGCAGAGAATTGCCTTGCCTGCTGTCTGGAAATGAACGCGTTACTCTGTCAGGACAAACAAGCTAACACTAAAACAACAATACGACATCAATAAAAGACAAATGGGGTATAAGAAAACAGGAGTTGTGATATTGCAATATCGATATATTATACCCGCAACAATAATAGTAATGTCACTGAGTAAATGTGTATAAATGATAAGTGCATTGATTTGATATGTATAAACAGGATATCGTCAATGTTAGTTTAAGGTAATTATCGTTTTGTATAGTCCTAAGGGTTACTTAACCTATTAAAAGAGCAACACATAGGTTTAACTAGTCGCTATAGTAGTAGCGATCTACATTACAAATAATGGTCATTCCTTGTATAATTGGTACTCACAACTATTCCATCGAAGATCTGAAATATTGATATGATTAAGAATAGCGAGGACGCCAGATCAACCACTTCCCTGTAACGAAAGACGTTGTTAATCAATCAAAGACACATGCGCTCGATGTTTGTTGCAAGCAGTGTTAACTAGCTGGCATTTGGCAAATGTACAATGGTCATTAAATCAAAAAGGCATTGTGCATATGTACATGTATAGACATGTGTGCGTGCATGGGTGAGCGAGTGAGTGAGTGAGTAAGTGACTGAGTGAGGGAGTGAGTGATTGAGCCAGTGAGCCAGTGAGTCAGTGAGACAGTGAGTCAGTGAGCCAGTGAGTCAGTGAGTCAGTGAGTCAGTGAGTCAGTGAGTCAGTGAGTCAGTGAGTCAGTGAGTCAGTGAGTCAGTGAGTCAGTCAGTGGTCAGTCAGTGAGTCAGTCAGTGAGTCAGTCAGTGAGTCAGTCAGTGAGTCAGTCAGTGAGTCAGTCAGTGAGTCAGTCAGTGAGTCAGTCAGTGAGTCAGTCAGTGAGTCAGTCAGTGAGTCAGTCAGTGAGTCAGTGAGTCAGTCAGTGAGTCAGTGAGTCAGTGAGTCAGTCAGTGAATCAGTCAGTCAGTCAGTGAGTCAGTGAGTCAGTCAGTCAGTGAGTCAGTCAGTGAGTCAGTGAGTCAATCAGTGAGTCAGTCAGTGAGTCAGTGAGTCAGTCAGTGAGTCAGACAGTCAGTGAGTCAGTGAGTGAGTCAGTGAGTGAGTCAGTGAGTGAGTCAGTGAGTCAGTGAGTCAGTGAGTCAGTGAGTCAGTGAGTCAGTGAGTCAGTGAGTCAGTGAGTCAGTGAGTCAGTCAGTGAGTCAGTGAGTCCAGTGAGTCAGTCAGTCAGTCAGCCAGTGAGTCAGTCAGTGAGTCAGTCAGTGAGTCAGTCAGTGAGTCAGTCAGTGAGTCAGTCAGTGAGTCAGTCAGTGAGTCAGTCAGTGAGTCAGTCAGTGAGTCAGTCAGTGAGTCAGTCAGTGAGTCAGTCAGTGAGTCAGTGAGTCAGTGAGTCAGTCAGTGAGTCAGTGAGTCAGTGAGTCAGTCGTGAAGTCAGTCAGCAGTCAGTCAGTGAGTCAGTGAGTCGTCAGTCAGTGAGTCAGTCGAGAGTCAGTGGTCAATCAGTGAGTCAGTCGTGAGTCAGTGAGTGAGTCAGTGAGTCGACAGTCAGTGAGTCGTGAGTCGTCAGTGAGTGAGTCGTGGAGTCAGTGAGTCAGTGAGTCAGTGAGTCAGTGAGTCAGTGAGTCAGTGAGTCAGTGAGTCAGTGAGTCAGTCAGTGAGTCAGTGAGTCAGTCAGTGAGTCAGTCAGTGAGTCAGTCAGTGAGTCAGTCAGTGAGTCAGTCAGTGAGTCAGTCAGTGAGTCAGTCAGTGAGTCAGTCAGTGAGTCAGTCAGTGAGTCAGTCAGTGAGTCAGTCAGTGAGTCAGTCAGTGAGTCAGTGAGTCAGTCAGTGAGTCAGTCAGTCAGTCAGCCAGTGAGTCAGTCAGTGAGTCAATCAGTGAGTCAGTCAGTGAGTCAGTGAGTGAGTCAGTGAGTCAGACAGTCAGTGAGTCAGTGAGTCAGTCAGTGAGTCAGTCAGTGAGTGAGTCATTGAGTCAGTGAGTCAGTGAGTCAGTGAGTCAGTGAGTCAGTCAGTGAGTCAGTGAGTCAGTCAGTGAGTCAGTCAGAGTCAGCCATATAGTCTTCAGCTCATGCCAGCTCAGTCAGTGAGTCAGTCAGTGAGTCAGTCAGTGAGTCAGTCAGTGAGTCAGTCAGTGAGTCAGTCAGTGAGTCAGTCAGTGAGTCAGTCAGTGAGTCAGTGAGTCAGTCAGTGAGTCAGTGAGTCAGTGAGTCAGTCAGTGAATCAGTCAGTCAGTCAGTGAGTCAGTGAGTCAGTCAGTCAGTGAGTCAGTCAGTGAGTCAGTGAGTCAATCAGTGAGTCAGTCAGTGAGTCAGTGAGTCAGTCAGTGAGTCAGACAGTCAGTGAGTCAGTGAGTGAGTCAGTGAGTGAGTCAGTGAGTGAGTCAGTGAGTCAGTGAGTCAGTGAGTCAGTGAGTCAGTGAGTCAGTGAGTCAGTGAGTCAGTGAGTCAGTGAGTCAGTGAGTCAGTGAGTCAGTCAGTGAGTCAGTGAGTCAGTCAGTGAGTCAGCCAGTGAGTCAGCCAGTGAGTCAGCCAGTGAGTCAGTCAGTGAGTCAGTCAGTGAGTCAGTCAGTGAGTCAGT
>JAODUO010000165.1:77500-87500 GCA_025642075.2 Ridgeia piscesae | reverse complement strand
GCGTGCGTGCGTGCGTGCGTGCGTGCGTGCGTGCGTGCGAGTGTGTGTATGTTTTTATGTATGTATATATGTATGTATGTATGTATGTATGTATGTATGTATGTGTGTGTATGTATGTATGTATGTATGTATGTATGTATGTATGTATGTATGTATGTATGTATGTATGTATGTATGTATCGTACGTACGCGCGCACGCACGCACGCACGCACGCACACGCACGCACGTACGTATGTATGTATGTATGTATGCATGTATGCATGTATGCATGTATGCATGTATGCATGTATGCATGTGTGCATGTGTGCATGTGTGCATGTATGCATGTATGCATGTATGCATGTATGCATGTATGCATGTATGCATGTATGCATGTATGCATGTATGCATGTATGCATGTATGCATGTATGCATGTATGCATGTATGCATGTATGTATGTATGCATGTATGTATGTATGCATGTATGTATGTGTGTGCGTATTCGCACATGTGTATGTACGTACATTACTATGATGTTATGTGATTACGTGTGCGTGTGCGTGTGCGTGTGCGTTTGCGTTTGCGTTTGCGTGTGCGTGTGCGTGTGCATGTACGTGTGCGTGTATGTATACGTGTACGTGTATTGTGAACGTCGTGTCTGCGCATGAGCGTGAGCGTGGGTATTCGTTCGCATGTCATTAGATGTTAGTGTGACAAGTATACTATTTACTATGCAAACACCTAATAGGTAATACATGGATAATAATAAATACTGCATTTTTGTCTATGTGAAATAATCATCAAATTGACATTTTAAACATAAGACGGGCGTCCTAAGAGCTAGAACATGAACAAGATGTTTATTTTGAATAATACAAGTATCGTAATGTAAACTATCATTTGACAAAACTCGTTATAAGTAATATTAAAAACAATACAGTCATGCCCGGTACAGTAAAATGGGGTTAGTGGCTTCTGTTAACCAAATTATGTCGCTATCACAGTAGCCACTCTTTACACACGAACTATTTCATTGGCCTCTCTTCTTGTGAATTTATGACGTATTTTCAATAGGGTGTGTATCTCTTTGTAGATGTAGCTGTAAAGTAACAAATATTGAATTGAAAACATACTTGGTTCTGAAGATACTTCATCAGGATAATGTACATGAAGTAACACTGAAAAAAGGAAAGAGGACAACTATTGTGAGAGCATACAGTGTCTGACAGTTGACAGAAAATGTCATATGATGTCAGTTGGTTTAACTGATATACACCCGGGAACTGTTTCATTGAGACAAAGAGCTCTAAACGAAAACATTAAACAAATGTCGTTAATTTGAATGAATGAATGAATTAATTAAATATATTCCAAAAACAACAACACACACATTTAACATCAACATTTTCCATACAGCACATATTGTTTGAAAAGAGGTAAAAGAAGTGCAACACTTATAATCTATATCATTTATTTGTGTAACGTTTTCGGCAAAAACTTTCTAAGACTCCTCGTGTAACTATTCAATAGTTCATCTCTGTGAAACAGCTTTTGAAAGGATGAACATTCCTACAACTAATCAGTGAATTTAAATTGAGGTTTTTAAACGCAAATATCCACGGCTATATTACCGAGGACACTATTTCCATGACACACCGATGAAAATGTCTCGCCAGCGTGTCGTGGTATCGAGGTTTTGGGTATTCAAGATCACTGATAAGGATCCTCCAAATTTATCTTTAAGTGCAAAATTGGGTTGAAGAGCAAATTTTGAAAATGTAACGTATTTTGTCAATTAATGTAGATAAGTCATTATTGATTGTTATTAAACATTAAGTACTTACAATAGATCCGGGGAGGAAGATCATAAGATAACGTCCAGCTAATCTGCAACGGATCAAATGTGACAAAGCAGTCATTATCGTGCACGTTTATAACACAACTGGGCATTTATACAGAATTCGGACCCACTTCAATTTTGCCATTATAACTGTGTATTTGCCTATATTGGATAACTGACACAAACTCTAATCCTAAGCATGATCAATCAGCATTCCCAGGCATATTTATGTTTCACACAAATATTGCATTTTGAGACCGAAATAGCGCTTCGATTTATTTGTGCCAGTCGCAAGCGCAGCGGTGCATGTGTCACTGCGCCGTGCACATGGAATGAGCGATAAACAGTTTTGTTATGCCGACCGCGCTGTCTTTTCTACCTCAAAACTCTGCTAAGACTGTTTATAAAACATAAATGTGCGCAAGATTATGTTCAATGATTAAATTAACAAAATCAAATTCCAAATGTTGGCAAAGATACAGTTATAATGGCAAAAGTGAGATGGGTCAGAATTCTGCATAAGTGCCCAAAACTGTTACCACAAGATGTCAAAATAACTAATCATTAAACAACGATATAACAATTTAGTCTTTGTTGGAATTAAAACATACGCTACTGTTAATAATATATTGTGTTGACGGTGAAAGGTACACATCATGTTTTCGTTAATGTTATCGTCATATTGTACCACCAAAAGGTAATATTCATGTAAAGGTACGCACCTTGACACGTCTGGATTCTGTCCAGTCAAAACGAGGAGGTTCCCGCTGTTCAAGTATAAGACGATGAATAGAATTTCGACCAGCGCAAAGATGTACACAGCTGTAACATATAACGGACATGATGACGTCAGGATCATGTGAACTGCAGCAAGCAGGAAACAGTGCACTGTTATAAAATATCGAAAATACCGATGTGAACCAACCTTTCTTCAGCGTTAGAGACAAATGGAAAACAATACAGGCGTAAAACAAGCGTAGCCTTAAAGGGCAAAAAAGGCAACGGTTTCGTGGCGTACACCTAATAGAGTTAATATAAAGTAACAATTTCCACATATACTAAATTTTGTAACGCCAGCCGTTTACCTGAAAAATATTTTTGAACACCCAGCCATCGAAATACTATGAGCTACGCCATTGTCGACGAAGAATGACGTCAGTAAGCTGAGGCTTCTCCACAGATTAGTTATTCATAAATCCGTCTGGAGGCGCTGTGCGCAGAGAAAAATAAAAATGGCGTGTTTGTTATGGATTATCTAAATCGGATCATTTAACGGATGCAGAAATATCTGGATATAGATTCCAGCCGCAAAGACAAAGGCACGTATTGGAAGATACACTAGAGGCGAGTGACCACGAAAAGAAAGACACACGGGAAGCTGAACGTACAAAAACAAAACTAGCAGAGACGGTGTCAACTGGTGGCGGTGCCGAACCGATTTGTTGATGCGGTGACAAGTTTGTCTGCTGTCATGAAATGGCTGCAACTCGGCAACGCGCGGATCATATTGATGAAGGTAAATATTAAGTTGTCTATTATTGTTATTGCTTAAATATTATTATCCGAGGTCCGGACTGCGTAATGATCGTATTTTATGACAAGCAAATATGATCGCTTAGCTTGGGCCCGCCGGGTCACCTCAGGCCTCAGGCTTTCCCGCATTCAACTATTAGACTAATTTTATTAACGTTTTATGGTAATAACACTTGTTAAGACTTGGGGGGGTTTATCTTTTAAATAAAGTATTGAATAGACCCAATAAATTTAATAAATCAGGTCCCAAAATTTGGGCAGGTGTGTCTATTGTGGAAAAAAATAAAATGAATAGTCAATACCTTGCTTTTTTTTTGCACCCCCCAGGTGTGGACACCCATCACATTTGTAAAAATAGCAGTATTTGATTATTTTCATGATTAAATGCACCGCCTACACAGCAAGGCAGGCAGTTACGATAATTTTATTTGAACGGGGTTATCTTTACAGGGTTATCTTCTCATCATTTTGCATGTGTCTTATGGATTCATATATAAACATAGAAAAAGGGGCCCCAGAGATATTAGTGACGAGATGAATACAGGAAATGTGTCAGAATTCATGCTTTGTGAAATTATGTTCATTCAGAATAATAACCCATGTTTCAATGATTCAATAAAACATTTCTTAATGTTGATTTTTTATTACAGGTGGACTGCTGTGTATTAGAAAAGTCGGATTTGAAATTCTCTGCTTCGAGCAACTGGTGTTCGGAATTATTGGTTACTGAACCATATACAGATAGATAACTGGCAACTAGATCCATCAACAACAAGTAAGTAACTGTGCATACATTTTATACAATTATGTTGCAATAAACGTTAATGCATCAAATAAGAACAACAATACAACATCAAACAAAGTAGCACTATAAATAAATAAATAATAGTTATCATTACTTATAGATACATGGAACCATTATAATTTTTATGTAATGAAAATGGCAGGTATATTTGTGAACATAGTGCATGTTCCTACTACTGGCCAAAGTATAGAATGGATCATAGAGTAAATTATAGTGCCTAGTCTTTTCACAATAATAATCAAATTTGACATTTTTCTGGTTATCCATTATGAGATGACAACCCAAATATGTGAATGCAGGGACTGGAATTGTCATTAAGGTTTTAGACAAGATTTTTTGTTTGACAGCTTTCAGAATGGTTCAATCAAATTAATAAACATTTTTGAGTTACTAGCAATCCCCTAATTCATTTTATTCCAAATTATAGAAATAGATCCTCAATGGTTTCTAATGCCACACAACGATTTAAAATGCATATTGTCAACATTAGATGCAATATGCTATAATACTGCCACACATTTTTTCTTAAAAAGCACCACATGTCTTTAATGATAATTTTAAATTAAAAGGATCATTGATTAATTTTCATCTTATTTACAATGTCATATGTATATTTATCTGAACACTTTATTTCAGGTTGCTAGGTGGGCTGTCTATAGGCAGTTTACTGGGGGGTTACAGAAAATTGGGGCCGGAGTGTTCATCGAGTACTCCCAATGCATCAGCCACCTAATCAGGACAAAGTTCCCTGTCTTCGCTTGGAGAGCAGCACGGGGGATATCACTTTGCTCTCGAAGACTTGACTAATGTACAAAACGATTGAGCCATGCAGCCCGCATATCTTCCTTACTCGGTTTTGGCACTTTTCCCCAAAGCCCCCCCTGTTGGTACAGTGATTAGTGGCAGTGTAATTTTTCCCATCACCACATGGATTATGTGGCTCATCAGCATGGGTAGACGGTTATGTCGGACTTGTGTTCTGTTGCGCAACCTCCAGTTTAATCATGTTTCTCGAAGATGAATCTGTGTTAAAGGGATGCATGGGACAAGACGTGGCCGAAAATTTCCCCCGCAACAGCAGATAACATCAATCGTGATTTCATTCCTACAATTAATATAGTGCTTGCATTAACTGATTAGTATTTAGACAACTTTGAAACTTTTTCTACATGATTATAAACATGTAATAATTTTTTGTAATTTCATTTGATAATCATGTAAGAAGTCTTGTTTTAGTAACCAAACATTAGCCAAATTAGTAACCATAAGTTAAATAACAACACATTGACCAGGAATTCCACTATCACATTCCACTCCCAATTATCACTTGTTGTTCTAATCTTAATGTTTCACTTTGTATCATGTATATACAGTGACTGTATTTTTATGTATTTTTATATTATATTTTAATACATTCAGTGAAAATTTACGTTTATTTATTTTATTTTATAAAAAACCCGAGAAGTTATTAATTACACAAGTAGCTGTATTCATAAGTTTTACAGCTGTGTTTTGCCCCCCCCATGACACTTAAGGAGTTCATTCAAATGCCCTACCTGTATTATCTTAGAAATATGAAGCAATACTGCAATTACTGTGTGCTAATTTAAAAGCTTGGTGCAATGTAAGAGAACTGTATAAGCAAGGATTCAAATGCAACTTATTGCAAAAGCCTCTTATCGCAAAAGTCCCCCTTTTAGTTACGACTGCTGTCATACCTTCATAGAAGTGCTTCTCTTGGGGGATAACTCTGATAACCTCCACCCGCCATATGACAGAATTTAGTGAGCTAGGCTCCCAGAAAGTGCCTGCGTGATGACTGACTTCAGGCAGGGCATTGAATGCTGCTGAACTTTGCTCCAGATACATTGTCGTATCTTCTTCCTCAACAATTCAGCGTGTGCACATGCGTGGGTGACAATCACTGTTTTCTGTAACCAACAACAAAGGAATGTGAAATAATTCATTGCATTGGCATTTCCTCTGGTCAAAGAGATTACCAGAAATTGAGAAACCAGCCATATTGTGAGAATGCAGCAGAAATATCAATCAAGTGTATGAATTTTCACTATATAATTATCTAGAATAAAATTACTTTTTTCAATTATCACTTACAGGTGTAGATCTTTAACCAGTGGATACCGACTCACATTAAAAAATAATAAAACATCAAAATAAACACAACTTTTTGATAAAATGATAGTTTAAATAAATTTAGTTTAAAACATGCATGCACAACTGTCCATGGTTAAAAAATCATTGAATTCCACCAGCCATTAAAATCATAAATACTTACTCGAAGGTGAAACTAATTTTGAAAGTGTCCATGGTGTCAAAGGCATGCAGAAACGTAAAAAATGATAAATATAGTCAGATTTTATTCTAATTGGAAATTTAAAAGAAAAATGCAACTAACAAAATTTGTAAAAACTTAATGCTTAAATAAATACTGACTGAATTTTAGCAGCATCATACAATTTTCATTGTTTTTACATATATCTGAACACACTGATATAAGTTTTACTAGCTATATTAATCAATGTCACCTTCTCGACATAGCCTACATTTACATATTGAAATAAATGTCTATGTCACTATGAGGGTTACTGAATTTACGAAAAGTGCCAACGAAATCCAAAGGGCCCCGGTCCCTCCGCCGATGACATATTATCACCCATGAGACGTGTCGTGTTCAAGTTCAGTTATTCAAGTTTCTTCTAAAGGTTAAATTATTTATTCTGCATTGTACTAAATTCTGCGATGATATACATTTTGCTATTGTCCTAGCTTGGTTCAAGTATTCTTAGTCTTTACACATGTGGACGTGATACCATAGAAACAGATTAGCTGTCATCGATGGACATCGGCATCGGCATCGGGCTCGTCAACACATCGATGACCGAGCCATCATCAATCGAAGCCGGTCTACGGCGGTCAACACTACTTTTTAAAAGCACAAAAAAGTTACGTGTCTTGACGTCTGCAAAAAAAACAATTAAATACACAGAAAAAAAAGTACATCATACTAACCTTCTTGCGATCTGATCATTGATGTCTCGCCAGCTTGATATATGCGTTGTTCGACGGTTTAGCTTTTAGGTCCATCCATGGCTAAATTTGTAGCCCTGCCCCGGGGTTTTAAAAGACGACGGGCGGCGACGTTTTTTTGGATCTTGTTCCATCAACTGGTGATATATGTCTACTTCATAATTACTTGTTGACCACAGATTTAGGTCTAAGCAGCTGCTACTTCCCCCAACTAAACGAAGACTCGATGTTGTTGTGCCGTAGGCAAGCGTACTGACGTCCAGGAAGCTGACCGGCCTCAGCAGAGACCTAGAATGCCGCGCGCTTATTGGCCAGGCCAAGCCAAACGAATACGTCACGGTTAAGTGGGGTGTCTAGGACATCATGGATTTCGTTAGATTTTTAGACTTTAAGGTCACATTCTAAGTAAACCGGTGACGTTAAAAAATTGAATATATGTGGAAATTGTTAGTTTGTAGAAACTCTATTAAGTGTATGATACGAAACCGTTGCCTTTTTTTGCCCTTTAAAAAAATAAAACTTTTTATGCTGTTTTGTGAGTAAATGTAAACGGTTTCCCTTTGAATTTTAAATAAAACCCAAATCAGGTTATTCTCAATAATCAGCACTTTAAGAAGAGAACAGATCGCTTACAAACCTGTAGACACATTCGTTTGGAATGATAAGAATCAGAATTTGTACTTGCCATCTATACCATAACGTTTGTTACAAAATGCTGTACAAAATAAAAGCAGATAAATTACGAAATAGACATGATGACAAAATGAAAATTATATTTATATGGCCGTAGAAACACGTGAGTCGATATAGTAGAGGTGTTCACCGAGTACAGCTTTAGACCGACCTTTCTGTAGATATATGCCAACCATCTTTTTGTTTGGACTTCCAAACGACTGCAACGGAACAACGAATGATCACACATAAACTTACACGCAGATACACATGCACGCACGCACGCACGCACGCACGCACGCACGCACGCACGCACGCACGCACGCACGCACGCACGCACGCACACGAAAATACACGCACACAACATACAGGATCAGCCACGGCGTAATATCAGTTTATTTACCATTTGATATTTAGCAATAATATCCATAGTTACGATCCGTTACATAAGTCATAATAACGCGATGAGATTGGCCTTATATCTGGGTTACGCAGGTGTGCTTCGTATTCTATGTGTTTGCTATCTCACCTGCGAAAAGAACGTGTCGCATCCCGTACCCAAGCCCTGTGCGGTGGCCACACACGCCACGTTGATCACCTTTGTCATAAACACAAACACATTGATGGAAATTAGCATTGTCTAGGTTGTCGCATTCACCGTAAAGTATTGAAGTAGAGAGATCGATGGAGCTAGAGAGAGGGACGCAGAGAACGCGATTGAGTGACTGAGTGAGTGGGTAAGTGAGTCAGTCATTGCGGGAGTGAATGAGTGAGGGAGAGAGGGCTGGAGGAAGGGAGGGAGGGATGGAGGAAGGGAGGAAGGGAGTGATGGAATGAGTGAGTGAGTGATTGTGTGTGTGAGTGAGTGAGTGAGTGAGTGGGGGAGGGAGTGAGGGTGTCAGTTAGCAGATCAGTCTTCCTCAGTCAGTCAGTCAGTCAGTCAGTCAGTCAGTCAGTCAGTCAGTCAGTCAGTCAGTCAGTCAGTCAGTCAGTCAGTCAGTCAGTCAGTCAGTCAGTCAGTCAGTCAGTCAGTCAGTCAGTCAGTCAGTCAGTCAGTCAGTCAGTCAGTCAGTCAGTCGGTCAGTCAGTCAGTCAGTCAGTCAGTCAGTCAGTCAGTCAGTCAGTCAGTCAGTCAGTCAGTCAGTCAGTCAGTCAGTCAGTCAGTCAGTCAGTCAGTCAGTCAGTCAGTCAGTCAGTCAGTCAGTCAGTCAGTCAGTCAGTCAGTCAGTCAGTCAGTCAGTCAGTCAGTCAGTCAGTCAGTCAGTCAGTCAGTCAGTCAGTCAGTCAGTCAGTGAATGAGTGGATGAGTTAGTTGATTGGTTGGTTGGTTTAGTCAATATAAAACTATAATATTGTACATTATATTAACATAAGGATGACACAAGAAAGTGGACGCCACATACAAACATATACAAAACACATATTAATAAATTATGAAATACATAAATATACGAAAATAATCATGCAAATAATGGCTAATATACAGTAAAATGTATCAATAATGGCGAAATGATAATAACGGGATCTAAAGTCACATTTGTGTTCATATAACAGCTTGCATGCTTGGAGACACTTATCTAGCTGTTGGTAGATGATCCTCTCAAATAATTTCGAGATTGTATTGAGAATTTAGATCGGTCTGTAGTTAGTGACATCCAACTTAGCATTCTTTCCATAACAGGCACCAGCCTTGCGGATTTAATACCTTCTGTAATTTCACCAGTGGACATAGATAGTAAAATATCACTCATTCTTCGTTCAAACAAAAGTACATTAACCGTACGACAAAACAACATCATAGTCACCAATATTGTTTTCTGACGCAAGGGGGTTCGACCGAATCCCGCAAATACCGGTTGAGGAAGAATACGCGTCTTCTGGCTTATAAGATTGGTACATTTGACAGACACATTCTACTGGATGCCAACGTAGCATCGTGGAACTTGTCGTGTTTATATGGTTGAATATACTCTGCTAGAGGTATAGTGTGCTGCCTGTGGGTAGGATTTGTATCGTTTGTAAAATAAATACTCACACTCATTGCGAGAGACGCAGCACCGAATTGTATCGGATCATTCAGATGTCCCACCATCATTAAAGAAATCGGTCCCATCAACATTT
>JAODUO010000165.1:70000-75000 GCA_025642075.2 Ridgeia piscesae | reverse complement strand
ATTAATGATGATAATAATAATAACTCCCTATGCACCAATATCCTCGAAGATCAAGCTCGGTGGCGCGACAAAACCACAGGATTAAACAAAGTCGTAATCGTAAACAACGCGCGAGTCACTGACTGATGGACAAGATGCTAGGAAGCTAAAGAGGATTAAAGAGATAGGCTTTTAGACGCTGTCGGAATGAAACTATAATATCCTTCCAAATTTAACACTGGCAGGAAGTGGATTCCACCGACTTTGTGCAGCAACAGTGATACCTCGGGTTCCAGGTTTTGTTTTCACCCGAGAAATACAAAGAGGGTTACTACTGACTCATCAAAACGTTATTGCTACGCTGTTCTACAATACTTTCGGCACCTGATACTTGAAAGGTGACCAGATCTCCAGATGTAAACGGTTGGCAGGTTGCTTCGTTTTTTTTCCCCAACACCGATTTAACCGTATCACGGTTATGTAGGAATCATTCACAAAGGAGGTTACGTTATTTATTACTTTTTGAGATGCCTACAACTTGAAAGGATTCATTACACTGGCCTGTGCGTTCCTGCCATGTATGTTCCTTTAGAAAACACCTTCACCTATAATTACAGTACACACATATATATTTTGCACGGCACATTTTCTGCATCAAACCGACGAATGCCATTAAATAGGATGTCATCTTGCCGCTTTTAGTCAGCTATCATAACATGTCATTTGTCGTTGACAAATTCACACACTCCACAATCGCATATCTCGGCCTGTACATATCTCATTATTTGACTATATCGATTAACAGTGGAAAATGATATGAGTATATACACGTATATTCGTTGTAGCATTTACATTTTCCCGGGCGTTATAAAGTATCCGGGTGACGTTTCTGCGCATGCGCGAGTCACTCGTTGTCATTAGTTACCATTAATAATAATAATAATAAAACACTTTATTATAACTCCATCAAATCCGGTTCGTCTGTCCCGGGTGTGTACATACGTGTAAATAACTAAACGTTGTGATAATAAATCTGCGTGTATTGATTAAATAATGATAATAGTAATAAAATATTAAGTGGTGATACGCTGTGATAAAAACCGTGTAAAATATGCTATGTATAAATTAAAAGGCAAGTTCTTATATAGCGCAGTATCCAGTCCTCAGGACCGTTCAAAGCGCTTTACACTTTACTTCCCTGACAGACCTGTTCACTCAGACACCATCTCGGCTTCTCTGGGAAGCATCCAGCCATATGCTACAATTAATGCGCGAAGGCTGCTCGTACACATATCCACCACTGTCTATAGCCAGGTACTCATTTATACAGCTGAGTGAACAGACATTGTGTATTTACACATTAAATTATATTCTTTAAAATTATTACTAGATATATGAAATTAGAAACAAAGCACTAATACTAGCAATACTGCAGTGTAGTAAGTAATAAACATAAATAATAATATATATATATATATATATATATATATATATATATATATATATATATATATATATATATATATATAATATATAATAATTATATATAATAAGCTACGCTAAAATATAATGTTCGTTGTGTAAATCTAGTTATGTAGAAAATTTAAATGTCTTTAATTCTTTCTTAAATTGTGCTAGATTGCCGTTGTCGCGCATATTCCTTGTGCATTTGTTTCACAGAGTTGGTCATGCACAGGCAAATGCACTGCGGCCAAAACGTTCTAAGTTCACTCTTGGCACCTCGAGGTGTAACCCGCCTGCAGAGCGCAGCGAGGTGTGTGCTGGAATAGCAGTGCCGCGAGATACTCTGACGTGCCGTCGTATACAGCCCTGTGCACGAGCACCAGTAGCTTGTATTCGATACGCTTTCTGACAGGCAGCCAGTGTAGTTGACGCAGTATTGTCGTCATGGACTGCCGGTCGCCCCGCCGGATTTGCATGACAATTCGAGCTGCTGACCGCTGAACCATTTACAGACGGTGCAGGTGACGATCACTTATGCCGAATAGTATCACATTGCCATAGACGATTCACGGTATCACCAGTCCGTATATGAGCCTCTTACACAACAGAGGAGAAAGAGCATCCATGTGGTGTTTCACAGGTGATTTCGGGGTCTAGTTCACACGATTTTGTGGCAGATGCTAGTGCTATTTTTTCAAATCTGAAAGTGATGCAATTTCAAACACATCGAAGCGCGTACTCACAACTTTTGGCGTTTGGCTGGCAGCGGTGATCGATTAAGGCACAGCGCCTCTATCTTTCCTTTGAACCTGGTAGCAAGTGCCGAGTGTGATTCGTCTGCCACTTCTGGTAGAGCTCTATTCACCCTTCGGTCAAAGAGTGAATCTCCGATATTATAGATGAGACGCATGTTGCCGTCAGCTTTCGAGATCTCGGATCTATAGTATAATCATAGCGGGCTGTTTTTAGCGATTTCCGGAAGGTATTGCGACGATCTGTGAAAATATGTCGATGCACAGTTAAGCCTGATTTCCGCCAAAGGCGTTCGGCACGACGGAGGGCTCGCTTTTCCTCGGTCACGTCATTGGTGTGCCGCGGAGTCATAGGTCTAACAGTAATGGTCCGCGACACAAGAGGGGCGTGCGCGTCAACGATGGTGCGTAGGCAGGTATCGTAGCCCGCAAGTAGAGCAACAGGGTCCTCCTCGTCAACGCTGATGTTGAACGATTCCAAGTCCGCTGCGAAACTGCTTTTGTTGAATATTTTCTTTACGTAACGTGTCGTTTCAGACGGTCTGGTTTTGATTGTAGGAGTCCGCATTCGACGGCGTAGTGGACAGTGATTAGCGACGTTGGTCTGACAGCAATGAAAATAGGATGCGGTGCTTTCGCTGAAATCCCTAGCCGGTCTAGCGTATTGCCCCGCTCGTGAGTCGCGCCAGTAACATGTTGCTCAAAGACAGCCGTATCAAGCAGATAGGCCAGATTCACTGCGTCAGTGCAAGTTGAGTCGCCATATTTCGTGTTGAAATCCCCGCACACAACCGTTTCTGTGGGGTGAGTACCAGCGATGGGTAACACCTTAGACACACCGTCCAGGAAACTCCCAAAACATGAGTTTGGTGGCCGGTACATCACGATTACACGCGTTGTGCAGCTGGTGCGGGCGTTTCGTAGAGTGACGGAGAGTGTTTCTGAGGCGCGTACATATCCACATTGCTTATTGTTCTTGTGCTCATGGGCATGTCGTTCATAAACACAATGAAGTACAGTGGTCCCAAAATAGAGCCTTGGGAGACTCCCGTTGTTATTTCAGATTGCTCCGACTGTTTGCCCTTGAACAAGACAAACTGTTTGCGCTCTGACAGTAGACTATGTTAACGCTTGCCACTGAATCTCATATTAAATACATTTTTGTTATGATACATATATATATATATATATATATATATATATATATATATATATATATATATATATATATATATATACGGCCACTATGAGCAAAAGGCGTATATAAACTTCCCAAACTTACCTGTCGCAAATTAACATGAAGCAAACAGATTTTGAGGCATATTTTATAACAAGAGCATATCACGTGACTGCAGTGCGCCATAATCCGTGAGAGTAATTTAAACAAACGTCATATTTTAATGTATTGAAAGAAATGTATAGCAATTCTTCATAGTAATCACCATAGGAGAGTTAGCGAACAGCCCGTGGTATTTATACCATTAAATGCTTTGCGTTTCGCTGCATATTGACGATTTTACGTTTATCGCGCATGAGCAGAAACATCATCCGGAGTGGAGTTCGGATGGCAGAGGATACAAAGTTCAGTCTTATGGATGACAGGAGAGCCAGGCGGACGGAGAGAACTGTATCAGTTCGAGAGCCTTCCCATTAGCTCTGTTGCCAATGTGGTCGAAACTGCCATTCCAGAATTATATTATGTAGTCACTCCAAAAAATATACCCTTCAAGTGGTTACGCTATCGACTCACGAGACGTGCGGATGCCGCCGACGAACATAATATTGCTCAAAGTGTCATGCGTATAGGAAAGGCTGCTGATGTCGTGATGTACAGACTAAACAGGATAATTTTGAGCAGCAATAGTTTCACAGAAAATATCAAATAACGTGTATATACAAAGCATACGTACTTAGCGCACTCGTCTATAGCAATAAAGCCAACTTACACAAGACACAGAAAGACCGGTTCAATCAGTCTCATAGCTTGAGCCTAATGCATCGAAGACGAATCAGATTGCGGCCGTAGCTGAACATTGATTATTAGAACCAGAAGTCAGGATAAATCACACTGCTAACTATGAATGTTTCTTCATAAGTGACAAATTTAACAAATGTTGGAAAACTCACAAAATCGTTATAAAAATATCATAACTCGCCACAAATATTTGTTTGTTCAAAATACAAGGATTGTGGAAAGTTCACGTCCATCAATATGCCCTGGCCATCATAGTGCAGAATGTTCATAACTCCATATACTATTAGAATTACTCTGTTATTGTCGTGACGGTAGATGCAGGCAGTCTGTCAGTGTTTGTCGTGTTCCCGATTATATGACTGTCGAGTCGTTTTCCTAGGCATTTGTCGTGACGGTAGATGTAAGCATTCTGTCAGTGTTTCAACTGCGTTTGTCATGTTCCCAATTATATTACTGTCGAGTCGTTTACATACATACATACATACATACATACATACATACATACATACATACATACATACATACATACATACATACATACATACATACATACATACATACATACATACATACATACATACATACATACATACATACATACATACATACATACATACATACATACATACATACATACATACACACACACACACACACACACACACACATACACACACACACACACATACATACATACATACATACATACATACATACATACATACATACATACATACATACATACATACATACATACATACATACATACATACATACACACAACATACATACATACATACATACATACATACATACATACATACATACAT
>JAODUO010000165.1:60000-65000 GCA_025642075.2 Ridgeia piscesae | reverse complement strand
TTATTTGATTTGTATGTGCATTTATTTCAGAATTCATCAAATCCAGTGGACTCGGTAATACGATTCATGACATCATTTCATACTTAAAAATAACAAGCAATAAAACGTATGAAATCGATAAAGCAATAAGTTCCAAAATAGATCTGTTACACAAACGTATTGTTGAATTGGCAGTCTAGAAATGACAGCTCTTAAAATAGAGAACTAGTTGGACTCCTTAAATAAACTGTGTGGAAAGTAAACATACGTCTAAGCACAATAACAATTCCTTAGTGTTAATTATTTGTTCATAGAATATCACTCTCATGCAGTGTAAAACATACTTCGTTGTGAGCTAAGTAATAAATTAATTAATAAAATAAAAATCATCAATAAAATTAATAGTACAGTAATAAAAGTGTGCTTTCTGAACGTCACACTGTCTAGCATGCATTCGGACGAGAGCCAGTATATGCTGTATACAGTGTGTGATACACTGCGTAAAACCAAACTCACACAACGTGTCCATATGCTGCATCGGTCCATGATTGGGACAATCGTGTTGCTTGACGGTGACCATTCAATGCCTGAGTGAATGACGTCGCCCAAAAGTAGAACACAGCCTCAGTCACGGTTGACTGACCTCGCCCCTGGCTGTAATGACATGTCGAGCCCTGGCCAAATGTCTCCATCCATAGACATCAACAGTGCTATAGATAGGCGATTCGTTCCATCAGGCTTGTGTAGCAATCAGACTTGTTGATATACTGGCCAACGCTCCTGGTGAACTCAAACGGTCAGGCGAATTGAACAAATGCTACAAAATGCATGACTATGTCCAGCTGTATCTCAAACTGGTTGGTATACCGCCACCTTTATGCCAGACAATTAATAATTACATATGGGACATCAGCGATGCTTCGTCTGTTAGTTAGGGGACAGTTAATTAGTCTACGTATGCGAACATTTTCCAGACAATGATTAACATTTATATTTTATAACCGGCGTTGCATTTACATAATCACATTTTGTTTCTCCAGATGTGATCTTTAAACAATTTCTGAGTTCGTTCGGAGGCGAACGGGTCTCCGGAACTAGAGAGCGACGAGAGGCAGAGCGGGGAGCGTGGAGTTTGTTTGTTTGTGTGGGTAGTATTAATTTGTTAATAAACCATTTAAACCAATATTGAAGTACGTCGTTATGCATATATCACAGATACACTCAATATGCAATAACATAAACAAACAATTGCACATGGAAATGGGGGAAGGAGGAAGTTCCATACTTATCAATCACTTACCCCAACACTATCAAAACCTTTTAACAACATGAAGCGAGTGAACTACAGTCTTAGAAGCCGTAGTTGTCAGGCTTTCCGTGTGAAACCGGTCGACGTTTGCGTCACGGTAAGCATTTTACACCTGAGCCGATGGGACTAGGTGGCACACGCCCATATTGCGAACAGCCATCTTTAATGGAAGGGTCGCCCGCTGCAATTAGACACCGATGACAGAGTTGGCAATTGGCGACTGGACAATTGACCGAAACACGATCTCCTCAGTTTCATCCTTGTTGAGCAGACGTTTGTTGTTGTCGCAAGTTGAGTGCACGCGCGAACCGTCCAGGCACGGCATAGTTTATCTAACTCGGAAATCACTCGCCTTTGTGAACTTTACGAAAGAAAAGTATCTTATGAATAACCCACCCCCACTCACGTATAGATAGATATCTGAAGGTAACACTTGTATATCCCAGTTGTCGCCACCACAATTTTGGTTTACTGAGCAGGTAGTTCTAGATGTGTGTAGGTGTATATTATGTAAATTTAGGCGCTGTGGCCCGTTGGATATAGTGCTGAACCATCAACCATATCGATCAGACTTCAAATACTGGTGCTGGTCTTGTCTTGTCTTAGTGATGTACTGGCCGGCCAACACTCCTGGTGGGGTCAAACGGTCAGGGTTGGGTGCGCATGCTTGTTGCATGGGTTATTATTCATGTATCAAAGCTTGTCTAAAATGTTGTGGTTCAGGAATGTTAACAATTGCATCTGGTAGGGAATTCCAATCTCTTATTTTTCGATGGAAATATAAACATTTATAGCAGTTCTTACTGGCGAGGATAGTGTTGAATGCTTTATTTTTAAATGCTTTGATAGGCGTTGTACGGGCTGGAGGAGGTTATTGACCGGCAAGGATATGTGTCCATAGATGGCTTTGTAGAGTATGGTGAGGCGTATGTTTTCGTCTGGTTATTAGTTGTTGTAGGTGTAACTGGTTTAGCATTTCTGACACACAGCCCGCTTCTGTACGGGCTGCGCGTCTTCGGACCATTTCGATTTGGTTGATAAGTGTGGGGGTCCATACTGATGATGAAAATTCTAGAAGTGGTCGAGCTAGGATTGTGTAAGCAGTTGTTTTGATGTTTATGGGGCATGAGTGGAGATTGCGTCTGATGAATGCTATGGTGCGGTTTGCAAAGGCTGTAATCTGATGTATAATTAAGTTCCAGTCTTTGGTTATGCATACTCCTAGATAGGAGAGAATGTCTGTTTCCTGTAGTGTTGTGTTTCCTAGAGTATAATTATATTTTTTACATTTCTGACATGAGTTAGTCTCATCACAATGCATTTGTCGGAGTTCAAATCCACCACCACCGCGACACATTTTATTTATCATAAACGTCTCTCTGTCTCTGTCTCTGTCTCTGTCTCTGTCTCTGTCTCTGTCTCTGTCTCTGTCTCTGTCTCTGTCTCTGTCTCTGTCTCTGTCTCTGTCTCTGTCTCTGTCTCTGTCTCTGTCGTTTTGTCTGTCTGTCTGTCTGTCTGTCTGTCTGTCTGTCTGTCTGTCTGTCTGTCTGTCTGTCTGTCTGTCTGTCTGTCTGTCTGTCTGTCTGTCTGTCTGTCTGTCTGTCTGTCTGTCTGTCTGTCTGTCTGTCTGTCTGTCTGTCTGTCTGTCTGTCTGTCTGTCTGTCTGTCTGTCTGTCTGTCGGGTCTGTCTGTCTGTCTGTCTGTCTGTCTGTCTGTCTGTCTGTCTGTCTGTCTGTCTGTCTGTCTGTCTGTCTGTCTGTCTGTCTGTCTGTCTGTCTGTCTGTCTGTCTGTCTGTCTGTCTGTCTGTCTGTCTGTCTGTCTGTCTGATCTGTATTGTCAAGTTGTGGCGCCCTGTGATAGTCTGTCTTGTCTTCCTGTCGGGGTCGCTTGTCTGTCTGTCTGTCTGTCTGTCTGTCTGTCTGTCTGTCTGTCTGTCTGTCTGTCTGTCTGTCTGTCTGTCCCCACTCAGCATAAATCATGTATTGCCAAGTTGTGGCGTCAAACATGTGATATGTATAAAGTCATTAGAATCATTGCCGTCAGAAGGTCGCTTCAAGTAGACACTAAGGCCGACTTCGCAGGCCAGAGGTCCATCGCGATAATCATCGGAAGAAATAGCTGCAAGACGGCAACACCGTCACGCTTGGCCGACTACGGCGACACACACCGCTGCACTGGGCATTGATGACTTGCCCATTCTTCCGTGACATACCCAAGAACTGTCCGATGTCGGTACTGTTTCGTAATAGACACGAACGCCACAGAGACGAGCGTTAGGCTGAGATCGCTCAACGACAGATCCAGAGTGAACTGACATATGAGGTGACGGACACTGGGTGGGGACTGAATGCGACATTATAACAATAAAATGTATTCTCTGGCAGCCATAGCGGATGAAAAATATAATAAGAACATTACGACTGATAAAACATTCATTAACGTTATGTTAGTAAAACTATATATGAAAGTATAACTATATATATATATATATATATATATATATAAATATATATATATATATATATATATATATATATATATATAATTGTTGCTAATTAGAATATCTGGTAAAATTATAAAACGACAAAATAAAGCAGGATAATAAAATTGTAAATGGCCTATAATCCGAATATATAAACTTTGACCAATTAAAGTCAGATCATTGTTTAGCATTTACCGAAATAGATTATTAAACATATAATAAATGGAATATACAACCTGAATAAGTGAAATTATGACCAATTAAAATATAGAAATAGTATAAAATAGATTAATTGAATAACTAGCTAAAACGATTCACAGTCCATGGCAAGTTATACTCGAAATGTCCCCCAGAGTATTTATGTCGCAGTAACAGCCGATCACCATAGTCATCGAACAGGTCAGTATAGAACATGTTTGTGTAGGAGAGACCGTGTTAGTCAATGAAACGTCGTGTTACATAATCAGTTCGGAGGGTGAATCCATTGGGATATTTTCAAATACGAAAAAATATCGTCAGTTCCATAACACAGTAATTCTTAGTAACATTAATGTATATATGCAACGTATTATTATTCTGCAAAACTGAGTGAGTTACCTATGGCAGCATATGGGTGATTAAACGTGTAATGGTTATTTTTGTAGGGATGCCTAACGTTGTTATGATGGTACATTTTAGTTATCAATGATGTCACATCATATGCACATTGTGTGGCCAACTTTAAAATGAAGTCAAGATCATGACGTGTTACGCTAATGAAACAACGTATTGTTTACGCCAGTGTTCTTAACCGCTAAGAACATATAATTAATACTAAGACAATAAAAACGAGTTTCATGGCGTGTACTTAGTCTACTTGTGCAGAGCTAACATGGACATTTATATGTCTGCAGTGCCAGCTGACATTCAGTCGAAGTTCAGTCATTATCTGACAATTATGTATACCACAAATGTCCACAACACAAGTGGACTGGCCGTGTGTGAACATGCCACTACAACTGGTCAAGAGATCCGTCCGTATCCGGCCTGGTCAGTGTTAGTTTAGTGTAGAAGTCTCAGCTGACATGCAAGTGTCTGTGCTGCTCCTTACCTTTATGTCTATGTCGGACGTACTCCGCGGACGGTGCTCAGCCGACGTCGACGTTCTGCGAGCACTCGACCGTGAACGGTGGCGAGACCTGGACAGGGACCTCTCCACAGGATGAGAACCGATAATTCGCCGACATTAA
>JAODUO010000165.1:0-57500 GCA_025642075.2 Ridgeia piscesae | reverse complement strand
CACAAAGACGATGTTCGTCATGGCAACCATCCGTCGAGCAGTTCCAGGGGCGGACATCCACTTCCTGCTGCTCGATCTCGCCAGCCTCGATTCGGTGCGCGCATGCGCAGATGCATTCATTGGCAGGTTCGGTCAACTGAACGTGTTGGTTAACAATGCAGGTATGCGGTTGTTGCTGTTGCTAATATGCTAACGTGGTTAGCATATTAGAAAATATCTTGGTAGCTGCCATTTGGCAAGTCTTCATTGTACCACTGAAGGCCACAGTTTCACTTAATTCCACGGCCTTAATCATCTGCGAAATAGTCTGTTTTTCTCACAATTGCATTACTCCCTTGACCTGGACTATGGAATCGTCTCCTACATCCATTTTTCGCACACTGATCACTTCGTCATGTGTTAATTCTGTTTGGGACGGACTCGGAGATAATAGTCTAATGTGCTTACAAACGTCCATTGACAGTTCACAGCCGCGACGCTGTGACTTCCGGTTCTTCTAAACTAAACAAAGCTCTGGAGGCACGTAACCGGGGAGCATTCAAAAGGGCCGAGGATAAATTTAAAAAAATTAAAATAACTCTACATTATAATAATAATACAGCTTTATTGCCATATTCAACGTGCATTACATGTTAAATTGGAATGTGGTCTGGCGTTGACTCATATAGTGCCTATATATACAATAAAATGAAATATGGCAAATAAATATAGGATATAAATATAAGATATACATTGTACATAATTTGTTCTTTAAAATGTTTTTTAATATAATAAATAAATAAAGACATTATTAAAATAATAGATTATCTATTTAACAATAATTGTGGAGTAAACTAGTTAATAAATAAATAAATATATATAAAATGTCCTTTAAAATATATGTATATATATAAATTATCTTCTAAAAATAAATTTAAATTAGTAAACATACATTATAAGAGGACTAAAATATCATTTAAAATGATATTTACAATTACAATTGAATTACAATTGAATGCGTCCAATGTTGTTTTAAAATATGTTATACAATTATTAAGTTAAGTAAAATTTAAGAAGAGAGAAGATTGTTGTTCAGCACCAAATGAGAAAGTGTGTCCACCAATGATTGCCATGAACATATTATGTTCACAGCGTACCTGGGCCCAAAACGTACGACCTCTGACGGTTTCGATTACACATTCCAAGTTAACTTCTTGGGTTATTTCCTGCTGACCAGCCTGCTCTGTCGCGCGCTCGCCCCGAAGCCGTCAAGGCCCCTGCGAGTGGTCAACATGGCGTCACACTCGTACGCCGATGGTCGGCTGGAAGACTTAGAAGATCTCAGCGAAGACTCTCCCCGTGGAACCAGTCGACCCTACCAGCAGTACCGGACATACGCCGCGTCTAAGCTCGCCGTGGTCATGTACACAGCGCAACTCGCTCTCCGTCAAGGACCCTCCGTCATTGCCGTCGCGGTCCATCCAGGTAAGGGTTCGCCGTGTCCACAACACGTGTGGTGCCTTATGTTGTGCGATTCATTTTGAAACAATCTACCCCTGCTGCTAGTGAGGCTAACTCAGTGGCAACATTTAACTCGGCCACGTGTGGACCTTTAATAATAGCGTATAGGGCACAGAGCACAGTTGATTTTCCCATTGGCGTCCATGTTAGCGTTTTGTCACTGACATGCTCATAAAAATTTCTTCAAAATCACCTATCTGTGGGTCTTTAAATATTTTTTGGAAACTTATATATCTTATATCCTTAAAACATCAAACTCAGAGGTGAAACAAACAAAATCACCCGCGCAGTCACCCGTGCTGTCACCCGTACAGTCACCCGCACAGTCACCCGCACAGTCACCCGTACAGTCACCCGCACAGTCACCCGTACAGTCACCCGCACAGTCACCCGTACAGTCACCCGCACAGTCACCCGTACAGTCACCCGTACAGTCACCCGTACAGTCACCCGCACAGTCACCCGTACAGTCACCCGCACAGTCACCCGTACAGTCACCCGCACAGTCACCCGTACAGTCACCCGCACAGTCACTCGTACAGTCACCCGCACAGTCACCCGCACAGTCACCCGTACAGTCACCCGCACAGTCACCCGTGCATTCACCCGCACAGTCACCCGTGCAGTCACCCGCACAGTCACCCGTGCATTCACCCGCACAGTCACCCGTACAGTCACCCGGTCAGTCACCCGTGCATTCACCCGCACAGTCACCCGTACAATCACCCGCACAGTCACCCGCTCAGTCACCCGTGCATCACCCGCACAGTCACCCGCACAGTCACCCGTACAGTCACCCGCTCAGTCACCCGTGCATTCACCCGCACAGTCACCCGCACAGTCACCCGTACAGTCACCCGTACAGTCACCCGCTCAGTCACCCTACAGTCACCCGCACAGTCACCCGTACAGTCACCCGCTCAGTCACCCGTACAGTCACCCGCTCAGTCACCCGTGCATTCACCCGCACAGTCACCCGTACAGTCACCCGCACAGTCACCCGCTCAGTCACCCGTGCATTCACCCGCACAGTCACCCGTACAGTCACCCGTACAGTCACCCGTACAGTCACCCGCACACTCACCTGCGCAGTCACTCATTCACTCACGCACTCACCCACCCATGCACTGACTGACTGGCTGACTGACTGACTGGCTGGCTGGCTGGCTGGCTGGCTGGCTGGCTGGCTGCCTGACTGACTGCTGACTGACTGACTGACTGACTGACTGACTGACTGACTGACTGACTGACTGACTCACTCACTCACTCACTCACTCACTCACTCACTCACTCACTCAGACCTTCACACACATCGTATGATGCTATAAACTAATATACCTGTCCATTACGTGACCTGTTGCCAAGCAATATGCCCGGTCAAACCACTGGATGTGTTCGTTTGAAGAGGTCTGATGGTTTTGTGGAATTTTGTTGTTGTTTAGCAACAGTCTACAATGGTAGATATGTGAATGTATTGGCAATAAGGTCATATTTGAGTCAACGCCAGACTACATTCCAATTCATCATGTAATACACGTTGAATATGGCAATAAATATTATTATATTTAAATCCTGCAATTACTGTCTACTATCTATGGATTTTGAGCAATTGTGTTTCATTGTAAATCGGAATTGCCACGTGTTGGTCGCGGTATGACCCGATATCATTTGGAAATATTTATAAGGCGCGATGTATCCGGGTTAAAAACCTGCTCACATGCGCTAACAATAACTTATTTATTTAGCTGATATATATATATATATATATATATATATATATATATCAGCTAAATAAATAAGTTAAATAAATTTGCTCAAATATGTTAAATAACATATTAATTCAGTAAAATAAATCAGTTAAATACAACACTAAATTGACCTTATAAAATCAGTCATGCATCAAGATTAAGAAGACAAGCAAACTTTAAAACATATCATTTACTTAGTTAAAGAAACTGTAAATACTCGACTTTATTTAAATGTCATTTCAGCCAGCCACACAGTGTTCTAAGCGCTATGCGGAAGAGATGTATCTTTAGCAATGTATTAACTGCCTGCCGCCCTCCGCTACAGGTGCCGTGCATACGTCCCTCCTGCGACACTACTCCGGGGCCGTCGGCCGGGCGCTGCGGGTCGCCGCGGCGATATTGTTCCGGACTCCTGAAGCCGGCGCCCAGTCCGTTGTCCACTGCGTCGTCGTCTCGGACCACGTCCTGCGGCCATGGACGGGCGCCTACTTTACCGACTGCTGCCCTCAGCCAGTGGCGCCACCTGCCAGAGACCGCGCGGCTGCTGAGAGACTGTGGCTGAGGTGCAGCGCCCTCTGTCGCCTGCCTGACAAATGACTTGACGTGTAGCCGTGTTGTAGCGCTTACATTTTTCCGACGTTATAAACGTTCCGATTGACGTTTTTGCGCATGCGCGATAAACGTAAAGTCATCAATGTGCAGCGAAAGAACAAAGCATTTATGGTGTAAATACTACGGGTTGTTCGTTAGGATGTATATAACCTCTCAGCTAAGTTATTTGTTGCAAATTAACACGAGGCAAACACATTTTGAAGCGTGTTTTGATGGCAAGCGTAAATCACGTGACTATAGTGCGCCATAATCCGCGACAGTGAGTTAAACAAACGTAATATTTTATTGTATTGAACGACATTTTAAGCAACTTTTCACAGTAATCATCACAGGAGAGTTAACGAACAGCCCGTGGCATTTAGACCAAAAATGCTTTGTCAGTTCGCTGCATATTGATGATTTTACATTTATCGTGCATGCGCAGAAACGTCAATCGGAAAGTTTATAACGACCGGGAAAATGTAAGCGCGACAGCGTCAACGGCTGGTGATGGCCCGCCGTACTCGGCTCCATGTACAGCAATGTTGGAAATTTATACACATATATGTAGTAGTCGGGACGCACGGGTGCTAATTTGGGGGATAGTGGACACGTGCTATTTTTGGGTGTCCTGTGTTTTATTAAACTTCAAACCTTACCGAATTATTTTCCAGAAGGCAATTATCTCAGATCAGTGTATCTCATTTCAAGAAATTGCATTTCATTTTTTAATGTCAGCGGTGCTTTTATTTCTCTTACATTTTCTATATTTTCAGTAGCTGTACAGTAACAAAGCTAAATATAATATCAAAATATCAAGAATGATGAGAACTAATATATATGGCAATATTGTATTGATACGTTTATATAAATGTTTAGGAAGCCAGATACAAAACATTGGGCAGTATATCGACGAATCGTCGATGGAGCAATTGGTTGTCACGTGGCAATGAAGCTCGAACGTCACGTGATGACGTCATCACCGTTTGTTGTGTGATAGACGTTATATCTTATCCGGGCGTTGTTTGTGTGCATACGTAAAGTATAATAATTATAGCAATATTTATTTAAAGCGCTGTACAATAAAATATCTTAATATCTGGAGTTAGTAGATCGATGGTGAACAATAATATCCAGTAATCAAATATGTTGGTTTGTTGTCGAAACACAAGCGTTATAATGAGCGGTTCTCGGGTTTCAAAATCATAGGAGTGACGTCACGTGACGTACGCGTGGAGAGCAAAATGTTTTATGACAGAAATTGTTTACATCAAAAGAAAGTAAACATGAACATTTATAATGTATGCACATAAACATCACCCAGATAACTTACAACGCCCGGATAGATGTAAGCGCGGCAATCGTAGTTTGTGTTAAATACACGTTCCCTAGAGACGCGCGTGCGCAGATACGTCACCCGGATAAACTATAACGCCCGGAAAAATGCAACCGCGATAGCGCAATGGCGATGTCACTACATAATTTCCACTGCTTCGGGTAATGCCAGATGACAGCCAGGTAGAAACGATCAGTCGAACATAGATGGTTAATTAAGGATTTTAGTAGTAAGAGTACTACATATTGAACTGAATTTTTTAAATAAAGACACTATGCGATTCTATGATTAAGCCAGTGCTGGAGTATGCGTCATCAGCCTGGAACCCTTGTTATCAAAAATACACAAATGAATTTTAAAACACTCAACAGAGAGCACTGGAACTCACAGACCAGCAGTGGAATATATTTCTTTGGAACAGAGACGACCTGAGGCAGATCTCTGCGAGGTATTTAAATACATAAGAGCCATAAACAGATCTACCCCTGATCAATTATTTAATAGATCTCTAAGCGATCTACAACTACAAAAAGCTACACGCATATCGATATCCGAAACCACTTCATCACGAATCAGATAATTAACTCGTGGAGCAGACTCCCAGAAGAAGTGGCAACAGCAGCCTCATTGAGCATTTTCAAAAAGAGACTCGATGTCTCTGTCCACCTGCTAAAAGAGACAAAACAACCAGGTATACCAAGTACTGGATACTCTCATTTTGTACGAACATCACTTATTTCAGAGAGACCAATCAAAACGAACTGTCGTAACTCATTCGATTTTCGCATCTTCCCTGATGTTTAACCTCTGTTTGTCATATATATATTTTTTCTATACGGTCTCATCTCTACCACTCGTCGCGTGTGTTAGAAGCAGCGTGGTTTATTCATGCGTTGAGTTTGGGGCAGTTCAGCGTATGAAATTTCTCGAGCAATAATAATAATAATAATAATAATAATAATAATAATAATAAGAAGAAGAAGAAGAAGAAGAAGAAGAACATTTATAAAGCGCCATAAATCTGGAAATATCCATTCGGAGGCACTGTACATGAGTATGTATACATGGGAATTATAATAAGTTTGTTAAGGTAAATAAAATACATAAATTATTTATTAAAAAAGTAATAGTAATAAATAATAAAATAAATAAATTAGCTAAAGATAATTATTAAAATAAATAGTATATTGATAATAAAATAATGAGTATGACATTATGTAAAATTAATGTAAAACATGTACAAGATAATAAATAGGTAAAAAAAATAGACTTTTCAATAGTCTTTTAATAAAAGTCACGATGCAACAGGTTTTCTTTATCTCGGCAGGGAGAGAATTCCACAGTCGTGGATCTGCTACTGAAAACATTCTATCACCGTATCGGCTGCGAGATGGCGGCACGTAGAAGTCATTGTTTGTGGCGGAGCGTAATACTCTCGTAGCTCTTTGTTCAAGCAGGTCGGCGATGTAAGGTGGCGCCAATCATATTGCATGCATTGCAAATTGTTCCGGCATTGCCACGTGGCCTAAGACCATAATTATTTTGCTTTTCCATAGGCGGCCATTATACTGTTTCCTTCATTTCCTATCAAATTTAAATAGATCTGTTATCGAAAAGTTCACAGCATATTTAACCTCCACTGGTAGACATACCGTTTCGTGAAATTATAATACCTCAGTTTCCATCAAACCACATTTAAACCTGACACCCCTTTAATCTTGTTAGAATCAGACAGTGACCTGTGTTGTTGACATCACCAATTTAAATAACACCTGTACACAATACGCAGACAAACACCGATTGTCATCTGTCGAAATTTGACACCTCTGATGCCACGCTGCACAACATAATTTCTACACATCCCACACTACATAATGTCCTCACAGAAATTAAGGCAACATGCATAATACTATTTCTATAGGGCACTGTTATTGTGGTCTTACACCACGTCCTCGCTGGTTACAGGTCTTGTGGACAGAGCAATGAATGCTGGGGGTATTTTCCCCATATGCCTCCCAAGTTCCCGTTGAAAGGTCTCCTGGGATGGAAAGGGGATAGCCGCTCGTCCCTCTCCTTCGCGCCTCGTTTATAACCTATGCCCTGAGCTGGCGTTGCCTGGGAAAAGGCTGTCATGGATACCAGACAACCCAAACCTATCCCAAATGTTGCCTGTCTACTCGAATTAATAAACTGTAACCGGTCATATACCTTTTTGTCAGAAATCTCACGCACTCACCCTCTACCCGACATAACCAACAACAGACAGAGGGCGGTTATTTGACAGCAAGTTAATAATTTTAATAACGTTAATAATAATAATGACTTCTTATCCGCCAACATCCTCGAAGATCAAGCCCAGTGGCGCGACAAAATCAAGGGATTAAGCAATTTCGTAATCGTAGAAAATGCGCGAGTCGTCGACGGATGGATGAAGGTTCTAACAAGGCAAGGATGACAGGCAGCATTAAAGAGATCGCTTTTAGTCGCCGATGGAATGACACTATATTTCGGTATAATTTAATACTGGCAAGACGCAAATTCCACAGAGTTGGTGCGGCAACAGAGTAAGCTCGGGTTCCAGCTTTCGTTTTCATCAGAGGAATGTGAAGAGGGTTACTACTGATTGATCGTAGCAGCCCTTCAAGTAAGTCTGCAGACATTTGGATGTACAGAAAATATCAAGCGGGAAACGCAAAACCACAGTTGCCTGCCGAGCACCTGTACTGATCCATGTGACGTGTAACAACGAGAAGACACGTGACAGGAGGGCACTGGTGTGTTGCTCCGTTCTTCCGTTATATAGCTGCATTGCCTGTCACTTATCGTGGCTTGAAAGATTCTTTGAGAAATACTGTGAACATTGTTTCGTATTCAGTATATGCGTACACGGGAAGACTGTCTCGATAATGCTAGCTTCTCAATTAAAGGCATCACCTTCTAATTTGTCAAGACTACATAACGATCAACGCCCGGAAGTTGTTCGCTTTCAACGACCCCCGATCTGTCACTATGGCGGTGTCGCGCTTACATTTTTTCCGGTCGTTAGACTATAAACTATGTGGGTAACATTTATACACGCATGCATACATGCTTTGCGTTTCGATGCACATTTGTGATTTTACATTTCTCGCGCTTGCGCAGAAACATCATCCGGTTAGATTATAACTCCTGAAAAATGCGGAAGCTGTTGCATTTACATTTTCCCGGTGGTTATAAACTTTCCGATTGACGTTTCTGCGCATGCGCGATAAATGTAAAATGTCTTCGTACCCAGTGAATGTCTTCCAGGCAGGCGATGTCCCATTATTGTTTATATCGGGCACTATCTTTCTCCCTGCGTCTCCTGCGCGTGTAGCTAAGGCCGGCGTCTGTGACGTCATTACGTCTCGCTTCCGCCACTGCTTATCAGCAGAAATGGGGAACCTACATAATCGTTGGTGACGCCGGTATTCTCGAACGACTTGTGAAATTCTTAACGCCATTTTTTCGTAAAAATGGCGTCGAAACTTCGTAAGTTACGATTTTTTCGTAAATGCTATTCTCGAAGATAAGATAAGAATATTCAGAAATAATTGTGGCGTCGAAACTTCGTGTGATTTATTACAAATGGCGCTTTTTCGTTCATTGCTAATCTGTTTTTAAAAGATGCTTTTAAAAGCACGGATAATCCGGACACATTTGAACAAGTTTCTCTTCTAGCACTATTTCATGTGTAGTGCTATTTATATATATATATATATATATATATATATATATATATATATATATATATATATATATATATGTATTGTATATATATATATATATATTATATATATATATATATGTGTGTGTGTGTGTGTGTGTGTGTGTGTGTGTGTGTGTGTGTGTGTGTGTGTGTGTGTATGTGCCTGGGTGAGCAATGACTGCAGTATTGTAGGTTTCGTGTAAAGGTAAGTATCCCATAGACCTATTTGTATTAAACTTGTTTAAGTTATCATGTAAAGAAACATAACTTAGATCCGGATGCTATTTTACCCTTAATATCAATTTCCGTTTACAAATGCAGAGTCTCTATGTCAGTCAATCATAACATAATATGAAATGCCTGCTAAATAAGAAATATCGTGGGTGGGACAATTGAAATATTTTGGTGTGCTTTTGGGTGTAGTTGTTGTTTTAATGCTAACAAGTGACTTCGCAGTGATTATATGTTAAAGAGGAATGTAGTGTTCTTAGACACTCCTTAGCTTAGAAGCCTCTACCCCTAATATATAATGGGATTAACCCGACTACCGTTAGGGTATATACCCAGTAGGGCCACGCCCACCTAGTTAGTGAATAACGGAGACAGCCATGGTCATAGAACAGCCGTACGCATGCCTGTGTAATAAAACAGATATTATTGTCATATCATTGAGTTATCACTCATACCCCAAGCCGGGATAACACAACACTTTATACACTCTGCAACTTGACGCATATACAGTAGTCCCCTTCTTATACGGCCCCCTCGCCATTGGCCACCCAATGGTCAGGGTTCGTTGAAGAATCTTTCCATCTTCATGCAGTCAATCGCTAATCGAAAACTGCAATTTGTAATCACAAATCAAAAACAAACTAAGTAGGCCCACCTTACGCACTCGTCGTTCTTGGCTAAACATCACATAGACGGAAATTGTTGCAATGTTAGATGTCTCGAAAGTTGACAACGTACGTGTGTGCTTAAAAAGGAACGGCCAGTTTGCCTTGAAACAGGGATATTTCGATGGGTCCCTTCACCAGAGGTCATCTGCCTTATAGGCCTACGGTCATTTTGGGTTTGTTGAAGGGTTGGCCGTATAAGAAGTGGACTACTACATATGTATATATATATATAATATATATATATATATATATATATATATATATATATATATGTATACAGTACCGGCAAAAAGTTATGGTAACAGCAAAAAAACTGACACTGATATTTTTTTATGTTTTGAGCAACTATATTTCCGTTTGCAAGTAGGTAAATTATTTCTTGATACAGCCACCATTCCTGACTATCCTGTTAACAATAAATTTATAGTTATTGTGCAACAGATAGAAGGAATTGGAGACTGCTGATAGAAAACGTAGTGAGAGAAAAGTGAGATGACGAAAAAAGACAGTGGAAACGGAAATAATAGTCAACTCACCCCTGACGATATGGATGCCAAAATAAAACCAACAGCAACAAAACGCAATTTGACCCTAGTCTAGTAACCGGGCAACTATTATTTTAAATACTCAATATAAATGTTAGTCATCATGCACATTGAGAATTCATAAATAATTATGCACATTGAGAATGATGACATTTGCGTTGCCCTGTCAGCTTTTGGGTTGTAGCCAGTGACAGAAGTGGAGAATTCCTAACTTAATCTTCTTTGAATGACGATAACTTCATTTGCAAAAGGGCAGGACTGGGAAGAGTCTTACACAAGCATCCTTATACCCTCTTCTGTCATTTGTGACTACCACCCCCCCCCCGGGGTAAATCAGGCAGCCAGTTATTGGTCCTCTGTTCCACATCATCCTAATTTTCAGGCGTTGGGGGCCCCGTCACCCCTCTGGCTACGCCATTGTTTCTATGATTGAAAAAATTGGGAACAGTTTTTAATTTTTGAAGGTTTTTAAAAAAGGTTTTCTTTTTAGGGGTCAGCCCCCCCCCCCCCCCACCCCACCTCCCCCAAAAACACTTTTTAAAAAACCGGTTTCGTGTGTAAATAATAAAGTACACTTTTATAATAAAATTTAAATTTTTAAAAAAAAAATGTCATCAAAATTAATAAAATTTTATAATAATGGTATAATTGCATACAATAACATCAGTATTTGTTCTCTCCCCCTGAATTATCTTATCACATATAATTATACGACTGTATAAACCTAAAACTACTTGCATATATTATCCATTATCATGTAAGCAAATGCGTCTAGTCAAATGAGCAACATTTCATATATGTACGTAGAGGTTATTATTGCATTGGTGACTGTGTTGGCGACTATTTTTTACTGTTAGATACAATCTGAAAAGGAAATTCCAGTTTGTGTGTGTGTGTGTGTGTGTGTGTGTGTGTGTGTGTGTGTGTGTGTGTGCATGTGTGTGTGTTGTGTGTGTGTGGTGTTGTATTACAGTGTATGTATATTCAATGGTGTGCGAGAGTCTATGTGTGCATGAGTGTGTGTGTAACTGTATGTATGTGTGTGTATCACCATTTCCATCTTAATGGCTAACTGGTAATAGAAATAGGTTACATATTTTCAACTGCAACACCGTAGGCTACGTTGCTATGTGCAGTAAATTGCCCATCCCATAGCTGAATATAACATTATAAAATCAATGGTTACATATCTTTATACATAATATATATTGCACCAATTACAGGGTTTTGCCCAAAGTTAATAAACTGTTACTGCAATGTATGGTACTATTAAGCATTTTTGTTCATCTTCATGGTTGGCTTTGTCCAGCAAATCACGTGACATAACTGAAACACAAAATGAAACACACATATAAGCTACCACCTTTCCTGTATGAACAAAGCACATCACAAAATATGGGAGCACTAGATAAAATGCACCACTTGGAATGACAATGCTTGTGATTAGAGGAGATGTACTTACAGGTACCTATGCACCTGGGTGAGTATACACTTACAGGGACCTGGGCACCTTGCAGGAGATACACTTACAGGGACCTATGCACCTGGGAGGAGATACACGTACAGGGACCTATACACCTGGGAGGGGATACACTTACAGGGACCTATACACCTGGGAGGAGATACACTTACAGGGACCAACCCTTAAAAAGGGACCTTCCCCTTTGAGGGATACAGCGGGGACCTATACACCTGGGGGGGGATACACTTACGGGGACCAAACCCCGGGGAGGGTCCACAGGGACCTATACACCTGGGGGGGGATACCTTCGGGACCTATACACCTGGGAGGAATACCTTCGGGACCTATACCCCTGGGAGGGGATACATTTACAACCTTCCTTGGGGGGGGATAACGCAGGGCCCTATGACCTGGGAGGAGATACACTTACAGGGACCTATCACCTGGGGGGGGATACATTTAAAAGGACCTATGCACCTGGGGGGGGATACCTTACGGGGATATACCTGGGGGGGGATACCTTCAGGGCCCTATGCACCGGGGGGGGATACATTTTGGACCTATAACCTGAAAAAAATCCTTAAAAGGGACCTTCCCTGGGGGGGGATCCACAGGGACCTTCACCAGGAGATACCAGAGGGCCCTTTCCCCGGAAAGAGATACCTTCAGGGACCTATACACCTGGGGGGGGATACACTTCAGGGACATATGCACCGGGGAGGAGTCCCTTAGAGGGCCCTTTCACCTGGAAAGAGATCCACAGGGACCAAACCCTGGGGGGGGATCCTTTCGGGGAAAACCCGGGGAGGAGATACATTGAGGGACCTATCCCCGGGAAAAAAATACATTTTGGGACCTATCCCTGGAAAAAATACATTTCGGGGACCTAACACCTGGGAGGGATCCACAGGGCCCTTGCCCTGGGGGGAAACACACGGGGACCTATCACCTGGGGGGAATCCTTACAGGGACCTTCCCTCGGGGGAATACACTTACAGGGACCTATACACCTGGGAGGAGATACACTTACAGGGACCTATACACCTGGGAGGAGATACACTTACAGGGACCTATGCACCTGGAAAGAGATACACTTACAGGGACCTATACACCTGGGAAGAGATACACTTACAAGTACCTATACACCTGGAAAAAGATACACTTACAGGGACCTATACACATGGGAAGAGATACACTTACAGGGACCTATACACCTGGGAAGAGATACACTTACAAGGACCTATACACCTGGAAAGAGATACACTTACAGGGACCTATACACCTGGGAAAAGATACACTTACAAGGACCTATAAACCTGGGAGGAGATACACTTACAGGGACCTTGGAATGATTGCATATTTTATGAAAGTACATAGTATTGTATTATCGTTTTATTATTATTATTATTTTATAATGACTATTATTTTTATTATTTAATTTCAATTGGAATAACCTTCGTAAAGCACCCCAGAACAATTATTTGTATGGGGCGCTACATAAGAAATAAATTATTATTATTATTATAAAATGTTGGATATGCTGCAATAAAAAATAAAACATTATTATTAATACATGCCAAGCTATACCTGAGGGCGAGGGTCA
The DNA here is from genome assembly GCA_025642075.2 of Ridgeia piscesae. Lineage (NCBI taxonomy): Eukaryota > Metazoa > Annelida > Polychaeta > Sabellida > Siboglinidae > Ridgeia > Ridgeia piscesae. Next base: position 44,089 of record JAODUO010000165.1, on the reverse strand, counting down.
GGCAAACATACTGTACCACCCTTGCACTGCGCTGGCATAGTAGCCATGTAGGGTGTCCACGAAGCCCTGGGCCATTTGTCCTCCACACCTGAATGCTGTTTGTTGCACCTGGTGAACAACAGCACAAAACACACTCAATTCAAGGTCCAACCGATTTGTACTTTGAACAAATTGCAATCCTATTTATTCGGATGTTTCAAAATTACTGTAGCGTTGTGTTACACGTAACGTGCTTTGAGTAATCCTAATAACTGTGTACAAGAAATTACCTTTTTTCAGTATTTTCAACAGTAATTCAATGTCATACAAGTTCATAGACACAATTAAAATTGTTAAAAAAATGCAATGTTATTTGCAAATAAACTGTGAAAATCCCTTTCGATTTCATATTTAGAGTAGAGTGTCAAATGTGTTTTAACAACAAACCCAGTGGAGTTTGTTTTTCTGGTAGCTAACACCTAAGCAGATTAGGAATGCCACAAATTGGTCAAACACAAAATATTGTATGGGTTTTAGAGTTTCAATCAAGGTTGTATAATTTAAATAAATGGACAGATTTTAAATTAGAGAAAAAATTTGAGAAAAAGTCCCACAAGAATATTTTTTTAATTTTGGGGCCTTCAAAATTATCCAATCAAAAAAAATATTTGTGCATCATTGTAGCAGTGTCTGAAGACACATCTACACTAAATTAAATAAAAATAGATGCTGAGTGGTTTCTAAGTCTAACATATGGGAGCTAATGACAACAGCAGACGACAGACAGACACAGACTGATGCCATAAGTCCACTGGACAGTCGGCCCAAAAGACTAAATAAAATATTCTTGTTGTTTGCAATTTTAAAAAGCTGATTTAAGTAAAAATGCTGGCAAGTCAGATTTGAGAAGTAACAAACCTGTCGCCACACGACCTTCCAGTCGTCTCCGACAAAGTCCTTCAGCTGGTAGCCTCGGTACAGGGCGTCATAGTTGCGGGGGTCGGTGATGATGGAGCAGAAACCGGGCCCACTTTTGACATAGCAAGGGGGGTGGGAGAGGAAGGCAAAGGTCTTGATGGTGCCACACGTCTTGTCAGCTGCTGTCATGTAGTATTCTAGGAGCTCCTTCATTAGACATTTGCGCACTGCAGACATCCACCGCTGTCCCTGACAATGTGACAGTCACATGACAATAACATGTCACATAGGACAAGTCAATTGCAGCAAAATTATTCACATACACACACACATATATATATATATGTATAATATATTATTGATTGATATGTTTGTATATGTATATATATATATATATAATATATATATATATATATATATATATATAAATTAAAAAAAATTAATCATTTTATTAAATTTAAAAATCATTTAATTTTTGTATTTATGTTTTGGTAATTTTTGTAAAATAAAGAAAGTATTTTTTTAACTAATTTAAAATAAAAATTTAATGTATTAATTCAAGGAAATTAAAAAATTTAAAAAATTTTTTAACAACCTTAATTTTACGACAAATTTAAAAGGGTTAAAATATATATATATATATATATATATATATATATATATATATATATATATATATTATATATATATATTTTTACTTTTTATTTTATATATATAAATATATATATATATATAAGTGTATATATATTTTTTTATTTAATCTAAAATTGAAAGATATTTTCACAGTTTACTTCGAAATAACAGCATATTTTAAAATGATTTTAATTGTGCCTTTAATTGTAATTTAGCCATAAGCATCCACAATACTCTCAGCACAGTTGTTCATATTATATATATATAATAAACACATTGACTGATTGATATAATATAATCTGAATCTTTACTAACTGTGACCAGTGTTTCATGTTTATTAAATGCAAAATTAAACTATTTATTCTTCTTCAGGAATGCTGCATTAGTAGAGGTTGGATTCTGACATCATCCATCTTTCAAAAACAATTTCCCAGTGAATCAACACATGATGCTATGATAAAATGGTACAAAAGGTGAAAGATTATAAATGCGTGCCATATGTTTATTGTCACCTAGTAATAAGTATTTTTTCAAAGATTCAAAACATGTTATTGTCCGTTTTAAAAATCACATTAAAAACAGAAATTATTCCTCCGTTACACACTAAAATGCCAGTAATAAGGTTGGTGATCCTGACACAGTTGAAAAGACACATTAAAATGATAATAATACTAATCAACACTAAAACTGGCAAATGTATAACTTGTTGAACGATTTATGAAATTTATGAAATGCCAAAATTATACAAGTATGTACAACCAAATAGATATTATTCAATCAGCACAGTTATACGTATACTTTCTGGGAAAAAACCACAGCTAATATGGGAGTTATACACGGAACAACAGTTTTGTACCTGAATCAATGAACAGATAACCGCCATTTTTAGCGAAGACAAACCGAGCACTCACTTCTGATGTCAATCGGTGGAAGTGGACAGTGAAACGATCGCAGTAGCGGAAGCCATAGCCAAGAGCATAGCCTGTGTGACCACAGCGATGTGTCTTCTCAAGACACTTGTAGAAGTCACACTCCCCCCTCTCAGCCAGATCGAGACATTCTACAGACGAATGATAATAACAATAATAATTAAAGTTCTTTAAAATATTATATATGTTATTATTATTTATTATTACTAGCATTTCTAGAGCGTCATATCTGTGGGACCAGCCTGTTCACAATATCTACTGGCTAATCAGTGGAGGTCCTCATAAATAAAATAAAAACTAAATAACCTGTATTTTTGTTAGCAATAGTAATTATTTAGTTTATTTATTTATTTAATTTTAATTTTATTTACGTTATATTTTATTAGTTTATTCAGCCTGCATTACCAGAGAAGAAACAATAAAGTAGATATATCCACATATAAAACATTAAAATGGTTAGTGATGTAACTATTGACAGCACATAGTATGAGTGCAGTGTCTTTATTATAAACTAAAGTATTTATTATGTGCATCAGTTAAAAGAGAAATAACATACATTACAGTGCAGTAATTAAGAGGTAATCTAACATGTAGTCATGTGAGTATGGACTGGTAAAATTATCAGTGACGGACAATGAATAAACAGTGTCTAATCAAGTCAATGTGACCATAAGGTCTGGAATGATAATTGAAAGGCCTGGATTAGTGGTTATCAAATGCTTGTAATAGTGGGCGACTCACACATGAATACCACCCTGTCCAGAGAGCCCCAGAGACTGTTACCCCAAAAACCAAACAATTACTGATAACTGATAGACGCTGCATCAGTCATTGCACAGGACTTTCGACTCTAAAATTAATATTCCATTATATAAAGATAATACATTTCTGTTTACCATATCCTGTACTTTATCGATAGATAGTGTTTTAAACAGAGCTACATATACATATATATATATATATATATAGCTATATATATATACATACATATATGATATATACATACATGCATACATGCATACATGCATACATGCATACATGCATACATGCATACATGCATACATACATACATACATACATACATACATACATACATACATACATACATACATACATACATACATACATACATACATACATACATACATACACGTGTACATTGCAAAGGTCTGCTGATGACAATAAAAACTAATTACAACAATAAAAACAGTTAAAAGAAAAAAGCTGCTGTGGTTTTACATGCACCTGTAAATTACCATAACATTTGATACTGTTGTGTCAGTTTACCACATTTTCATAACCCTTGAGGTTGATGCAACAAATGACACTGACTTAATTGTAGTATTCTACGAGTGCAATTCTATGATACTCACCAATACTAGATGACGCCTGAGATATAGCAACAGCACTCAGCAATGTGGTTAGTACGCTGATGTGTAGTACAACTCTCACAGAGAGACATGTATGTGTCATTGCAACTATCCAACTAAACCTGTATGTGACATCAACAAATATATTATATATGCAATTGGCTCAAATTTACTAGAACATAGCAGAGCTCAGGGCTTTATGCAGAACCAAATTATTGCCAGTCACACATGTTTTGGTGGACACATGGATGTTACCTGTTAAGCCAGTTTACAAACTATAAAATGTGTCTGATGACCGGAAATAGACTACAAACACACTTGTGACACCATTTACACTCACTTCTAAGGCATAACTGACAGTATCTATGGTTTTGGAAGATTTTTTGATTTTTCATTTTTTACCCGTCCACAATGGCTTTTACCTGTCCAAATGACGGGTGGACGGGTCTCTGCATAAAGCTATGATAGCAGATCTATTTAAACTAGAAGAATATACAGCTTAGGTGCTATAAATTATTGTGTACTGTTACTATTGTATTAAAATAGACCACATGCAGTTGGTCAAAATTACCAGAACATTGTGAGCGAAATAACATCAGAACACATACATGTACATTATCTAATGTTACCAAACTATGGCCCTTAAATAATAATAATAATAATAAAATATTTATTTGGTATAGCGCCACATCCATAATCGTTTGTGGCGCTTCACAACATATTACAATTTAAAAGACATAACATAAACCATTTGGACTATACTGTGAGTTTGTAATTATGAATGAATTGTTTTTTGGTGAGTCATAGTCTCTGCCTAATCTGTTCACCATAATATGATATTAATGTAATTGACATTACCTCTGGTTAATGGTTATTTATATATATATATATATATATATATATATGTATGTATATATCAGGGGTAGAAATAGGGGTAGTCTGGTAGTCCTCAGACTACCAGAAATTCAGTCGGACTACCAAAGATGATGACAGCAGTAGTCCAATGGACTACCACAAAATTTGGGAATATTTTTCAAATTTTGCGTTTGTCATATTATTTTGCTTAAATCTGGGCTATATGACTACATGTACCACATATATCTGAGGACTACCAGATTTCCCAATTAGGTAGTCCTGCTGACTACCAGGCATTTTTGAGTTATTTCTACCCCTGTATATGTATATATATATATATATATATATATATATATATATATATATATATCATGAGATAATGAGAAGGCAGAAACACTGCATTTATTAAAAATCAATAGTTTTGAAGATATAACCATTTAACAGGGTACTATGGTGTCTTTTTATCTATGGATTTGACAATGTTTTGACATTTAAGAAAACTAATTAATTTTATTTTTTAACATTAATTTTAACCATTTACTTATTTATTTGCCCATCATGCCCAATCACTATAGGCATTTATTTATTCATTAATAATGTTATACATTTTATTTTAGTTAATCACGTCTGCAACGCGAAAGTGCAAATAACAATAAAAACAATTGCTTTTTTTACCGTCTCGACCTTATTCCAATACTGAATATGGGATTTTTCTAAAAGAAATTTCGTTTACGAATATTAACAAGAAACAACTACCACGGTATTAAATAAGCCTAAGGATTCACCCTCCTTCGCCTTTGGTCTGTCCTAGCGAGCAAACCGTAAACCGTATTGACACAAGTGCTGCCACTTACCGGTCAAGTTGGAAGCTTTTAACCAATTCCGCGTAAACAACCTACGCTTGAAGTTTTAAAATAGTAAACTGTAGTTATAATATTATGCCCACGAACTATTGAAAGATCGGTACGTAAATAACAATATGTGGAAGTCTTTGGTCACAAGTGTCGTCAATTATCGTGCAGACGTTGTGTGTTATAATGAGTCAAATATGCGTTTATCGAACGGGTCGATCGATCTGGAGGTTAAATTTCCCCTCGGCCCCAGCGCTGCCACTGCCGCTAGCACTGCGCAATCAGCTCGCGAAAGAATTGTACTAAACATAAACAAATTATCAAAGCACTTGTCCGTATTACCTGTACAACACGTAATAAGACACCTGGCATATCTGGTAGAGATTCCAAATATGTTCGACTAGAAAGAATAATATTCGGCGATGAAACCGGGTACGACTTACCCTAAACAACAGCGGCCCGTAGAATGTCAGCTTGACCCGTGGGATGCCGGTTAATAACAACTCGTCGATTCCACGTAGCATTTGCGGGGTCTCGAAAACGCCTATGGCTATGTCATTATATATGTACAGTCATCAGATACAGCCTTCCGGTGTGCGAGATAAATACTATAGCTGTAGCCAATGGGAAACTAATATGAGGCTGATCCTTCGAGGCATGACAGCTATAATAGTAGTAATTAATTTCATGTAATCCTAAACGTAGCATTGACATTCCTTTGGGTCTGCAGCTAGTATATGCACGTACAACGAGGAAAAGTATAACGTTGTCACCGAGTTATTTTATTAGCTGCACAGCGCGGAAAAGTATGACGTCATCGCGAAGTCATTTTATTAGCTAGCTGGGACCTTTGTAATATGCCCTGATCCATTTTGGAGCCTCGTAGGGGGAGTTGAGTTTTTTTGAGAACTTCTAATTGAAGGCATTTTAGCGAGCCGTCCTCAGGGGTGATCGAGGGGTGTCCTTTGTAGAGCTCAAAAGAACTTGGCATTGGAGGTTTTTTAGATCCCGACGATGGGTTGTTTGTTGTTTTAATTATTACCACCACCACCCATCATAATAATTATATATGTACCGTGTGTGTGCGTGCGTGCATGTGTGCATGCATGTACACATGCCTGTAAGTTCCTAACTTTGGCTATGTTTCTCCCCTTTATGTGTTACTTTATTACCATTCATCAACTACATGTTGTCTGTACACATTTTCATTTGACCACTGGCAACAGTCCATGCACATATATACAGCATGAATAACACAGTTACGTAATCGCCAGCCTAACGCCAGAAGGGTGACCTTAATTGTGACGCCGTACAAACATCGGGACTGTACTCGTTGACACTAGACGGACCGGGAGTGACACACATACACCGTGTTTACACTCGGAATAGACTGCCGGTCTAACGCAATGATTACGTCAGCGGCATGACGTAACACGTGCACACAAAGGGACACCGCCGTAAACCAGTTCGTAACCCCGTTTGACGTTGATTACGTAACATCCTCGCAACCATGGATCGAGTCGTTACGATGTGCTACTCAAACTACATGCATGGATAGCGAACGGCAGTGGCGTAGCCAGAAAGCTCAAGGCCCCCAATCCCGGAAAAAAGTTGATGGTGGGGATCGGAGTACCAATAACTGACTACCTACATATATGTTCTTCCATTTCACACAAAAATCATAATTCAAATAGGTTAAGTTATGAATTCTCCACTCCTGTCGCTGGCTGCAGTATAAGAATTAAAAGAGCAGTAACAATGTCATTGTTTTCAATGTGCATGATGGCTAATTGCTATTAAGGATTCAATATAATAGGTGTCTGGTTAATTACATATAGATTAGGGTCAAATTGCATTTTGTTATTATTTTCTTGGCATCACTGTCGTCAGGGGTGAGTTGACCATGATTTCCTTTTCCATTGTCTTTTTTCTTCCTCTCACTGTTTTCTTGCTACATTCTCTGTCAGCAGTCTCCAGTTCCTTCTATCTATCTATCATTTTTTTTACATTCGTCTCCCACTCTTTCTAGGTCACTTTCAATGCAATCCCCATCGCAATTTTGGTCTTCCTCACCTCCGTTTCCTCTCCACTTTCTGGGCATCTGCTCTCTCAGCCAGTTTTTCATCTGCCTCACCAATTTCTTCTTAGAACTTTCCTTCACTCCAACTTCCACCCTCCTTTCATCCATTTTCTCTTATCAGCTCTCTTATAATGCATTAGTTTAATCTCAGCTTCATTATCTAATAACATGTTTTATTATTTCAACTGAAAACTAATAATGTTATTTAGTTATCAGAACTTTATTGGTTTGTTAACTATTTCTCTGACGTATGTTGACATTAACTATTTGTAAACACCCAATACCTGTTTTTTGCATACATACTGATACAAGATATTACCAAGAGATCAATGGATACTGGGTGTGTGAAAAAGATGAAAACTTGCTGTTTCCAAATGTATTTCATTAATGTTAAATATTAAAATTGTCACCATCATGCAAGGATACTGGCAATTATCTTTTTGTTTGTAGATTTTACACTCTACTTTAAGAATTATTCATCGTTAAAACCTCTACATTTTTATAGTTATACAAATATCAGCATCCTAAATGAGAATGTGGAACATGTCCTCTGATTATAATTTTGACACATTTTGGGGTTAGAATTTTTTTCAGGATGGTGTTGTCTTTTATTGTCTAACATTTGTGTGCTGTTTTTGAACTTTTTATGGCCAATGGTAGCTTCACACATTCAAGATAAATTACACATTCGGTAGAAATTTTGATATCTGAACAGAGAATTCTGCTAGGAAATAGGTCACATGATGAGTACCAGTAGGTTAATTTCCCGTCATCTAATCTTACTGACGATTATTCTTATCAGGTTGTTTTTCGCAAATCTGGATCTTCTCTTGTATCTCTTTTAGTGCCATCGTCTCTAGTGCATTCATGTATGCGGCATAACACACGGGCTGACCACATTTCCTTTATGTTTACGTGATATGTGTCCATCTCCCATCACCCCTTCGACTTTCCTCCAAGCGTTTGCCCCGGCTGAAATCCTCATTGTAAACAAAGGAATTAATCTAGTGGATTTTGCACTGGGACAATGCCACTTCCTATTATGAATATATAAATTGTAATATGCAACATCACATGTTGTGTAGTTACTGGTTGAACGCCAATGTCACATCATCTATGTTAAGGTAGGGATGCATAATTATTGTTTCATCAGAGTAAGCGACTACATATACAAGATTTAACAAGAGATTTAACAAGATTGCCACCTAGAGATTCAACTCTAGATGGCAGGTGGACTAGGATGCCCTTTGGCTTATCGAGAGTCCAACCTATCTAAGTATACTCCGTCTAAGTATAAATATATTAACACTACTAGCACCTACACAATCAGCTGATAATCTGTTCCATTTGTTTAATGTCATTTGTGAAAATTTTCTTATATCTAGTTTACACTGCTTCTTTGCTAATGTAACACCATGTCCTGTAATTCTTCTCTTCCTTGACCGTGAAAAAAATATTTCTACATGTTGGTATTTGTCTTTGTCAATAGGTTTGGGAGAGTATAGTGAGAATTATGATGTTAGCTTTAAGCTGATATTATGTACAGGCTTCTTGTCTCTTTACTAATGCGTCGTTTCTCTCTGAATTACTAAGTTTGACGCTTCCTGTGAATGGTTTTACTTAACTGCCAGCTACATTGGTCAGTGAACTAGGTTGTCATGTGGGTATTCATTTTCAGTGAGTTGGGTTTTAATTATATATATATAGTTTGCTTGATTGTTGGGTGGCCCCCTCCAATGCAAAATCATTGCTACGCCATTGCCATTCATTACGTAATCTCATGGTCACTCCATGGACAGCATCGGACTATTTTAATAGCAGGATAAAAAATTAACAAAATAAATATTAATGTGATTATCTTTTAGCATTTGGAGAGGTCCCCAATACAGAGTTTCAAGTTTGGGCTTGATTCGCCTATATTATCCATATATTGAATGTTTACTTGTGATTAATTAAACATAATTCTAATTAAATAAATGGATAGAATTATACAAAATATTTATATTAGTTTAATTTTTTCAATGAATCCATCTTCATTATAATTTGGGACACGAAAGAATTCCTTTCGGGTTCCAAACAACCCCTTCAATGCAAACTTTAGTGAAATAATCGGATCATTTAAAATTACGAGTAAAAAAGCAAGTGCCACACAGGTATGTGTGTGTGAATGAGTTTTAATTCCGTTGAATATCCATGCATTTCCTACATACACAGTCCTAGATCTGCCAGTGATACCACATACAACCAAACATGAGAGTTACTCAGTGGAGAAGCTGTTCTAAATCATATGAGCAGCACTGAAGTATTTTAACACACAAAGCAGCACCTACCAACCAACCAACTAACCAAAACTATATCTAGCAAAATCGAATAAATGCATGATCACAACCCGTTAAAGTAAATCAACATATCTCCCCTTCCCAGATCCATAATCAAGTCAAGTGAATCAATTTACCTTCCCTTCCTCAAATTCAGATTGGACAGCAGCTGTCGTAAATTCTGTTAGTTTCCATAAGTTTGCCTGATTATCAATTGATTACATACCATGGACCTACACTAATGGTTACACAAGAGTTTACACAGAGTGGCGTTAATCGCACTCTGCTGTGATTTAATAGCAACACAACAGTAATACTGGAAATAATAGTTAACACACCCGCAGCCGTCGTGGACAGATTGGTTAATATAGCAGCTACACTTGCGATTCTGCTGTTAACCTCACAGCTTGTGGTGGTCTGACATCACAAACTCAGATATATACATACAAGTGGGGGTAGGTATAGCGGTTGGACTTCTCTAGTACTTGTGGTCAGCCACAAACAGAGACTGGTTGGCGAGGTCCGTGCCCCCCGTGAACTGCCCCATGGCAGCAAGGCCGTTCGCCTGAAACAAAGTCAACGACTCGTAACATCACCCTACAACATAACACGTATACAATGCTGCATAAAATACAGATTTCATAAAATACTCAAGAGTCATCTTACGAATATGGTTGTCTTGTGCTCAAAGCAACTTATTTGATGCTTTATTTGCATGTCATTGATGAATGCATGATTCTGGTTACTAAAACCGATATGTTGCAGGATTATTTCTTAAATTGTTGGTGAAAACTGCACATCTTTTACATATAATTTTGACATTGGACGATCATAGTTAATTAGTTAACTATTCATCCATTTAATTAATTATTTTATTAATATATTGTTATTATTTTAATACACTGTATAATTGTGCTTATTTATGTATGTACTTTATTGAAAAATATTGTTTTTACTAGCAGGAATGACTGCATATTTCATCAATGTAGTATTGTATAAGCGTATGTTTTACATTATTTTAATTCATTCAGAGTAACCAATGTAAAGCGCCCCTGAACAATTATTTGGAAGGGGTGCTATATAAGAAATATAATATTATTATGTTTGCATAAGGCAGAAAGTGACTGGACCCACCTCTGCCAGTTTGACGAGCTCAGCCTGGCCGCTTTTTAAGTTGTCTTGTTTTCCACCCCATGCCGCCAACACCGATGCCTGCAGGGCGCGGCCATAGGAGAAGGTCAAGGCCCAGGGGCGTTTTCCCTGCACCTGGTTGATGGCATTGAGGTTGACAGTAGCATCAGACTCGGACTGCCCACCCGACAGGAATGTGATGCCTGTAATATCAAACACAATATTACACAATGTCACGTGTGAAAATAATGGTACGATTAGTGCCAGAACATATTTAAATCGTCCCTTAACATTCAACTGCTTTTAATGTCTTGTTATTGGTACTACTAGATTTTAATAATTATTTATTTAATAACTTGTTATTATAGACATTAATTTGTTTTATTCAAGTTATTTGGTTTACAATTTTTGCTATGTTAGTCTCCCTTAATTTGTATATTTTTTATTTCATAGTCACAATTATATCTCCAATTTTTATTTTATTTATTTTACAGATGACTACGTAGTATGAACACACTACTAAACAGAAGACAAATCATTTTATTTTAAGTGCTGATTTGAGCAGTATAGTTGGAATTAAGTCTTTATTATTAAAATTCACATGGCTTATGAAGATTTAAGATCGTAAACACATTTTGCCATGAAATATACCAGTTAGGTCGATTCGAAAGACACATGCTATGAGTTTATCCCAGAAACAGTAAAACAATTAATTTACCTATCCATCGTGTGATACAATGTCTAAACCTCTTTCACAGCATAAAAAGGATGTCATATTTATTTAATCCCCAGAACAATGATTCTTTTGTGACTGTATTTGATCTACGAGATGCCAAGTAGCAATAGCAATATAATTTACATAATATGTAACCATCACATTGTTTACTTAGGTCACGTGATACAGGCAAACTGCAATGAACCAGATACATTAAGTCTAGCACCAAAGCAGTACACTTGGCACCAGGCACTAACCTGGCACAGCACAAGGCACTGTTCTCTGCAGGGTCTGCACCGTTGCCGCGGCAATCGTCTCAGGGGTGTACTTCTTCTGACAGCTCTGACCAGCGGTCACCATGTTGGGCTTGAGGAGGGTGCCCTCCAGGAAGATGTGGTGGTCAGCCAGTGCCTTGTAGGTGAATGACAACACCTGCAGGAAGAAACACATAGAAGGTGAATGACAACACCTGCACGGACACACACACACACACACACACACACACACACACACACACACACACACACACACACACACACCACATTCACTACAGGAGCGTGACATTAACGGCAATATTTTTAGGCGAATGATTGTTCTTGCTCCTTACCACTCCATATACACACTCAACAAGGGAGAGATTATCACTCGCTCTAACTGTTATAATAAAGCTTTATTTGCCATTTTCAACATTTCAGTACATTTCATGTTAACCCATTTTATCTTGAAGCAAGTGCAGACGAGTTGCAGCCAGTTCCTGATCATTTCCTCAAACCAATCTGTCAGCATTAAAAAATGACAGGCCTTCATTTAAAATGGACATAACTTTATTATTTCTCAATCAATTTTTAAATGTGATATACCTTTAGAAATTAGATAAAATAAACTATACAGTCGCATCGATAAACTCATAGTTTTATCATATATATTATATGTGGCATATGGCAAAACATGCCAAATAAATTCAAACCTATGTTGAGGTTTGTCACATTACTTTTCACCCGATATTTTCGCCATGAAGGAAGCAACATGTCAATGAGCAAGTTGAGTTTATTTTATGCATTAATGTCTGCTGAAAATAAAGGTATACAACTTGTCCACACATCTTGGATAATAATCTCATAATGTAATTTTTTTTGATAATAATAGTCGACTGAATCGCCAACGTGTGGCGCCGCTGAGCTGAATTATGCAAATTTTTGAAATATTTTCTGTCAACGATATATAATTCTGTGGCCCATTTCTTATAACTAATAAAGAAGTACTATAATGTAAAGCTAATAAATACATATATATTATGAAAACATGTCTAAAATGTCATTAAAAAAAATATTAAACAGTTATTATGTTAAGCCAAGATTTCACATTAAAAGAAGATTTGGTGTGAAGCTAGAAGTGGACCACCACATACACTACTGGGGTGTAACAATCATGACAACAGTTCTTAGGCAAATGATCACTCTACCACTCCATAGTCACTCAACAAGAGAGGTCCATCCCTCACGCTAAGTGTTACAATCATTGCTGTCATTTTGTGTAACTTCATCATTAGCACTGCACTTCCTGGGTAAAGTGTACGCTTACAGGTAACTGATCAAGTTATGCCAACCTTTGATATCACAAATACATTTTCGAATAACCCTAGCGTCCTAGACCTGTTATAAAACAGATATCGCTATTGTTAACCTTGAATAAGCCGTAGCACGATGTGATAGTGGCACCACAAGACAGACGCATGAACACACAAAGTAGGTAAAGACAAGACTGGTTTATAAACTAACAAATACGCCAAGCCAATGGTGGTTAGAGGGAATATTTTCAGAGGACATGCGTCTGCAACAGATGAAATATATTCCCAAAAGAAACGTGTGTTATGACATTTAAATACTTGCAGTATTACTAATAATAATGACTTCTTATGCGCCGTTATCCTCGACGATCAAGTTCAGTGGTGTGAGAAAACCAAGGAATTACTCGTAATCGTAAACAAAGTGTGAGTCGTCAACATATGGATGAAGATGCTAGGAAGCTAATTAGCATTAAATAGATAGCTTTTTTGACACCAGCGGAATGAAACTGTATTTCCTTTTCATTTAACACTAGCAGGAAGCACATTCCAGAGTTAGTTCGGCAGATAAAACCCGGGTTCCAGCTTTCATTTTCACCGAAGGAATGTAAAAAGGGTTACTACTTCGAGCATCGAATTCAGATATGCTGGTTGTGTTAATGAAACAGCCCGACAAGCTATTGTAGAAATACTACACAATGACTGCTCCCTACCTCCTCAGTTACCCGCTGTGCCATCGCAAGGTCATGGTCCCCATCGGGCAGTACTTCGGGCTCAACAATAGGCACCAGACCATTCTGGAAGGAAACACACTTACTGAGAAATAAGTACAAACTAGTATTAGTATTACTTCATCAAAAAGCAAATACATTGTATTTCCAACATTACAGTACCCAGGTATACAGCCGTGTATTTTACATTCTTCAAGGAATGTATAACATACCTAGTAAATATATATATATATATATATAAACACAAATATATTTTACATAATAAACACTCTTAAAAATCAGTCATGTTTAAATTATACTAAAATAAAATGTGACCATCAAGTTTTATAAATATTATCGTAATATTATTACATAAAATCATACCATATTGACTCTTTAACATATATTACTGTAATAACTTTTTTAAAGACATTCAAATTATTAAAATTTATGTAAAGCTAAAACAACTACATGATATGTGTGTGTGTGTATATAATGGCAATATTGATATAACAGAAGGAACAACATGCATCATACCATATATTAACTTTCATGTTCTGGAAATGTCAAGCATACATGAAGACATCAATAAATTGGTGTCATGTTAAGTCATGCACATTCCACTAGTGTTAAATCTGCACTAAGCAATTTTAGATAAAGAAAGTGGTGTTATACTCTGAACAGGTGATATCTGAAACATAGAGCCATGTGACATTAGTGTCAACTAAAATGCTCAGTACATGTACAAGACTAAAACCTAAACATTCAAAATGGCAGATATACAGTATAAGCACAATAAATAGAAAACAAAAATATGATATACACCATGTCATAGTTATAAAAATAGTCAAATCGTTTAAATCATTTTAAATAAATGAATAAAAATGAAAACATAATAACATTTGACATGCAATAATGTGTAGATAACTAAAGTCTGAGATGAGCATCAAAGGCTCAAAGAAAGTAAAATATCAGTAGTATTTGACATTGAACATACGTCTTTAGAGTCTGTTTGAACATTGATAGGGTTCCACTACACTCTATATGCTACAACACACACTCCTGCTTCCTACTGAAGATGAAACCTGCCAGTCTCCAGCATCAGTTGGCTATACACAATGTGCTGGCAGATATGTAGGATGTAGAACATGGCTTTATGCAGTATAACAAATGTACCAGTCACTACAAACACACGTGTGATGTCCATTTTCTAGGCATAACTGACAATATGTACGATTTTTTAAAGAAATTATTTGCGTCTTAAGTTTTACCCGTCCAGCAATTTTCTACCCGCCCATCATGGCTTTATGGGTGGACAGGTAAAAAAAGGTTTTCCAAAACCATATATATTGTCAGTTTTGCCCTTAGAATCGAGTGTAAATGGTATCATAATTAGGTGCGTTTGTAGTCCTTTTCACATTTTAAAGTTTGTAAACTGGATTAACAGTAAACATACGTGTCCACCAAATCACGTGTGAC
Organism: Ridgeia piscesae; assembly: GCA_025642075.2. NCBI lineage: Eukaryota > Metazoa > Annelida > Polychaeta > Sabellida > Siboglinidae > Ridgeia > Ridgeia piscesae. The sequence goes on along the minus strand of JAODUO010000165.1, from coordinate 28,557 downwards.
TGGCAATAATTTGGTCCTGCTTAAAGCCCTGCTGCCCATAACAGGTTTTACCCGTCCAAATGATGTGTGGATGGGTCGCTGCATAAAGCTATGATGTGGATTTTATATTAGTATTCACCTGAAGAAACGTGTAAATTAGTAAATAACAATTCATCCACAGCTAGTGTTTTGAGGAATAACTCTTTTGACATTTCATTTCTTTCAAGCCAAAACACTGACGATAACTGTTTTCCCTAAACACCCTAGTTGTAGCTCACCATTATCTTGATTGCCATTAAATCGACCTTCTTTCTAGCCAATTAAACTGATATCTGCATACAACTGTTGGTGTAGATAACCATAGACCAGAGCATTCAGTCATTTACAGGACTCGGAATTCAAGAAATTTCATCATTTAATCACCATCATTTCAAACCAAGGGGTCTATATTTCAGAGGACAGCTAGAATCACTGACAAGCTTGTGACAGATGGGAATGCAGCACCAAACTAATTATTTTTAAATTATTAATTCTGGATCAATGGTTGAGATCAATACAATTTACAGAGCATACTTGTAATTATTGCGTGTTTTTGAAAATATCATGAATACCAAACTACCATTACAGAGCAGCTTTGTAAGAGTAGCAATATACCTGTCATTGTTACCGTGAAAAGAAATACATATGTCATATATATGTTGATTTACTCTCCATTACTTCATTAGTATGTGGCATCCATCTGTCTTGTCTGTTTGCGCCACAATAATTGTCAGTTTGGTGATATACATCGCCGGGTGTGACTAAGATGTCTGACTTGGGCGTGGCAATCTCTACTGTATTTTTGGCAGACAGTCAGCTGTGAAGATAATGCAGCATTAGCAGATGTTTGCTTTTGGTGATCTCTCCTCTCAACCAGTTGTGATCTCTCCTCTCAGCCAGTTGTGATCTCTCCTCTCAGCCAGTTGTGATCTCTCCTCTCAACCAGTTGTGATCCCTCCTCTCAGCCAGTTGTGATCCCTCCTCTCAACCAGTTGTGATCTCTCCTCTCAGCCAGTTGTGATCCCTCCTCTCAGCCAGTTGTGATCCCTCCTCTCAACCAGTTGTGATCCCTCCTCTCAACCAGTTGTGATCTCTCCTCTCAACCAGTTGTGATCCCTCCTCTCAACCAGTTGTGATCCCTCCTCTCAACCAGTTGTGATCCCTCCTCTCAACCAGTTGTGATCTCTCCTCTCAGCCAGTTGTGATCCCTCCTCTCAGCCAGTTGTGATCCCTCCTATCAACCAGTTGTGCCCTTTTTTATATTCTCCCTTCTCATGCCAGTTTTGAAAATTGATCTCCAATCACCCTGATTACTGGCAACAGTCTCCCAGTTATTAATGTCAATTCCTGTTGTCTTCATATCACTCTTGCAGGTGTATTTGTAAGAGACATTCAACATTTCTCTTGTAGCCTTCGGAGAGAGAATATCACGTTTATCGTAGATACACACTGTATTTTACTTCTGAAGACTGTATATATGTATTCAGTCTGGATCTGCAGCTTAGCCAGGACAACTCGGGCAAAAACTGTTCCCACAATGCTCAGCTGTGGGATGCCGCAGCAACTGATGCAATTGCTACGATCACCTTTGTTATTATTACATCAGCAAACTGCACTCTCTTTCCAACACAGGCAAATAAGTTCATACTGGTGTTGTGATAGGGCAACAAACTCCAACACTGGCACCATCCAGCAGGGTCAGTAAACCTCGTCTTGTTGCTGCAGTGAATCAGGGCAAACCACACTGGGTCGGTCCTCAGTAAACCATACTATTTATAGCTCCCATACAATATGGTCATTCCATGTGAATTCAACCAGCAATTTCAAATGAATCAGCTTGATGAAAGTCACTGGTTACATAATCAAAATGTGAGCATCCTGAATCCGTTTTCGAGATATATCAATAATAAAAAAATGTCACAACATAATGTCAGTAACACCAGTCATGAATATGAACATTATTGATGCCAGAGAACTCAAACTATTACTTGATTATCACTCCAATGGCCTTCACCAGGACTGATTCACTGTTAAGATGAGTTGATCAGCGCAACAAAAATAAGAAATATTGGTAGAATTCACCACCAGCATGCCACAACAAATAACGCAGAAACAAAACACGACACCACGCTCATGTGCAGGCACCCCCACCTGCTGGCAGATCATGGCATAACGGGCGAGCACATTGGCATTTTCGAGCATGGCAAGGTAGGACGGTGTGCTCTTTCCGATCTTGAGCACACATCGCCATTTGCAGAAGCCGGCCCCGTCCTTCTTGTACTGAGCACAGCGCTCGTGCAGGCCGTCCAACCCTGGGGTATCAACAGCAAGTTACTTACCCTTGCACCACATACGGCAGGTGTCTCAGTCACCCCTTAAGGGTGGCTAGCACAGTATTGCACAGGCGAACGAAGCAAAGAAGTAGGCTTAAGCACAGGATAAAAATTCCCAAAGTTTCTACAGAGATAATTCAAATTCCCTTGGACATTGTCAGCCAATGTCAACTTTACCAGTCACTTTACTTAGTTGTGTACCTCTGATAAAATGAATCAAATTGTGTAAATTTATCTGGCCATCAGTAACATGCTATCTCTCAAACCAACAGAACCAAAACATTGTCTTATAAAAAACTGAATATATTCTCCTCATTCTAGAAACAAAAAATTATTACGACTTTGAGCAATACAATTTTGATATCAAATTTCATTTCAATCTGAACTCAAGTTTATAAAATAACTTTTTTTCAGTTCTCAGCCGATTTTCTGAAACCATCTTGCTAAAGTGTAATTCCTGCCTTCAATGGCTGTTAGACATTACCCACCCCACCCCCCGTAGACTTGATGGTAAACTCGCCACTAACTTTGTGCATGCAAATTAGTGAACAGCAAATACCACACTTTGACTCAACAAACATTACCTGTCTACTATAGTAAGAAGTGGTGTTGGCAGCACAAGTGGGAACTTTGTGGCCACAGGTAAACATTAAATTTTCAAAACTTGGTTAATATATCTAGATACAGAAGGAACCACACCATAGTAGCACCGTAGTAACTGAATATAAATAAGCTGGTTTTAGAAAATATATAGACCCTCCTCGCCATACATACATCAAATGTATATTTCATTGTAAAACCACCAATTTCTTAATCTACTGAAGTTTGATCAAGGACATCGTTAAGACACCACTGTCCATACAGAGGATGGACATTTGTCAGGCCAAGTGTGGTATTTGCGATGTGAGATGTGTGCAGCGTGCAAACACGCGCGCCCTGTAGAAGAGGCAGCAGCCATGCGTTTAACCCTTGAGCAGCTACAAATAAATGTGTCAGTATGCGGTCCTGTCTAGTACGCATCCTCATTCCATTCCACATTACTCGCACCCTGCCTTCCCTGTGTGCTCAGTGTTCAACCATTCTTCAAGTAGGGACCAGGCTATTCTACTTTAAGTCCATGGATTATGTCCCTTAGAGAGAACACTCAATCTACAGGGTGTGCAGTTTTGTAAGTCTTTAATACGGAGAATGGCTCTGTTAGTGACCTATTATGCTCATTAATTAAACTGTATGTGAAGGCTGGATATAACAACAATCCGACAAATTGACAACACAGTGTATTTGTTGTGGGTACATACTTCTTGATGGGGTTTCCCAGGACAAACTCAGAATCTGATGAAGACCCACACAAAATTACAACTACTACCACGATTTTCAGAGAAGTAAATGGAAATGTAAACACTGATCTGTCCCCAACTCTACAAAGCAACACGAGAGAATAAATAGCGTGAAGAGATGTGGAATGGAGTTGGGACTGTTCACCCGCCACCCGGCACAAATGCAATGGCTTAACTACCTGCTGGCAAATAGACGCGTAACGCGCGAGAACATTTGCGTTTTCAATGAGCGCCAGGCGCGATGGCTCGTCTCGCCCTATCTTCAACACACACCGCCACTTGGCAAACTTAGCGCCGTCTTTTGCATACTGTTTGCACCGCTCGCCCAGTCCATCCAGACCTGAAATTGTCACGGCACTCCAACAAAACACTAACACGCAAACAAGGCACTAACTAGTCTTGAGCAGACCTGGGGTCAATTACACTGTAATGTAATCTATTGCTATTACTTTGTCTCTTTACTATTACTAGTTTAAATGTTGTTGTATTTTGTTGTAAAACAACAAATGTATATATATATATATATATATATATATATATATATATATATATATATATATATATATATATAGTAATGATGGTTATTTTAAATGATGACAGTGTCACTGGAAGACGGCTTTTAGCCAAGTGACATCCATGCAATGCAAGACGCTAACAATTTAATATATACTTTAGTTTTATTCTTGTACATGTTGCATTGTGAAATAAAAGTTAATTACCAGGGATGGGTTAAAATATGTATTTGAATACAGAAATTTCGTGAATTTGTATTTGAAAAAAAATCACAAAAGTGCATGTATGTCTGTTAGTTACTTATACTGGGATAAAAGACAAAAGAAGTAGTCATATATCAATCCCACATAAATTGATGGATTACATTACAGCATAATGAACCCCCTCTGCTCACTTGCTGTATTACTTGTTGCTTGGTGGACAGTTAATTATAACCACTGGCTCAAGTACAAATACACCAGGATGTGTTTCACACCCACTTAGCCCAAGCTCTGCTGTATGTACACTGCAAGCAGTCACTAAAGCCACAAGCTTACTTAAATAGGGTGAATACTACACACCTGGCAACTGGGCATTTAGCAGAACTGGCTTCAAAGCAGTGAAAGCCAAGTTTAATCCTTTAGTCAATGCAACAATCACACTGTTCCAATTATACTTGCTGTGTGAACGGTCATAAAACTGTGAGGGAAAACTTTGTGAGTGTCATGGTGAAGTTGATAAGGAACAACTGTAAAACCTGGAGAAACTTGTGGAATCTACTTTTCCATGTAAATAATCTTTGATCATATTTAGGCTGTACTAGCAGCTCTAACACAAAAGAAGCCAACATTACTCCAAAGTGTAGATTCATTTGAGGTCAAAATATGGGTAATCTTGAAATTAAGCTGAAATGTTCACATATACTATAAAATTACTATTACATTGGATTCTGGTTCAACCTGTTACCTCAACATTTGTAATCATTTCTATTACCATTAATATTACCATTACATATCAGTATTACGACATGCCTAGTCTTGAGTTGTGATTAGTTTAGCTTATCATCTATTGCAGAACATGTTGGTTTTTGATAGCACTGCATTGTGTTCACCATGTTTACAGCCATGCCTTTACTGTGTTTAGTTAAATGCTGTGGATTTTTAAAAAAATCAACATTTGCACTTATGGTATGTGGTTACAAACCGTTACATGTTTATATGATGGATAATAACCATCTAAAAATAATAGTATTTATCAACAGACCTACTACAGCCTCCATTGTCAGTGAACACTTCATGATGCAATACCAAATATTTACATGACAGCAAACACAATGCAGGTCTATCAAAACATTGGCATTAGTGTACAACAAAAACACTACAAGTAAAAGTAACTGAAACAATATGTACACATATGTGGCTACGAGAAAGAGGGGGATTGGCCACTGTTGTGAAACAGACATCATGCATAATACCATCGTTCAAGCAACTTACTCCATATTACACAATACTACATCATACATTACTGTATAACACACGCAAACATTTCATCATGTTCTATCATAACCTGTTTTATCCACAATTTAATTACTCTGTGCACATGAAACACCAACTAATCTAAATAAAATTACATCAAATTTAAATATATGTGGGCCTTTTGAATGATCCAAGCGAAGAATAAAATTATTGTGCATAACCGCAGTGTCCTAAGATACGTCCATGGCAAATTACAAAAATAGATCCTCAACAGTTTCTGAGATATGGTAGCTAACAGCGGACACAGAGTGATGCCTTAAGTCCATTGGATCTTCGGCGCAACAGCTTCAATCATCTCTTATTGTCACTTGTATAATTTCCAAAATAAGCTGTTAATTTTCAAAAAAATTGTACCATCACTTTTGTTGGATCATTCATGATTTCAATAAGTTCAAACACACTTGTTTAACAGGAATTCTTCTGAACAGATAGAAATGTGACCGTACATACAGGCCCGGCCAACCAGTGTCCAACCCATACCTTGAGTGGTGCTTTCGCCGTCCGTGCCGGCCAGCGACACAACACCCTTGTCGACCTTGATGCCCGGGATGATGTTGTTGTCGTTGAGCATTTTCACAAAGGGCGTGCCGTCGTCGGCTTTCTGGTAGAAGGTCTCGTGGAAGAGGATCACACCACTGATGTGTTTACTCAGCTCTTTGCCTGCACCAAACAGCAGCTGGCGATACTGGCGCCTGTTCTCCTCCACGTTCTCTACGTTGATGGCCGCCAGCCGCTTGCCCATGGTGCCTGCATTGATAATAATTAAAAAATTCTTTAGCGCTAATTCCCGCATGGTGGATCGATGCACTGTACAAGCAGTGCAATAAATGTATATTACTAAATACAAACAGATAAACTATATAGCTTATAAAAAGTAATTATAAAAAGTAATAAATCTGTATTTATAATTATAAACATTGGTTTTAAGATGTACAGTACTAAGAGATATGTAGATTATATAAATTGATATATAATGAGTAAAACAAACTAAATAACTGGTTTTAAGCCGTACAATACTAAAACTTTGTATGTAAATTATATAAAAATTAAACACTGATTGAAAAGTATGTGTCACTAAAAGGATGAAATTCTAAAATAATGTCCATTTCAAAACAATATGACTTAATTGAAATGTCTATTAAAAAAGATTATACCTCATACCTACACATGTGTATCAGTGCAACTGAATTATGTTGCAATTTATTGCTGTTCATCATCATACACGGTTGACACATTTGTATTTTGCACACCAGTAAATGAATGTATTACCTAACTTTAGCTATGCAGTGTTAGCATGCCATTTCAGCCTACTGAGCCTAGTATTACATTCTTCATCACCCTCTCATTATTATGCAATTTAACAGCAATTTACAAGCTGGTGAAGGCACCCATTCGTGGAAGTCAAGACGGACTGGCAGCAGTGGCAGGAGACAAACACAATTGATGGTGATGCAAAAAAGCATTGCACCATATTTACTGAACCTAAAGAAAATTAAATGCAATCAAATCAATTGGTCAGGTTTTAAACCAACACTTGAGAGATCATACAAACTAAGCACTTGTTACACAATACAGTTTTTTTTAAATACGATCAAATAATTGTTTACCCATCCTCCAGTGGTATTTCTAGCCGTCCACAATGGGATTTACCTGTCCAAACGGGTGGACAGGTCTCAAACTCACTGCACAAAGTTATGCATCGCATCCTTGTGTCTTATTTTATTGAACTGTAACATGCTGACACTCTAACATAAGTAGAGCACACCAATTGTACTGAGAAATTCCATGAGAAAAGTGGACATGACATGACATGATGACAAGCAGAAATTTAAATGAACAATTTGTAAAATTAAGTGAACATGATATCTTTAGTAAATGTGTAAAAACAAAGTTTGGTGTCTGATCTTGATTTTTAATGACATACATGTAACATTAATCACAATGGAATTGCACTACTAATTAATCTAATTGCCAATAAATTCCTAGTTATACCTCAAATCCAGCCAGATTGGTGGCAAGATAACATGGCCTCAAAATCAATCAGTTTTATGTGGTACCATTCTAACGATTGCCAACATGGCCATGAACCACTGTTTATTTTATTTGGCACACTAACAAGTTGTCAAGGCAAGAGTCATTTAAGCATAAGTCATTTAAGTGTAAACACCTGTAACAATAAATAAGTGAACAATTTACAACTTTAAGTTCACGTTAGTCCAACACGTGCTGGGTCAAATGCAAGACAGCCTAGAGAGGGTCAGTTGAATGCCATCAGGTATCAATCTGACACAGTATGTAATATTTTCAATTACAGAAAATAAATTATTTACAGCAATTCAGAATAATTTCAAAACCTGAATCAGCTGCAATTCATCTTTGCAAATTAAAATAATTATGTAATTGTAACACTTATTTTTTAATAGTGCTATGTATTCCTTGCCCAACCAAGCCTAGTTTTTCTTAAAAAATAGGCACACCATAAAAATGGGCCAAGATGCCTATAAGTCTTTTGGACTATATGGCGAGTTTGTAATTATGAATGAAATGTGTTTTGGTTAATTATAGTCACTGCCTACTCTTCTCCACAATCACGTAATTGCCATTTTCTCCGGTTATCCACCCAAGATGGCTAGAAACAAAGCCAAATTGTGGGAGTGCAGCAATAGACCTGTCATTAGTGGTTTTTAGTCAGGATTAAGTTTGGAGTCAGGTGATGCAACAATGGCTTAAAAATGATTGATTTGACTTAGGATTACTCGAAACACTTTACTCCCTGCCAAACCTGTTCAACTGAACACCATCTCGGATTCTCTGGGAAGCATTCAGCCACACTGCAATTGGTGCACAAAGATTATTTGTAAACATATATCACCATGATTTATAGCCAGATATGCACTGATACAGCTAACTGAACCGGAGCAATGTAGAGTGAAAACAATTGCACATAGTTTGCCACAACAGTACATGATAGGAACCAGGATTCTCTTAGTCAAGAGTGTGAAGCTTATGCCACTGCCCTACTACAATTGTCACTATCCGGTCTCACCTGTGCTCTCATCAGCAGCCAGAATGCCCTTGCCTGGAGCGACAATGGCAGCCGCAATCTTGCGTAGTTCATCCTCCTGTTCTTTGGTGAGTGCGGGGTAGAATCGAGTTCCACTCATGATCTTAAGTCTGCAGAGAGGCACCTTTGACAGGAAACATCCTTTCTATTATCTACATGTATGGACGTATCCAGTATCAAATGTCACGCTTATAAAGCAAACAAGATCTTACATGTATTTTGTCTCAAAAAATACTTCATTTGCTCTAATCAGTGCACCGTTTAAGGCAGATTGGCTTTTTAGGAAGGTACTACAGATCAGCAGATAACAATGAATAAAATAGTCTGGGTGACATCTCATCAAGCTGACTTCATAGGTTAGGATTTTTATGTAGAGCCTAAATAAATCAATATCTGAACACGTCAATGGCGCCCCAACGTCAAATGGTCTATGCCGCCTCGCCCACCATTTTACCCAGAACTGGAGAACCACTGGTTCTGTTGACCTTTTTATGCCTAATTTAGGCGTTCTAAATAGCAATAACTGTGCAATACACGTGACACCAGTACGTGAACAAGGTCCGTAGCTGACGGGGTCAAAACGTCGTATTTATCTTCGACATTAAGCTCCAAAGTAAGTTAAATTATACTACAATAAACCATTCTTGGAGCCATGAACAATATATTCACTATAATAATTGTGCAGTCTGTGCTTCATAGTGTTGAACCATGTTTACCTTGCGGGGGGGGGGGGAGGGGGGGGATGAAATGCTTTAACAACAATTGCCTAAACATAATAACATATCACATCAAGTCGATTTAGAGGATATAAAGACCATGATTTTATGAGCACGGAGTCATAGTAAATTTTTTTTGTTTGATAAAACTTGGATATCTTTGACCACTGGGCGCCACCATATTACGTTGAAGGTGCATCTGGTGTGACTAGGTCTTATAGATCTACTTAATGTAAATTTTCAGTGTTTTCTGATTTACCTAACCAATAGATATTTCTGCATGAAAACAAGAATATGGTGCTGTATTGTAAGCGTTGTATAGATCAAACAAATCAATTGTATGTGTTTGAAATAAAAGTTCAATTAAATTACAACAATTTATAACAAGCGAAAATATCAGTAAAGTACTTGTAGAATGGGGTATTCCCCCAGTTCGAGAATTCCCTAACCGATTCCTGTGTGGTTATGCTTCTAATCACTACACTGAGAGTCCGTTTTTAGTGAAGCCACATGACAAGTCATTCAAAGTGACTGTATAATGTATATAAGCATAATTTTTTGGTAGGAAATAATAGCTACATTTACACTGAGTAGATAGGAGCTAGTCAAACCAAATGCAGCTTAGGCATAATATCATGGTGGCACCCAGTGATCAATGATATCCAAGTTTCTAGAAAACACATTAATTTTAAGCGTATTTATGCATATCTGAATTACATAGATTTCTGTATGTATACATATATATAAATCTAGTTTTATAATATATATATATATATATCTATATATATATAATCAGTTTCATCAATGTAGTTAACATTCTCAAATGACTCCCCCGCCCCCACCAGTCAATGTCGATCGAGTTGTGTAAAACTGTAATGGGTAATACTTATAGGCTATTGCCTCTTGACTAATTTGCAATTTATTTAGGCCTGCATTATACTAGTATAATTATTATATTCAATCAAGTCTGTCGTGACGTGTGATTACCACATAATTCAAAAGATGTAGATATAATCTCAAATGTATGACGGTACTAGATTTCTAATACTGACCAACACAAGAAGGTCACGGTGAAAGACGGTCAAGGTCGCTTTTCACCGACTAGTGTATCGGTTAGATTTACCCCAAAATAAACGCAAACCATGTCACGTCATCTGACGCAGAGCATACACTACATAACGTGAATATATTATAAACCTAGACACTTAAAATTACTGTGGAAATAAATCGCTAATGCAACAATAAACACAACTACGCCACTTTTTGGACCGTGGTGGACTGGGGACTGTCAGTGTGCCTGGGCTGTCGTTGACACAAACCATCCGAAGTAAGCGGTTATCGAGCGCTCAGTCATTATCGTGGCACAACTCACAAACAGTACGGTATTAATTCTACATAAAACAAGGCAGATATCTGATGTAAAAATACAGAAATAAAAACTTACAATGAGCAAATTCTGGCTACGTCTGCACCGGCTTCTGCAAAAGATCTTGTAGTAACTGCGCGAGTTTGGTGCGCAGTAAACGCCTCCTGACGTCACAAAACAAATGCGCCAACCCGCGGCAGGAGAGCGAACAGCACTTTAGCGGTTTCTCCGAGTAAACAGTGTCATTGAGTGTGACATACGATAACATCACACGTACTACACTACTTGTTTTGCAACCAAGCCTATCTTGTAACTATGTCACGTTGAGTTAGAGGAGCTCCTACTTGTGTCGTGCATTACGAAACACATTAATTGTCAGTATATAGGTCTGGGTAACAATTCTTTCTTAATTTCACGTTAAGGGAGGGTGCAGTTAGCATGCGCACCTATAGATCGAGCTGCCCAGATTTGCAGAACAATAGTTTGTAACGGGAAATCGGCTGCATGTCTAGAATGGGAGAAGTTAAACATCAAAGGATATTGAGAGTAACTCTGCTCGCTTCAGCATTACTGCCAATTACTTTTGTTTAGACACTGGATGTTTTGCATACCGTTTGAACGTACGTACGTGTTGCAGGCGACATTTTGTCAAATTGCGAACATTGTTCCGAGTTTAATCAAGAAATTGAACATGTAGATTAATATCAAATGAAAAAAAATAAAACATTGGAGCTGGCACTCTCGCTTAATGCGCAGTGAATAAATTGTATAATCAGATAATACATATATGGTTTTCATGGAGTTCAAGTAGTTTAATATTATGTAGGGGAGACCTGGGATAGTTGTAACACGCGTAAGTTGTAATAACAGAGGGCTTGCAGATAAAACTGCTAATGCAAATTATTCTGCAAGACGAGAACATGTTCATCAATAGATTTGAGCATGTTATGTGTAATATAACGTGAATCCGTCGACACGCCATAAATGTTATGCCATTTCAAAGAAGAGAGATATTTTTCTCACATTTCTATGTATCGATCTTCAAGTTAAGTGTATGTGCATCCATAATTCGTGTTTTTCTGCTTTTTCATTGATGGGTCAAATACTTTTTAAAGGTTTATAATATTATAATACTTACAACACTATACTCGTATAGTGTTGTAACTATTATAATATTATAAACCTTTAAAAAGTATTTGAATTATATTTTAATGCAATCTCGTGTTTTATGAATGAGACGCGGTGTCGGGGCAAATTGTAACAATAATTTCGGGACAAATTGTAACACCTTTAGAACATGCCCCACAGTCTTTGTTTCCTGTGTTACCTTCAAAATAACATTCAAATAAAAAATAGATCATACGAGTGGTTGTAATTAATATGCTAGTTATAACATGTTATGTAATTCTAGAGGACTTTTAAATATTTAACTGATCTGCTATAGATAGACTAGCTTGTTCAACGTTTCCTTCATATAGGTATACTAATATACACTACTCTACAATGCCATGTCACACCTTATTTTGAAGCGGAAGCGTAATTTGAATTAACGTTCATCGTTTGGTGGTGATCATGTTCGACTTTTATTTTACACCTAAATAATGCACAACTCCATAGCGTGCGTATCAAGTATTTACGGGGTGACAAGATTTCTATGGGTGAATCGTAGATATTGATATTGTATAACGTTAGTACAGTGACGCAATTTCGAACATTTATCACATGACAGTAACACTGTTTCATCATCTCTCCATACATACATCTCAATCGACAACTCCACGTCATATCTCGTTGTGTATTTTGCGAGTTAATTTTGTTCAGTGATTGGTGACTCCACCTGGTGATTAATGTGTTAAAGTGTTACTAAGCAGTGACAATAAGTGTCACTGCGGTTTGTTCAGCGGGAAGATAGCGAGATTTAGGGACAGTTGGAAAGCAGGCCCGAGACCACATTTGCATTTTCCATAGGCGGCCATTATAACGATTCCTTCATTTCAAGTTGAATTTAAATAGACCTGTTATCGAAAATTTCACAGCATATTTATCGCTCACTGATAGATGTGTCATGGGTAATTCGTGAAATTCTACTACCTTAGAGTCCCATAAGCCTCGTTTAAACCTGACACCCCTTCATTCCTGCTAAAAACAGACAGTGGTGACCTATCGTTTTGACATCATCAATCTAAATGACACATGTATCAATATGCAGGCAAACACCGACTGTCATCTGCCATAATTTTACAGCTGCACAAAAACAAAATTTCTAGTCACTCTGCACAACATATATAATATGTACTCACACGGACGAGTATGTTATTGTGGTCTTACATCAGCAAGCAATGAACCGTTTTCACGAGGCTGTTTTCCGGAGGGAAATAAAATCTTGCTGTGGCGAGTTAAATGTGTTAGACTGAAATTGTACAGAAACATTTCACCCATGAGTGTAGTACAATTTGAGCAACTGTCGTTTCTTTGCAATTGTAGAAGGTGATCAAGAATCACGTTGATTACTTGTAGTAGAATCATTTCCCATCGTGTAGGTCACAGCAATCTCACGTGTAAAATCCACCGATATGAGTTCGTAGCTAATTCTAGCCCCAGCTAATCATTATGGTTGCCATTAATTTTTTTGTATCGAGCTGTACTTTTAAACACTGACGTTCTTCCATAGGAGAAGCGCCAAATCGCTGTATTAATGTAGTTATAAAATATTTAATTCAAATCGTCACTAACCACGTCGGTCGATCGAGAAATGTTAACCAGTATTGTTTTGGTTAAGTACTAGCAGCGATGTATGTATTTTGAGAGAACGTGTCACGGCACGGTTGTGTGGTTGGTTATGGACCACAAATTAAGACACTGCAGTTTAGCATTAATGAGTTTGCAAACTGTTGACTTGTATAAGTCTGGATGTTTGACACTAGGGTAATCACTAGGGGTCAGCACTGATGTAATTAATTATTATGAGTGATATAGAAACATACTTTTGTTCTGCAGCGTGATTGATTCACTGATGCTTTGGGAGCAAGAAACATGAGCATGTATTCCTGACGTCTGACTGTGGGCAGGTCCGTGAGTGATTCTTGTTTTTCTGTATTATATTTGGGGTGTTGGTATGTAGATGTCTTGGTGTTTGATTATTGTCATAAAGATGTCATAACGGGGATATATGGATGCCTAATTATTGTTTGATTGTCACACCAGATGGTTTCAGCGTTAGATGAATATAGTTTGAGTTACCTGCAATGGCTGTAGTAATTTGATGTGGTTAATTAGTGTGACAGATGATTGACAGAGAAGAGAGGATTCTGAATGTATGTCATTCAGGATGTTGTGTTGAAGACACATTGTTTTCTGATTTTTATTGGCAGTAATTGATATTTATGTGCGTTGTTGTATATATTGTGCATGTTTTTGGTGTTTACTGTAACACATTCTTATTGTTACTGGGTCTTGTGTTGTTTGTGATGTGAATAAAGAAGTGATTGAAACGAAGATACAGCGCTCTGTGTCCATCTTTGACAGTATCATAAGAAAAGGTGGAAAAGGAACGGTATGTAAGACATATAAATGCACGCATGCACTTATAATTATATGTAGGTTATAGAAAATCAGTAATATTCCAGATAGTAGCTCATATATAGACACACGTCAGTTCAACGGTGGCAGTTTACGTTGGGCCAACGTTGCAGCATACGTTGGCCCAACGTCGATTATTTTTAATTTCTAATAATTGTTTGATAACAGGGAACTGCTCATAACATGACACAATCATATCTCGACACTTATTACATCAGCACACATGCGCGCGCACGCGCGCACGCACGCACACACCTGTCAACATTTGAAAATTTCCATGGGGAGATTGCGCGCGAGCTGTTGCGCCAACCACGAACGGGTCAACATGACCTTTGCGGACGCATACTTGGAATAGTAATAGCCATGATATTATGAATGAAACAACGAGAAAAAAAATTCCATGATTTTATTAGCACATCACAACATTTAAACCAAACAACCTGCAAATAAATCAAATTTACAGGCCTCAATGTGGAAGAAATAAAAAATAACAAGAAACAAGATTCTGTAAGTCCAACATTGAACAAATTATCACATTGTTATTATCACATTGTGAATAACAGGTGTTATCCACTGGATCACAGGCTAAACAATTGGGACAAATACTGAAAATATCACAAGACAAGTAGCATATCACATGAACACCAAGAGTTAGTTCATAAACACAGAAGATGTCACGGTCATCAGATTTGTAGTGTCAAGTCTTCTGATTAGTTTTCACTTTTGGTTGGGTGAAAACTTTAAGTGTTTAATTCCAATATTTTTACCTTATTTAAAAATACAAATTTAATTATCTGTGCTGGCCTTGACTCCAGCCACTGTACACAGATTGACCAAGTGGCACACACAGCCGATGTCAAACACTGCAGAGCTTTTCTCCTTGATTTTGGTCACAACAGAGTTTCTCTTCCCTACCATTGTGTTGCAATTGTCACTTATGAAGGCCACTACATTCTTCCAGGGAATTCCCTTTGTTTCGAATGTGGCATCTAATTGGTCAACTATGGATTGTGCTGTGCCAATATTGCAGATTGGCATGTCCAGGAATCTTGTGACTGCTCTTTCCCTCACCTCATCAAAGTATTTAACCACAATTGCTAGAGTTTTCTGCTGGTTAGTGTCATTAGATCCGAATGAAAAAGGCCCAGTTTTGCACTGTTTCACAAGTTCTTCTTCCAAAGCTGGAGCGATGGCATTTTTGACAACCATCGTCGTCTTGGTTTGGCCACAAGAGAATTTCTTAGCTATTTTCGAATCTGGGAACATTTGCTTGCATAGGCGTGTAAAATGGTCTGCCACAGCAAACGGCAAGTTGTGCTCCGCAACGAAATTTGTGAACAGAGTTTCGCTTCGAATTACATCTTCTGTATCTGCATTCACTGTTAACAAGTTCGTCACAGGAGCTGTGGTGTTCTGCGATTTCTGCAGCCGGGTGTGCTTCTTCAAATCAGTCTTGCCTCCGTGATCCACTTTGATGTCTATCACACACACTTTGCAAAAGGCATGCTCGATACCTTGTCGACTTTTACATAGCCACGGGTACTCGACCGTCCATTTATCTTGATACTTGCATGTATATCTTTGTTTCTTCTTTGGTGGTTCCTTCTTCCTTTCTGCCATGATCAAGTATTGCTTCTGTTGTTTTATCGTGACCTGCTTTTTGCGTTGCGTGCCTCAAAATGGCGCAGGTCAAGGTTCACCTTGCGAAGTACCCGGATAGACATAGGACAAATCGCGCGCGCAAGGCCTTCGTAACAGCACCATCTGTCAGCAAGAATAAGCATTTTCATGTTTTGATGTTCGAAGTTGCGGCAAATCTGCAGGTTGGGATTTTGGAGGGATATTTTTTATTAAATCGGGAGAAACTGCTTAAATAGAAAACCCGATCGGTAGATCGGTAGACATGTCTAAAATCGGGAGACTCCCGACCAAACGGTAGACTTGACAGATGTGCACACCCACACACCTTTATTTTTGAACCTGCTAGAAACCAACTGCACATTTTGGGGTGATTTTGGCCGTAACGCATCTGATGCCAAAATAGATAAAGAAGTGGACAATAGGCTGACCAAACGAAACGTTGCCTTCGGTAGACTATACAAACGTGTCCGGAACAGCAAAAATATAAAGAAAGACACGAAGAACAATGTCTACAAATCTATTGTGCTGACCATTCTCCCGTAAGGTGCCGAGTCCTGGGTCACCTATCGTCGTTATCTGCGCCTCACCGAGCGTTACTATCAACGCTGCCTACGTAACATCCTGGACATCCATCGAATTCCTTATGCAATGGCTAAGGTTACCAGTATCGCGGCCATGCTCGTTAAAACATAGCTTCGTTAGGCAGGATATGTCTCCAGGATGGAAGACCATCGCCTAACAAAGATCGTGCTATATGGAGAACTCTCCATTGGTCATCGTGGCAAAGGGGCACGTATGAAAAGATACTTTGGAGAGGTCCCTCGCCACTTGTAACAACATCAATCGCCGTCAGTGGACAACGTGACATGAACTGGCGACTCACAGGCCACCACTTCCTTTGGAAACCATACGCAGGGCTAACATGGAAGACAAAAGGAGAAAACGGAAAGGGACCTTCTAAAACCAACATTGGAACAGACCATGACATGCAGCCGCTGTGGAAAGACTTGCCTATCTCGGATACGTTTCTTCAACCATCAGCGTGCCTTCACCACACAAGGACCTCCTCCTTCTTGAATGTTCGTTCGCGACGCAGAGCCATAACGTTGATGATAATGATGAGTAACACTAATGTTTGACTGTAGTATTAATAACCATAATTGTACCTATTTTTGGCGCATTGACATTATGTATCATCACAACGTTAATTTACATAATGACTAAATGTTCCGTTATATTTAATAAAATTTGCATTCGAAAACAATGTGTCCATAGTAGTAGTAGTTGTAATAGTAGTACTACACACACACACTCACGCACACGCGCGCGCGCACAGACCCATTTTACAAAGCCAGTGTTATGCAGAGCAAAACAAGTTTTTAATTACTAAATACGATAGCAAGTTGTAATGTCTAGGTGTTGCGTAGAAGGTTGACTATTTGAGGTAGGTAGTGTTCTAATAGTGTCTTGTCTTTGCAGAACACAATTCATTAACTTTTAGCCAAGATGTCAGCTGGTTTTCATTCTTACGGATTGATGACATGTCAACCGAGTGGCGCTGATTGCGCCGGCTCAGAAGGCGCTATTGCAGGTCGATTAAAGAACACACTTCAGCGTGTCCGTTTTTGCAGCTAAGGTTGCTGTATCGTTATTACATTGAACACTGTGGTGCATTATCCAAGTGTGAAAGGACGCTGCTAGAAACTGCATTACATTGCGTTGCGTTTCCATTGTGTATTGTATTGCACTGCAACGCGTGGTGTGGTGTAATGTCGTCATGTGGCGCGATGGACAGCAGCGAGAGAGAGAGGGGGGAGAGAGAGAGAGAGAGAGAGAGAGAGAGAGAGAGAGAGAGAGAGAGAGAGAGAGAGAGAGAGAGAGAGAGAGAGAGAGAGGAGAGAGAGAGAGGGAGGAGGGAGAGGGAGAGAGGGAGGAGGAGAGGGAGAGGAGAGAGAGAGGAGAGGAGAGAGAGAGAGAGAGAGAGAGAGAGAGAGAGAGAGAGAGAGAGAGAGAGAGAGAGAGATTACTGCAAAGCATTGATCAACCCAACCAACACTGTGCGTTCTCGATGGAGCAGTTTGTAAATATAGAAAGGGTGTAATGCATGTGATAATGCGACTATTATGCTTCATGACATTTACTGAATGTTCATGACATTTAAATTGCAATACGTAGTTGCATTCTGGGATCGCTTATCTTTTACATACAAATGTCCGGTGAATATCTCAAAACACACTTCAACTCAAACCTTTATTCATTCTATTCGTTTATATGCAACATTAATATAACTCGGTCAAAATACAACACATTACACCCATAAGCCATACGATAATTATTCCGTGGAGATTGCTTATTTTGCAAATATTGTATGTTTCTAAAATTATCACGCTGGTTACATTTATGCTCATGGATTTATAGTAAACAACAATCATCACTCTTCAATGAAAACAGCTAAACGTTATTAAACGAGGAAGTCAAGACAATGTTAGCTTATTAAAGAAGACTGAAACGCTTTAACAACCATTAAGAGCATATAATGTTTACATGATACATGTTTGATAAGCATAAAGCCAAGGCGTATTTTAGCCATTCCAATATTATACATATTTGCCATGCAACAGCACAACTGTGCAATCAAATAAATAACTGTAACATATATATATACACCATTATCTTTGTTAAGGAACTTCTAACCACGTAGCATAAATGATACAGGTATAATTACAACTATCATTATTACTCAATTAGTGTAAAGTGATTTGATTTTCTTTGTGACGTCAAGAAAACCATTACAAGCAAACAATAAGCCTTTTCTCTATCAGAATAAACAATAAATAAAAGCTAATAAATGAATGTTTCCATAGCCTTTATCTGAAATCTGCATTGTAATGTTAGTAAGCAACATGTAATTCAGCACGTTAGTGATTATATGTGTATCGAAAATGGTCGCAGCATGATATATATAACCATACTGGATATTGATCCCAAATCAATCATGAACAATTACAAATACTAGAAAACAATCGTTCGTAAGTGACGTTGGAGTTTGCCAATACAACCATGTTGGCGAGCTTCCGTGACGGTTTGGTACAAGCCTTGGTAGGTGCTGCCACGTGTCGCTGGTTGGGGTGGTGCAGATGTGGCCACTGTTGCTTGTTGACCATCGAGTACCGTAGTGAGTGGCTGCGTCCTAGGCGCTCCACCTGCAAGTAGTCGACATTATGGCTGACTATGGACTTCCTTTCTTTCTTATCGTGTCTTATCTAATTAACACAACCATTAACGTCATGTTTTCTGTAAATATGTCACACCAATGAGTTTCTTAATATTTTGCTTTTCTTTTTCTGACTTTTGTTCAACAACCTGAATGGATTCTTTGTTCTTTCTAACCACTTCCCCTTCTTGGTATTATATATCTCTTCTTTCCGTGTTTAATTCGCTTCTTTGCGTATACACAGCTCTTTGCACTCCACAAGTTTTTTTTAATTAACTCACTCTTTCTTCTTGACACATCTAACAACTACTGTGTCACTCTTTCAGTTTTCACATATTTCCCACCCCCGTATCGTTAGCGTTAGCATTACTCAGACAATAAACTTTGACAAAACGTCCGTGTTTCTGTGTTGTTCCAATTACCCACACACGCACGCACGCACGCACGCACGCACGCACGCACACACGCACGCACACACACACACGCCCACCATGTGCGGACACCTTTGCTGTTCGCACAAACATTGATCGCTGCATTAGAGTAACTATACAACTTAATCTATTCCGGGCTGTGTGTGCAGTGTAAACCCTTGTCAGTTTATTAAATTGTTATTATTAATTTACTTTTATTTTACCTATTTATTATCTTTTATATATTATTTTACAGTAATTTGACACAATGTCTTCATTCATTCATTATCAATATACCCTTTATTTTAATAATACTCTAGCTAATTTATTTATTATTATTATTTTGTTTTACATATTTAATGTATTGTCATTTACCTTAACAAATTGAATATTATTGATCTAACGTAACTTATTAATGTTCTGCACACACACACACACACACACACACACACACACACACACACACACACACATATATATATATATTATATATATATATATATATATATATATATATATATATATATATATATATATATATATATATATATATTCATGTACTCACAGCGCTTCCGAATGGATTTTATGTAGATTTATGGCGCCATACAGGTTTGTTTATATATATATATATATATATATATATATATATATATATATATATATCATATATGACAAATCACATTTGCCCTACACACTCTTGTTAATCAGATTAAACCACAGAGATGATACAAAGTATGCATACTTTTCGCATTTGTCATTCATCACGATCTGACAACCGCCTAAACGATGATTACTTTGGCGAGGAAGAGTAGAACCCAGAGAACACCTCCGTTGACGGCCGCAATAATTGAGAAGCTGGCAGATGCGGTATTTGAGGTCGCTGAAAAATATGAAATCAATGCGACAGAGAACAAAGAAAGGCGGAAAGCGCTGATTGTGCAATCGTCTGCCGATCAAATCGGGCCACTGGATTAGTGAGTTAGTGTGAGCAAAAAAAAACGAAACCCTTACTTTCTTTGTTAGTTTCGCCACCGGCGGCCGGGTCGATGGTGTGCCCACCAAAGGCAAGCTCTGCTCCTTCGGTTGTGGTTGTGGTGGTGGTTGTGGTGGTGGTTGTAGTGGTGGTGGTGTTCTTTGGAGTAGTGCTGGCCGCTGATAGCAATGAAATCAATGCGAGCCATTACACCCACATGCTATACGATTAGTAGTCCGTGGAGATTTCTTATTTTGTAAAACATAATGTTTCGAAAATTATCATGGTAAAGCGAGATATGGGTTACTATGGAGCCACAGTGTATTTTAAATATTCCTATATTATACATATTTGGCATGCAACAGCATAATTGTGTAATCAAATAAATAACTGTAACATATATACAACATTATCTTTGTTAAGAATCTTCTAGCATAAATAATACAGGTATTATTACTGCTATTATTATTACTCAATAAGTGATTTTCCTTTCTTTATGATGTCAAGAGAAAAACCATTATAAGAAAATAATAAGCGTTTTCTCTATCAGTATAAACAATAAATAAATGCTAAGAAACGAATGTTTGCATTG
Source organism: Ridgeia piscesae (assembly GCA_025642075.2). Lineage (NCBI taxonomy): Eukaryota > Metazoa > Annelida > Polychaeta > Sabellida > Siboglinidae > Ridgeia > Ridgeia piscesae. Next base: position 7,287 of record JAODUO010000165.1, on the reverse strand, counting down.
TCTGTATCTGAAATTTGCATTATGATGTTAGTAAGCAACGTGTAAATCAGCACGTTAATGGATATATGTGTATCGAAAATGATCGTAGCATATAATGCGATACTGGTATTGTCTGAACGTGTGGCAGTAGTAGGCTATCCGACAACACCAGGCACTCTGTACTATCATACAAAAAGATGTCCACAATGCCAACCCTGTTGTTCAGATGCAGCGAACTAATCCGACGGGGTAAGACACAAAGGTGGAAAGCGCTGACTGTGCAATCGTCTGCCATGGCACCCTGATAACGTCTGGTCACTGGATGAGTGGTGGGTGAGTGAGTGAATGAGTGAGTGAATGGATGATGACGTCTGGTCAAGGGATGAGTGGTGAGTGAGTGGGTGATGATGTCTTAAGGATCTAAACACGTCTGCACACCTGAGGACGGTTTCGCTAACAAATTTTGGTGCTCTTATTGCCGATTTTGATCCATAAAATCGAAAGTTTACTTTACGTAGGACCGAAATTAAAAATTTCGTTTCACTACAATTTCATGCTGGTTTCGGTCCATTATAATGCACCTAGAAAATCACATTTCTAAAAGTAATTTCCATACAATGCAAACATACTGTACAGGAAATGCTCGTTCTAAGTGAGTTCTTAACAGTTATATAACATCACAGGTAATAAGGTTAAAGTATTCAAATAATATATATTTCTTATACAGACTCGTTTCACAATGGTGATGCGTCTAGAACTGGATAGTAAAGAAGCAGCGAATGGATGATGACGTCTGGTCAAGGGATGAATAGTGAGTATTGTCCTAGTGGCCCGAAAGTTTGACGCCCCATCGTATACACAATTTTTGGGTAAGTATATATGTGTGTGTGTGTGTGTGTGTGTGTGTGTGTGTGTGTGTGTGTGTGTGTGTGTGTGTGTGTGTGTGTGTGTGTGTGTGTGTGTGTGTGTGTGTGTGTGTGTGTGTGTGTGTGTGTGTGTGTGTGTGTGTGTGTGTGTGTGTGTGTGTGTGTGTGTGTGTGTGTGTGTGTGTGTGTGTGTGTGTGTGTGTGTGTGTGTGTGTGTGTGTGTGTGTGTGTGTGTGTGTGTGTGTGTGTGTGTGTGTGTGTGTGTGTGTGTGTGTGTGTGTGTGTGTGTGTGTGTATGTGTGTGTGTGTGTGTGTGTGTGTGTGTGTGTGTGTGTGTGTGTGTGTGTGTGTGTGTGTGTGTGTGTGTGTGTGTGTGTGTGTGTGTGTGTGTGTGTGTGTGTGTGTGTGTGTGTGTGTGTGTGTGTGTATGTGTGTGTGTGTGTGTGTGTGTGTGTGTGTGTGTGTGTGTGTGTGTGTGTGTGTGTGTGTGTGTGTGTGTGTGTGTGTGTGTGTGTGTGTGTGTGTGTGTGTGTGTGTGTGTGTATGTGTGTGTGTGTGTGTGTGTGTGTGTGTGTGTGTGCGGTGTTTGTGTGAGATGTATGGGTATGAAAAAACAGTATGTACAGTTAATGCCGACCACGTCGACCACGCTACTTCATGCTGTTTCTAAAATTTCGCAATCCGTAGACTTTCGATGGCTATGTGTTCTATTTTTATTCTGGTAAACAGTTGGCATTAAAATTGTTATTGTTTGTGGAAGTTATTACTTTTTATTAACTCTATATTAGGCCCACATTATCCAAAAGCGGTGACTTTTGTTTCCCATTTAAATTTTCTCTACGATTCTGTTTGGTATTCTGTTTGGGGATGGTTTCCTTAAGTGCACTTTATCTTAGTGAAACGGTTCCTTGGTGCGGCCACGATGCCACTGTCAATGCGCCTGGTGTTAAGGTGAAGTAAATAAAAGTGGCATTAGAAATGCAAACAATTAGCAAATGCAAACCAAACGGAGTTTTGATAAGTATTATTCTTGTGTTAAGGTTATTCATAAAGTGGTACTGGTCATATATTGAGTAGTAGTTTTGGTTAAAGTTTGTTAGTTAACAGTATTTTTGAACAGATTAGTATAGTGGGTGATAAAAGGGTAATCTAGGCATCGACAAATTGTAAAGATTGAGCAAATCTCTTTATTTGATATAGTATATAAGAGATAAAGCAATAAGAGTAACAACTACATATGTAAGATAAAACTGTGAATAGGTATCATTGTTATTAAAAATAAACAAGCGTTTTAGTAGGAAACCCTTGTTTGTTTGTTTATATCGGTAGTGTCCATCGTTTCCGCTAGGGAACGGTACCAGTACAGACTAAACTTATTGTTCATGGTAGCATAGGTAGTAAGTTGTTTATAACATAAAGTGTGCTGCAGTTGCTGTACACAATAAACAAACAGTCTTTCTAAAGACTAAGTTGGTTTAAACTAAGAGTAGATTTTGACAAATCGTAATATGGCACCTGGCAAAGTGAAGGTAAGGAGGCACTTGGTGTGTAACCACTGCCACAGCTTGGTGGATTTTGCCGTATCAGGGTGCGGAAAAACTTGGTCAAGAGACAACGGAGGAAGGGTTTACGTTACAATGTTTAGGGTGTTGGAAAGTGGACTGTCTGACAACAGAGAGCTAGGCTAACGGATGTTGTGAAGGGGATGGAGAGAGGGTGATTGCAGGACAATGGAGAAAGAACAACAGGAAACATGACATGCAGAAAGGTGACAGGGGAAGAAAGTGACAGTAAAGAAGGAGGGAGGGACAAGGGGACAGGAGATGAGAGAAGTAGATGCGACAGGAGGAAAGACGAATGGAAGAAAGGAAGAGAGGTGATGTGACCAAACGGAAGTCAACAACAAGGACGATGACAGGAAGAAAAGAGACCGGAAAGAAAGGAACAACAAAGAAAGCGGGGGGAAAGTCAGCAACCAGGGAGACAAAACGGAGGAGCTACTCTGAAGCAGTGATCGAGGGGCATTGAGAATAGGGTATTTATTGGAGACTCCATTTTGCGAAAGACAGACGGGACATTAAGCAAAGGAGAAGACGTTGTTTCTTCCGGGGGCTAGGATAGAACATGTGACTGAACGGGTAGAAAGTTTTGGGGCATGGCCAAGGGGGGTCTATATTAGTACATGTAGGGACGAACAATGCAGACAGGGATGGAACAACCAAGATAGTAAAGAGATACAGAGAGTTGGTAGAGACACTGAAGAAGACGAGAGTTGAACAAATCATACTCTCAGGAATCTTGCCAGTGATGAGGGGAAGGGGAACAACATTTAGAAATTGCAAGAGGATGGCCATTAACGGACAATTAGAGCAGATGTGTGAAGAAGAAGGAGTTGGATTTGTAGATTTGTGGGGATATTTTGTTGGTAAAGAAGACATGTTTATGAGAGATGGCCTCCATCTATGCGGAAAGGGCGCAGCAGTGTTCTCCGAGAACCTTCTTCGATCGATGAACAATGGAACAGGTTGCAACTTTTAAACTAGTTTCGCAGGGGGGATACAGAAGCCAAATACTAGAGGCATAGATAAAGATAGCAAAAGACATCAGCAAAGAACAGCCTGGAAAGCCCTACGGAATTTGGTTATAAATGTGTTTGTTTAAATGCAAGGAGCATAGTAAACAAAAGAAATGAACTAAACATTATGGTAGAAGATATTGACCCTCACATAATAGATATAACTGAATCCACACCTGATATATCAGATGCTGAATTAGGAATGACAGGGTATGTAATGTTTAGGGAAAGATAGGTTAGGAAGAAGGGGAGGCGGAGTTACTTTATATATTAAAAATCCATTCAAGCTTATGAAATAAAATTAAAAAAAGAAGAAGCAGAATTTGAAGATGCTGTCTGGTGTAACATAGTTGCTCATCATTAACTGTTGGGTTAGTGTATCGGAGACCAGTAGAAGAGAATGAAAAAATACATAATGCTATCAAAGAAGTGAGTAAACGGGACTGTATTATTGTGGGGGATTTTAACCATGGGCATATGCAGTGGACATCTCTACAGAGTACCGGGAGAGAGGATCAAGAGTTTTTAAATTTAGTACAAGATAGTTTCCTTTCTCAACATGTGTTAGAAGCAACCAGGGGCGAGAACGTGTTAGACATATTATTGAGCTCACAGAAGGAATTTGTTGATAATGTCAAGATATGTGAGCCACTGGGGTGTAGTGATAACAACTCATCAAAGTAAAAGGAGAACGGAATAGAAAAATAAGGTACAGGAAAAATTTTCACAAAGGAAGATATAAGGACATGAGGGAATATTTAGCAAAGATAGACTGGAATAACACACTGAAGAATAAGACAACAACAGAATGCTGGAATATTTTAAAGAGTGAAATTGACTGCGTCGTTGACAAATTTGTCCCCTTGAAAAAACATGGGAAACGGTCAAAGAAGAAACACTTATCGAAGGAAGCCATTAGAAAAATCAAGTACAAGCAAATGATGTGGAAGACATATAGGCATACCGGAAGTGAAGAAGACTATAGCATTTATAAAGAAGCAAGCTATAGCTGAAATTAGAAATTCAAGAAGAAAGACTACGAACAAAAAATAACTTTTAATATAAAACATGACAGCAAGAGTTTTTATGCGTATGTTCGAAGTAAACAGAAAGTTCAGGACAAGGTCGGTCCTCTAGAAGGTAGTGATGGAAACATAATAACAGAGGGATTCCTAATGGCAGAAAACCTAAATGAGTACTTTCGGTGTTTACCAGGGAAGATATTAGTATATTCCCAGTACTTGAGACTAAGTTCGAAGGGAGAGAGTTTGAATATTTGGACAACTCATTGTAACCCCAACAATGGTAGCTATGAAAATGAGAGATATGAGATAAAAACAATCCACACCAAGGTGATGGAATCCTCCCAAATTACTATTGAAAATTGTAGAACAAATCAGCATACCGCTTACAACAGTGTAATTTGTCATTAGAGGAGGGAATAGTTCCGTTAAAATGGAAAAAGAGCAACATTATACCATTATTTAAAAAAGGTTCGAAAAACAAGTCGAGAGAACTATAGACAGTGAGTTTAACATCGGTGATTTGCAAACTATTAGAAAGGCTAACTAATAAAAGATCACCTGGTTGATTTTGTTAAAAATAAATTGATAAACCCATCTAAACATGGGTTTTTTAAAAAGCGAGGTCATGCTTAACAAATATGTTATGTTTTTGGAAGATATCAAGTGGTTAGATGAGGGATCACCAGTAGATATAATCTACTTAGATTTTAAAAAAGCCTTTAACAAAGTGCCAAAGATTACTACTTAAACTAAAGGCCATGATATAGGAAATGGCATAGAAAAATGGCTTATTGATAGAAGACATTGGTAGAAGACAAAGTAGTGAATGATGGAGGAGTTTCAAACTAGGAAACCGGTTTTGAGTGGAGTACCGCAGGGATCAGTACTGGGACCTATTTTATTTAATATATATGTCGATGATTTGGATGATGACATAACAAGCAAGGTGTTAAAGTTTGCGGACGACACAAAAGTGTTTAGGAAAATTAAAAGTGATGCAGATAGACAGCATTTACAAGATGATCTTAATAAGTTGATAGAATGGTCTAAGAAGTGGCAAATGCTGTTTAATTTTGGAAAGTGTAAGTGCCTTCACACAGGACATGGGAATGAATGCACAATATACAATGGGTGATACTGTACTAAATACTACCTTAAAGGAAAAGGACTTAGGTTTAACTATTAGTGCTGACATGAAGGTATCAGAGCAGTGTGGAATTGCAGCAGCGAAGGGAAACCAAATTCTTGGATTAATTAGGCGAAATATGATGTACAAAGAAAAAGAACTAATAATACCTGCTGTAAAACAATAGTTAGGCCTCACTTGAGATATTGTATACAAGCTTTGTGGAGGTATGCCTCCAAAGAAGGATATTAGTATGCTAGAAAGGAGAGTACAAGGAGAGCAAGCAAAAATGATATGCAAAAACTCAGGAATATTAGTTAGCAAATGCGTCTAAAAGAATGTGGCTTAAGCATACACTGAAAGAAACCAGAAGACGGAAGAAAGGAGGTGTTTAAAATAGTGAATGGATATGAAAATATTGACAGAAGTATTTTTTTCACAGTCAAGGAAGAGAGAAGGACTGGAGGACATGGAGTTACACCTGGCACTATACAGATGTGTGAACTGGAGGAATGTTGAAAATTTTCATTTTCACAAAGAACAGTAAACGAATGGAACAGATTATCAGCTGATTGTGTAGGTGCTAGCAGTGTTAATATATTTAAAAATAAAATTGACATATACCTAAGAAGGGCGGGGTATACTTAGATAGATAGGTTGGACTCTCGATAAGCCAAATGGCTTCCTAGTCCACCTGCCATCTAGAGTTGAATCTCTAGGTGGCAATCTTGTTAAATCTTGTTAAATAAAAGTGGCATTAGAAATGCAAACAATTAGCAAATGCAAACCAAACGGAGTTCGGACAAGCTGCAAGCTGGAAGCTTCCCAGTGGTACAAGGAATGTATTGCAATTTATCAGTGCTAGTGGATTTACAATGACATCTTTAATCGACTGCAAATAACCACTGGTGCATTTTGTTTGTGTAGTCATATAGCATTTGTAAAACGTATTGAAACGAATAATCACAAATATTACTGCAATTATATCCACCACCAGTCGCCGCAGTGATGAAGGCATTTACATAATTAGTCAATATTGTTAACAATAAGGTGATGCTCCTAGATTAATAATAGTAATTAATATTAATAAAGGGCAATCCAAATGTTCAAAGCGCAATAAAATACAACTCGTGCTATTCAATGGGTGTTATGAACATCTGTACAAATAACGTTCAGATAAAAATGTAGAACATGTTGAATTAGTCATATTAAAACTGTTAATTAAACATTATAAATATATAAAATTAGATTAAATTAAAATCTAAAACTAATTATTAATCTTTTTGCATGCTTTCAACATACTACACATACGTATAAAAAAGTCGATATGTCAAAACAATACACATGTATAAAAGTAAGAATTTTTCCAATTTCCTCTAATGTGATGGAATATTAAAAATTTCAGTGGTAATGTGCTTTGAATATGTTTAGTGCCTTTATAGACGCCGACAAATTTCCGTAGACCTTGGTAGTAATGTGCAGTGGATTCCATAAGCGAGGTTCAACCACACGAAATGACGGGTCACCGAAACTGGCTAGGTTCGTTCGTGTAGGGGCGCCGTCCAGTTTAGACATCGGTACACATGAACAATGATTTTGTACTCGATTTGGCATTTGTCTGGCAGCTATAATGTAAGTCTGTCAGAAATGGCATTACGTATTCACGACGTGGGGTGAACATGATGGCTGTGGCTGTCATGTTTGGAATTCACTGGA
>JAODUO010000164.1:397500-499906 GCA_025642075.2 Ridgeia piscesae | reverse complement strand
CACACACACACACACACACACCACACCACACACACACACACACATTATAACTGCAAGAGTTGAACAATCACATGGTGTACTGGTATATAATAAACCATGGTTATAATTATTATCTGAAAACTATTAAATAGAATCAATGCGTGTGCACACAACATGTAATGTTTGCGTAAGGAACACCAGCAGGGTGTGAATCTGCCACACACAACACTGAATCGATATTACCTTAAACTATCCAAGTGAACAAAGTGGTTAGACAAACAACTGACAACACAGTATTCTAAATGCAATCAGTCACTATTAAAATATAATGAACAAAAGCAAAATAATAAAAGTCCTCCAAGATATAGTTAAGCATTAACTACACGGCTACTATTTATATCTTTCAATAATAAAATTTTCCACAAACAAAACGTAGAACGAATTAATTAAGTTTATCGTGAAACTGAGATAATGTGCTAAAAACAGAATTTATAATATTTATATAATTTAAAGAGATAATAAAAAAGAGGGTATCCGGAAGTGGGAGACACTGGGAACATTCTGCCTATAGTACATTAGTACATAGTACAGTATCTAATGTATCTACTTGGGCTCGGGACTCCGCTTTGGTTGCTCCTTACAACGTTCCCCTGGCGAGAAATGTCACGACCTTCAACCCTCACAACTGACCACTGTGCTACGAGAAAGGGAGGGAGTATCTGCCCCTAAGCCCGGCGTTTCATTGCCGGATGTGACCCTCCATATTGCGAGCATCACGTGATACACCCTTTGCCACGAGGCATCGAATACACATCAGTTACAATTATAGTAGCAATTTCCTTTCTTTATATACCATATAGTGTTTGACTGGCGAGATTGTGGTGTCAACTTGTCTTCACTGGAAATAGAACTTAAACTGATATAACTATTTCCAGTGAAGTTATTTGTACTGTAGAAAGGCGTTAAAACATCGTTTATATGTTATATTATATCATATGATACATTAAACATGTTAACATGTGAAACTATAATTATTCATCCATGCACAGTTATGGATAGGTATGTTTTACACCAGACGACGTGAAACCAAGATGGCGCACACATCGTCGCCATTTTGTCCTTCATAAAATGTAACAAGGAATTACTTTAAAATGTTGATACATAATTCGTATAATTCCATATAACTCAAATTTGTAAACAAGAATACATAACATAAAATAATAAACATATAATTAACAGATGTAGACTAAGACAACTTTAGTTATTTTATTAAAGATATTATCGACACCAATCAGCATAGTGATCGTAATTTTATTTTCCACATGCGTGTTGGCTTAAACAGGCAAAAGCATCGTTTATATGTTATATTATATCATATGATACATTAAACATGTTAACATGTGAACCTATAATTATTCATCCATGCAGATTTATGGATAGGAATGTTTTACAACAGGCGACGTGAAACCAAGATGGCGCACACATCGTCGCCATTTTGTCCTTCATAAAATGTAACAAGGAATTACTTTAAATGTTGATACATAATTCGCATAATGCCATATAACTCAAATTGGTAAACAATAATACATAACATAAAATAATAAACATATAACAGATGTAGACTAAGCCAATTTATTTAATTTAAGATATTATCAACACCGATCAGCATAGTGATCATAATTTTGTTTTCCACATACGTGTTAGCTTAAACAGGCAAAAGCACTTGTCCCAACAATGATATTGACTTTAGGGACAAAAACTAGTAATGATCGAAGCTAGGCAACCTTTCTCATCGGAGTAAGCGTTCATACCTTCGAGTAATTGCATCGTCCAATCTGTGCCCGTCCTCGTTGTGTTTCGGCATCTGTTGATATCCTAGTGTATGCTGACATCTTAAACTGCACCTTATGTGTAGCTTAGTTGAGACCAACTGTCACACTACATTGAGCGTCAAACGTGCATCGTCTTGTTAGAATTGGCCGGTCTACTGATTTACTCGTCATCAATCCGCATCTGCCTCGTAGACGTAGACTCAGCGTTCTAATCTTGGGCACGTAACGCAATATTCCCCCTCCAAACTGACCCCCTAGACAGTTAGCCATGACCTATTCAGATCAGCCAGTGTCACTGTCCATTAGAAATCAGATACTCACGGAGAGAGATTCTAATTACTCAATCATTTGCAGAAGACTTTTCCAAGTGTTCGTTTCAAGAACTTTAATACAGACAGCATAATACAGAAGTCAATACAATTGTCTAACTGGCCTGGCTCCGTGGGTGCCAGACGTGAAGTTACATGGTGCGTGCGTGCTCTCCCTCCTCCTTCTCTCTCGCGCACTACTCTATCTTTAAATACTGGCTACTTCGCCCTCTTGCTATGCGCCTGGCCATTCTATTGGTCAGCGTCAGGTCTAGTGCACCTCTGCACTAACTAATAAGGAGCTGGTATCTCTTACCTACGGCCATCTCAGTGGTCAAGCTCCTACTCATCCAAGAACTATGCCTGGTCTATCCTTAGCGAACTCGGACAACTGGTTGTAACTGGTTTAAGTACACCAAGCTATGCTTCTAGCTTGACTACTGCATTTCTACACTATACTGTTAATTATGACTTCATATATAATAATTATAATATTTCATGAAAAGTAATTACAAGGAATTTATGCAACCATAATTCCTTACACCTCCATCACCCAACTAGTGATTTATCTACGGTAAATCACGTAAAAACCAAAATAAGTAATTACTTCACATGAACTGTCTGTATACCAAAGTAATCAAAAGTCCTCTATTTCAAAGTCAAAGTTTGAAATCAAACCACGCAATATTACACTAAAAAGCCAACCAACAGTGAGAGTATATAATGATATTAATTTAACCGGCCGGTTTAAATTAAATATCGAAGAACACCAAATAAACTGTAAGCAAAAGACATACTCTCAATATACATGCAAACGACTACATAGCAACGAGTTACCACTCTATATCAGAAAAAGCGAAGACAATAACTGTAGTAAGTTCATCACCAAGAACCAACTAACGGTGCATAAATATAAAATGCAAACCATCGGTAAGTAAATAGCGCAATACCACATATAATATAACTGCCTAAAAAGCAGTTTCACACTCAATAAAAACACAACATAATATCAGACTATCTCATGCAACCATAGCTACTCTTATTGTTTATCATAGAGAAACGTAGCAACATATGTGACAAAACATCATTGTCAGACAATGCCATTCTTTTGCAGCTTTTTCTGACGTAACCGTAATTACGTTACTTGTTCATTGCAGGAAAATAAAGAACCCATCAATAACATAGCGTAGCTGCTAATGATGTGGGTTACCACATGGACCAACTACTGGTATGTGAAACGTAGTGGATTTGTACCATACCTCTTCAACTCAATCTATAAATCAACCTTATCTCTTCAAATCAGGATGTGGACCATACCTCTTCAACTCAATGTTATTGCTGCTAAACTTATTGCATAAATCAATATATCTCAATTTACCTTTCGCGATAAACAGTGGTGCACTCACTTTGGTATGAAAAAAATACAAAATGCCAAAATCAGGATCCTATCATAACCTCCGCGATAAATAGTGTTGCAATCACTAATGTTTATCCGGGCAAATTTCACAAATTCATCCTTACAACATCCGCGATAAACAGTGCGGCCGTCACTTAACGTTTATCCGGGAAATCTAAGCGGACTTGCTAGTCAAGTAACTAAACCATTCCTCTAAGATGGATAGCTCATATACCATAACCCGATCCATTTGTGGGCCCCAAAGACAGCCATTATGATATACACCGCATTACAACTCAACGCTAGTATGGCTTAGCGGACCTTCTTACGTAAGAACCTCATACTTAAACAATCAACGGCAATTCGAACATCAGAATGCCTAAATAACCTATAAAAGGCCTGAACTCAACTATGTTTCAGATTTAAAAAATCCAGAGCTAGCTAATCTTGCCGAATAAGGCAATGCTTGCGCAATGGAATACGCAACATTTGAAACTATACAACATAGTCATGAAGAAAAAAAACCTCTTGACCTCTTATTAACCTGAGTGCCATATAACATCTCTTTGCCACTTATAAAAAATGCCATTTCCCCAACAACAAAACATCTCAACTGTATACATACATAGAAATTACATACACAGGTGAATTGTTAATTCTGAACCATTGAAAATATATAGTTGAGTATTGTGGAGCTCCGGCGATATAAGAAATATCATTTGTCCTAAGGTAAACGGTCGTGTTCAGATATATGTATATATCACGATGAATTTACCCTGCAACACAAAATACATCACCAACATATAACAATGAAGTAATGTAGAATATAAAGTCAGGGACTGACATAAAACATAATATGATTACTGCATCCAATGAAACATCAAACCGATAACCATGGACAACAATTATTAGTATGATGTAGAATTAAATAACAATGCATCTTACCAAATGTTTCATGTGCCTAGAAGAAGTCAAATAAAAGTCCCATTTATAAACATAAATGTCCGAAGTAAGTGTCATTGCTTGTTAAAAACTTCAATAACGTTCAAACTCTGTGTCTTGTGAAGTGGCAGTTGTCTCTCTTTACTTCATGTCGTCCTTCATGCAGGAAACATGAAGATTCCCTGGCTTGGCCTCAACAGGCTGACGTCATCACCAACGTACTGGTCGGTCGAAGCGGTCATTCACCTTATGGACGCGGCAGCGTCCGAACATTTATTTCTGTATGGAGCGGCAGGGCTGCGCCAAGTTGCATCGCTTTTCTAGCATCGCCTCTCTAGCAACGATAATCCCACTGTGCAGCAAACCTGTCCATTGTCTATTTTCGTAACTGGCCAGTTGGAGCAGCTGACCACTGTCCAGCGACCAGTGACCAGTCCAACTTGTGCTGGCCAAGTTAAAAATACTGTGCCTCAGTATAGAGGTGCAATCCCACCTTTGCCGTGCTGACTGCATGGGCACAGTGTTAACAATCACAGCAGAATTGTTGCAATCACGCATGAATTTAGTGCACGTTTCAAAGCGTTCGGTCACGACGATTTCTGTTGGCGGACACACCTACTGTCCAGCATCATTCCAACGTTTATCCGCGGTTGTAAAAGGCGGGAAGCAGGATTGTATGTACTCACGAAAACTGTGTGCGGCAGTGTATTTGTGGCATGGAGCCGTCCACGCAGCCAAGGCAGTAGGATTATGCATCGTCGTCGTTGTCTCACCTCCCAAGGAGATTGAGTGCGGTCACTCTGGGCGCGTTGTTGTGCTCGCCAATCATCGATATGATAGTTCATCTGCTCACCTCTGTAGTAGCTTGTGTGTGTCTCACATTCGTTCTGCACTGGCCGTTCGTCATGTGTACTCGCCTATGTCTGTCGTAGACATAGTTCAGCTGGCGTGTGTCTCCACTGTAGAATTGTACATACCGTCTGTAGTATATTCGTTCCACTGGCGTGCAGCGTCAATGTTAGAATTCGTACACACTGTCTGTAGTATGCAACTTCAACTGGCACGCGACGTCAATATTAGTTCAACTGGCACGTCTCGTCAATGTTAGAATTTGTACATACCGTCTGTATTACACACAGTTCAACTGGCGCGTCTCGTCAATGTTAGTTCAACTGGCGCGCGACGCCAATGTTAGAATGTGTACATACCGTCTGTATTACACATAGTTCAACTGGCGCGCGACGCCAATGTTAGAATTTGTACATACCGTCTGTATTACACACAGTTCAACTGGCGCGCTCTCCAATGTTAGAATTGGCCGGTCTACTGATTTACTCGTCATCAATCCGCATCTGCCTCGTAGACGTAGACTCAGCGTTCTAATCTTGGGCACGTAACGCAATATTCCCCCTCCAAACTGACCCCCTAGACAGTTAGCCATGACCTATTCAGATCAGCCAGTGTCACTGTCCATTAGAAATCAGATACTCACGGAGAGAGATTCTAATTACTCAATCATTTGCAGAAGACTTTTCCAAGTGTTCGTTTCAAGAACTTTAATACAGACAGCATAATACAGAAGTCAATACAATTGTCTAACTGGCCTGGCTCCGTGGGTGCCAGACGTGAAGTCACATGGTGCGCGCGTGCTCTCCCTCCTCCTTCTCTCTCGCGCACTACTCTATCTTTAAATACTGGCTACTTCGCCCTCTTGCTATGCGCCTGGCCATTCTATTGGTCAGCGTCAGGTCTAGTGCACCTCTGCACTAACTAATAAGGAGCTGGTATCTCTTACCTACGGCCATCTCAGTGGTCAAGCTCCTACTCATCCAAGAACTATGCCTGGTCTATCCTTAGCGAACTCGGACAACTGGTTGTAACTGGTTTAAGTACACCAAGCTATGCTTCTAGCTTGACTACTGCATTTCTACACTATACTGTTAATTATGACTTCATATATAATAATTATAATATTTCATGAAAAGTAATTACAAGGAATTTATGCAACCATAATTCCTTACAGTCTGCTGCACTCGACCCCAATCGAACAAACCAAGAAACAGATGAAGTTGGCCTTGCACTGTTAATGAGGAGAACTACATTTTGACCCCAACGATTCCATGCTATTGGTCGTTGCACCCTTCAGTCATTTGTTAATAGAAATAACTGTCACGTGTTGTCAACCCCTGCGTTCTGGCATAGCAGCAAAACCACAAGGAGGCCGGAAGCTGTGCCAAGAATGTCCAACACCAATTGACGGATTGCATTGTCTGTGTTAAACTGTGATAATGTCAATGAAGCATGGCAGGTATTACACAATTGCTTTGTGTGACATAAATAGATTCGACGTTCGTGTAGATATGTGCAAATACCCATGACCGAATCCATGTGCGCCTTAATGAAAATGAGAGAATGGGTACAAAAAAACGAGTGGCGGACGAAAACGTGGAGGAAGAGGGGTGTAGACGAGCAGAGAAGAGTGGGAAAGAATAAGGAAAACGGGATAGATATAGTGTGACGCAGAGACAGAGGAGGAAGGATCGGAGGAAGAGGGAGGGAGGGAGGGAGGGAGGGAGGGAGGGAGGGAGGGAGGGAGGGAGGGAGAGAGGGAGGGAGAGGGAGGGAGAGAGGGAGAGAGGGAGGGAGAGAGGGAGGGAGGGAGGGAGGGAGAGAGGAGAGAGGGGGAGTAATAATTTAATGTTCAAGTTTTATTTAGTTTATATCTTAATGTATGTCGCATTATTGGAAAAGTAAACTATATTTTGTCCCGTAACATGCAGCACTGACATAATTGTTTTGGCGTATCATGTTTATGGAAATATTACAGATATTGATAGTTGGCCGGGATTTTATCGAATCACAAATTTGGAGTAACCCGAATACAACTGAGTCTTTGGGCAAAGTAAACCGGTAGACTTAAGTACTACACACACGCACGCACGCACGCACGCACGCACGCACGCACGCGCACACACACACACACACACACACACACACACACACGGTAGACGTAAGTACTGCACACACGCACGCACGCACGCACGCACGCACGCACGCACGCACGCACCCCCCCACACACAAACACACACACACAGCATGTCATCTTGCAGGTGGTGGATTCAGAAATGTAACGATGAATTCATAAATGATGCTGTTGTGGCTGGTGATGTTTGGTTGATGAATAAGTGAAATTACAAAAGAAAGATGAAAATCACGTTAACAAGTAGTGTCACTGTAGCACAAGGGAAAAGCAGAAAAGCGTGTTTACAAACTATGTCGCTGTAGCATAAGCAATTGCACATAGACAACACACATACACAGACCATATGTACCACATACACTTCACATGCACGCACGCACGCGCGCACACACACACACACACACACACACACACACACACACACACACACACACACACACACAATGACAACACCCATACAAAATAGGAATATGCTAGGTATGACACATCCGCACTATATTCGTAATTAAGATTTCCTTAATTGCTGCGCGCCGAAAATTATATGAATTTCCCTGCGATAAATATTTTAAAATGTGTTGATATGCAAAAGGGGATGGTGTTGGGGGCGGCTGCTACCCCTGGAATTTATTTTGTGGGCAGACAATGGATCTGCTCACCCTGTGATCGAATCTTAAGCGGCGAGGACGCGGGCATATTATTTCTTTCCCAAATTGTTTTAGATCCGAGACTGCGAAAGCGGAGTGGTTCTGAAAACTGTCACGGTTCTCAGTCCTTCCCCCTAATTATAACGTCGTTCGCGTGTCAGTGCATTCAGCCTATCGGTATGGTTGATGCTCTATCGTGGAATTACTGACGTGCCTTCTACATGTTGTTTCCAACACAACGACGTCCGAGAAAGGGCACGATCAAGTTGCAATGCAGTGACGGGGCCGGAGCTATTGATTGGTTCGATGTTCTCAAAGCACTGTTTATAGTTATGTTTCACTGCATGTATACGTTGTTTTAAAACATTCTTTCCACGCCCACGGCGATTAAAACAAGAAACACGATGCTTCACTCACTTGAGTTAAACGGGATATATGGCGCTGAAAAGGTGTCTTATGAGTGGAACATTGGAAACTTCACGTTTTATCCACCAATGACTACTTCTCTGTGAGCACCCTGAAAGATTGTGACCTATTTAGGACCTACGTCAGTTACGATGCAGATTGGTTAGGTCTATAGACTATAGAACATATATGTTAATCTTCAGAATTTGTTGTTGTTTGTTATCCTGTAGGCCTTACTCATTTTATAATTAAATTTTTATTTCTTGGAGAAATTTGCGATGGCGCGAATGAAACCTGGGGCATGTGTCCCATTTAACCGTATGATAACACGAACTTTGGTTTAGTAGTCGTCAAGCATGATCATCTTCCTGAAAAATTTCGTTGGTAAAATCCAAATCAAAGTTTAAACCAATGAGCTATAGGTAGACGCGCTCGCGAGCAAAGGCGCTTGTACAGCTGTTGTCCGCTAGATGCCGCCGCAATAGGGTTATTTATTTTTCAGGCATTTATTAATTTTATCCGCTAGGAGGCAACTTTGCCGATGCAGAGCGAAACAGCGGTAAGAAACGAGGTAGGCCGTTTAAAAATGTCATGTATGCCACTATTTCAGGTCGTCAGTCTCGTTTATAATTTCTGACAACTCGTTCAGCATAAGACTCAGGGAAAGAATTACATTCGGCATGTCTCGGGAAGTTCCACTTTGAAGTAGATAGACTTCAACATTGACAAGCCTCGTACTTGTTCCGAGGCGAAGGCGAAGAGTCCAAGTTGAAGTTCAACGTATACGATACGGTTTTGCATGCAATGGTTAGGCCTAGGGACCTGCAAAAAATCCAAAATAATTTTACCATGTTTATGATGGTGCACGTTGATTGTATGTATAATAGGTAACAATATACCGTTTACAAAATTAAATATACGTCTACGTGATTAATCAGCAGAGTCCATCAGTCTGGATTTTTAATTTTAGGCTGATGAGTATGTATGTATATATAATACAATTGACAATTGTGCTGTGCAGGTGTGAAGGTGCTAGACAAAGTATACACAAGGTGCGAGTAAAGTATCAACGAGGTGCGAGTAAAAACACAGACCACAGCTTAGAAGTGTGAAACTGCTTCTACCCTAAATGCATTAAAAATTATGGCAATTTAAACTTTCAGAAAATGATACAAAACGTGTGACAACTGCACAGCCTGCTGTGTAGCATACATTCATACAGGGTCTGGATCACTATGACTATCAGAATATATTCACTCATCACATTTTTTACAATTTACACAGTGACATTCTCTGTCAACAAAAATATGGATTCACTATCATACGATTAGTAAGAGGCTCTGAAAACGAGTTTCCCTGGGCCTCCCCTCGTGAGCAGAAAAAGCCTAGTGAGTACAAATTGCTACCGACTGACCTACCGACGGGACCCTAGCAAACTTGCAGGTCGACTAACTAAAAGTCAAGCAGAGCATCGTGAATTCAGGAAATCCCCAAAGTAGTATAATATGACAATAAACAGTTGTAGTGCGGAGCATACATGCATACACATACATGGTAAGACTGCATCACACCCCAACAATAGTCCACACCCTATAAATGCCACAACAAAACAATAGCCAATAGCCCGAAGTCACCACCTCTATGAAGAGTCGCGGCGCTGGCATCCGGAACAGCCTGCGATCATTGTGCCTGTACAAGTAAATGCTGTGCACAATACAGTGGTTGGTGAGCAACGTCCAGTTTTTGCACTGCAGTGACACAAGTGAGTGTCAATTAGTGATACCCGTGTGGAAAGTCCCCAACAATGCAACATATCAGTCCTCAGTATGACCTCTGTAGAATTCGGACCACCTCACTTCTGCCATTATACCTGTATCTCTGCCAACAGTTGATGCATAATTTTGCTAATTTAATCATTCAACATCATCCCAGGCATATTTACGTTTTATAAACACTGTCTTAGCAGATGTTTGACGTCGACCCAGAAACAAACTCTGTTTATCGCTGATTCAGGTGCACAGCTTAGTAATACATGGTCACTACACTTGCGGCTAGCACAAATTGAAACACTATTTGGGTGTCAAAACACAATATTTTATAAAACATAAATATACCTGCTGAACGATTAGGGGTAGGTGTATGGTTAGTGTGAGGCATCAAATGTACACAAACATAGTCATAACGGCAACATTGAGGTGGGTCTGAATACAACATGATTAAGTGCCTACACCTTTAATATGTCCTTAGTTACAAGGCATGCATTAGGGAAATTGTTGAGATTATCAGTTGACAAAAACAAACAATAACATTATCTATGATTCTGGTTCATCATAACGCTGAGCTAAAGTTCCTGAGGATTCAGATGTCATAGACGTTTACTATTAATTATTGTGAAAAAGCAGTGTTAGATTTTGTTGTAGGCATGATGACAGAGGGGTCTGGTGACACGGATGACGTCAACTGTAGTTGGGAGTACAGTGATGTGCTGTCCCAGAAGTTGTCATGGGAGAGATGGGCAGTCAGCAACACTGTCGACCTGCTTGACAAAGGCAACACGATCCCGTTTATTGCCCGCTACAGGAAGGAGCAGACAAACAACATGCAGTCAGAGACGCTGCGGAGGCTGAGTGACATCTACGATGACCTCAGGTGGGCATTTCTTATTTCGTGGAGTGCAGTGGCTCAGGGGTAGACCTTCAGACTCTCGCCTAAGAGAATCCTGGTTTGAATACTGTGCTGCGATGTTAAAACCTTGGGCAAGTTTTTTTGATTCTTTATTGCTCCTGTTCACTCAGCTGTATGAATGAGAATCTGGCTGTAGACTGGTGGATATATATATATTTGCAGCGCGGTTGGATGCTTCCCAGATAAGTTGAGACTGTGTTTGATTGAACAGGTCTGACAGGGAAGTAAAGTGCTTTATGTAGTCTTGAGGACTGGGTGCTGCACTATTTAAGAACTTAACTTTATTTTTATGATACAGTTAGGATTCCCACCCATCCCTTAAAATATGCAATATGCCATAAATCAGGTCTGGGGTGCATCCCTTATTTTCTGAATGAATATGGCAACACTAGATACCGTGGGTGGATGAATCCAGTTGGTCATTGTTTGCATCCATGGTCCATGACAAATTCACAATAAAATTATGCATGTCACAGGTGTCAAGCTTTGCTAGCAATTTTTACATGAGTAATATGTGTATTGTATTCCTAGAGTGGCATGATGACAACCATCTGTCAGATTAGTCGTTCCTGAGATTCCAATGCAGTTCTTGCATGATATATTTTCGGTATATTTTTGTCGTAATGAAAGATGTTTTCAGTCAGAATTTCATGACATTATCTGACTGAATGTTTTGCAAATGCAGCATTCCATTTAGGTACCTACATAACCCTTGTTGCTAACTAATGGGTAACTTGGTGGGTTGGTCATTTTATTTATTTAAAATTACTTGCATTTATTTAGTATAGATCTATGTAGAAAATGATCATTGGTTTCAACTTTTGTGTTACTGTTATTATTACAGTGCTTCATTTTTAAGGTGAGCGATCGCTCGCATTCCCTATCGCTAATTACAATAATCGCTTCCTGACTGACATAGTAAATGATGTGTTTAGATGTACATACGCGACCATAGATGTTTATACACACGCAAGACATCAAGTATGTAACTCCATAAACAGCATAATTAACAAAATCGCTTTGCGAAACCAGCCACATGGGTAACATAGAACACCACCTGGTGGATAAAAATAAAAATTGCTCGCCTAAATTATTTAGAATATTTAGGTGAGCAATTTATCGTTCGCCTGTGTTTTTCAAACGTGAAACAATTATTCTTGTTATTATTATTTTTAAACAAATTGTATTGTAAATTAAATTTTGTATTACAATATTACATGTTTGTATTTTAAATAATATTATTCTGTCTTATCTTGTCTTAGTTACATGACAAATGAGCTGTGATTGATGACTGTTCCAGGATGGTGCGACAGAAAGATCACCACCGCTGTGAAGGGTATCCAGAAGCAAGGCAAACTGACACAACAACTCAAGTGTGCCTTTGCCGCTGCCCAAAGACCAAAGCTGAAGTGGAACAGTTGGTGTGTTCACGCTTCACAGCACCACCCTATAAATATAATATAATTTTATTATGTATTATGCCACCCCATATTATTACACCCGAAACGTTAGTGACGACACATCTCACTGTACATGATTACACTTAATGATTTTCAATGTCACACCTCTGAGCTTGAATTCGCAAGGATATAGGCACTACCAAGGTATTGAAGATATCCTGTTTTTATTGTTATTTATAATATTTGACTGTTGCAAATTGCTAATAAGTTTTAGTTTCATGTCATCATAACAGGTATTTTATTTTCTCAAGTTTACAGGCAACATAAAACGTAGCAGTTCTTGTGTTCTACAATATTAAATGACCTCAAAAGGCTTTGGTTAGATGGACAGGCAGCTTTAAAACATCACTGGCAGCAGTTACTCACCCAGTAGGCATTTTACAAACTGCAAAGTGACTAATGGCCAATCAATGTGCAACTAGAAAAGGCTCATAAAACATTTTGAAGAAACAAATTAAAGGTAATACAACAAAATTGGTAATCATTTCATTCATGTCATGATTGTTATCCTGATCATGTACCCTTTGAGAACGATCCTTTGGTGATAATTGAATCGGAGCAATATATTTAGTGAAAAAATTCTTCCAACAACCAGTTGTGACAGTCAGCTTACATGAATACTTTTGTAAAAATGGTTGCTCCCTGGAAAATGAGGCAGTCACATGACTCCATTTATTGAACCATACACAAATTTATGGTCCATTTATAAAATAATAATAATAACTTTATTTATACACTAAAATCCAAAAGAGTTTTCTATGTTTACAATATGACATTCGATAAAATATAAGACAACTTGAATATAAAATATGTAAAATAATAATGCCAGTAAAATATATAAATACATATGTATAAGTTGGGCATTGTATATAGCTAAACCAGAGGGACTAAAAGTGGATTAAAAGTTTTTATTAATGTAAATTATGTTATGTATCACAGCGCCTTCAAACAGGGTATCTTGGAATTATGGCACTATAGAAATGCTTTTGTTATTTTATTATTATCGATGTAGTAAAAAATAAATAGCCAGCCTGCTGTGTAATTATGCATTAATTAATTTATAAGTGGTGTGTGACTATGGTAATACATTACTAATTTCAATAAACATTTTCAAATAATAAATACATGTTGGTATAATGATTAAAGTATAACATTTTGATGACAAAACATTAAAAGTAGGTTTATTTCGGACACTGGTCATTGGTCAGTTGTGATTGTGTGGGCATTCAGTATGTTATGACACGTCATGTTGACGTGTTCTAGTATGCGCCCTACAAGACAGGCAGTAAGCGGAGCCTGGCCGAACGGGCGCGGGAACTTGGTCTGGAGGACTTGGCCATCGGAGTTCTTACCAGGCCTAATGGCGTCAACATAAATGCTGCTGTAAATCCTAACAAAAAAGGTAAGATGCACCACTAGACAGTTAAACATTTTCAAGTCAAGTGCAAATAATGGAACCAGCATTCCATTTTTCGAGCACAAATTCACCAACCAGATAGTGCTGTTTGTGGTAATATCATGTTGAAAAATCAATGTTATTCATCTTGAAATGTTGACAAATCATACATAAATTATTATTATGGTTTCTGTCTTGTCACTGTGATATTTCCGTGCTGCTGTCGGATTCCAGCTACTTTATGTTTACGAGTTACATACCAGTCTTCACTCAATTTCCCATCCTAAACTACCTCTCTAAATAGAATAGTAAACTTGCTTCTGCCAAAACCTACCATGATCTGGTTTTCGTAAATTTCAAATATGCAAGTCCTATTTTATATTTCCAGTTCTTAACTGACGCTTTTGCATCACTGCATGGAATTTGGTTTAAATCAAGACAGGTGTATTTTTCAGGTCTGGCCACTTTGAATGAGGTGGAAACTGGTATTCAGCACATCATTGCTGACATAATCTACAAGAACAAAGAAACGATGGATTACATGAGACAACTGTAAGTTGAAGACATTAAGACTGTTATCTGTGTAACTAAGACTTGTAGTGTTCTGTCAAAGCTAATGGACCACTTTGCCAAAAATTGTTAAAGTGAGAAGCTTGAAAACTTGAGTAAAATAATTTGGAACAAATTGTAATTTTAGGAGCAAAATTAAGTACTCCGGTTGAGCAGTCATGTTCAGTTTAGCCTTAACCTGGGCCATTTGATTTGTGGTTTGACATCATTGTACTCTTAATGTTCCAATATGTGTCTATTTGTGATCTCCACAGCCGTCAGCAGGGCAATATTGTTCTACAAAGTACAAGGATCAAGTTGAAGGTGAAGGCTGAGACGTCCAACAACAGGGACAAGGTGAAGGTGAAGGTGAAGGCAGGGGAAGAGATCAAGAACGCCGTCGATCCGGACAAGTTCCGGTTGTACTTTGATTTCAGAAACTCTGTCAAGTCAATACGACCTCATCAGGTTTGTTCAAAGATAAAATGTGGAATACCACAAATGGTGAAAGATTGTAGTTTCTTGTAATGTTGCATTAGACATGTAATTTACATATCATGAAACTTGATTGAATGTGTTCTGCTTACAACAGAAACAAGGTCCAAATTCCTGCTAAACCAGAAAGATTGGTGCTCTGCTATCAAGACAATTTTTAGCATGTTGATATGAATTCATAAGATAAAAGTAATGTTAATCAACCCTCTCGTGGTCAGAACACCTGAATCAACCAAAGCCCTTTTCGTGTCCAGAATGCCTGAAAATATCCCCGAGCCCATTTATACTGTATACCGCAAAACAGTGTCCTCAAATGGCAATTGAAGTTTCACTGGCAGATGTCAACATTTCGAAATGCAGGTGATTTCCGTGACTATATAGCGTCTATTGCCATGTGGTTTTATAGTTGAACTTGGTGCCGAGCTCCATTTCTAGTACTGCTTGTCATGATCATCAGGCAGTGAATATATTTCCAGCCAGTAAGATTAAATTGTCGCCCCTTCCCCACCCCAGGTGTTGGCAGTGAACCGGGGTGAGAGTCTGAAGGTGCTGCGGGTGAAGATTGACATCCCTGACTGGGTGTCTCAGCAGCTGAAGACCTTCTGTCACCGTCGGTGGCCGGCCGTCGCACCGCGTCACCACAAGTTGTTTGACAGCAGTATTGATGACGCCTACAACCGTCTCATTCTACCCATCATGGTCAGCAACATCAGGTACTGGGTGTGTGGGTGTGTGCGTGTGTGGGTGTGTGAGTGTGTGTGTGGGTGTGTGCTGTGCGTGTGTGTGGTGTGGTGTGTGTGTGGGTGTGTGATGCGTGTGTGTGAGCGTGTGTGTGTGTGTGTGTGTGTGTGTGCGTGCGTGTGTACGTACATGCATATATATGTGCGAGTGTGCAGGCAAATGTGTGAGGTACTTGACTAATGAGTCGGCCACAAGTGAAAATTGCTACATTTTACCCTCTTTTTGGTTATTTCGAGCTATAGATATAAAAGTCTTCTTACCTCACGTTACCTCACCTTAGTTCACGTTATGTTACCTCATCTCACATCACCTCACTTCATGTTACCTTACCCTACCCTCACCATGACCATACCATACCATACCATACCATACCATACCATACCATACCATACCATACCATACCATACCATACCATACCTATACCATTACCATACCTTACCTGTTATCCATTTGAGCCTCATAGCCCATAATGCAGCCATAGACCTTATCCACCCATTCTGACTCCGGCTGTTCGTCCGCCATCAATCCATGTTTTCACTCCCAATTGTTCTCTTTCAACATGTATTCACCAATTTGTCCTGTGGCAATCTACTCTCAGATTTCTTTCTGGCATCCATTTTACACAGTTGCTATCTTAACTATTCCAAGCACCTGCCCAATCTATGTCCACCTTTCTTCGACTTTACACTGGTCTTCTCTTGTCATGTTTTAGTGTAGATCATAGCTTTATGCAGTGACCCGTCCATCCATCATTTGGACAGGTAAAACCTGTTGTGGACGTGTAAAAATATGGGTGGTGCATGGGTAAAAAAAATCAAGGAACAAAAAGGTTATGCCCAAAAGTGAGTGTAAATGGTGTCACATGTGTGTTTGTAGTTCAGTTCAGGTCATCAGACACATTTTAAAGTTTGTAAACTGGCTTAACAGTTAACATCCACGTGTCCACCAAAACGTGTGACTGGCAAAAAATTGGTCTGTCACACATTGATATTTGTCACCTGTCCATAAAAGTAACCTTATATATTAAAATAGTGTGTTTTGAGACATGCTTTGAAAGCGTCACTGACAAGATCAGCCATGAATCTTTCTGATATTATATATATTCCACCGATGATATGTTTCTGTCGTCTGGTCACATGTCTCCTCTCGTCCAGGTCGGACCTGACGAAGGAGGCGGAAAAAGCGTCCATCGATGTATTTGCCCAGAATCTGAAGCAGTTGTTGCTGACACCCCCTGTGAGGGGGCGGGTAGTGATGGGGGTGGACCCCGGTTTCAAGAACGGCTGCAAGTTCGCTGTCACATCAGCCACAGGTGGTTGTCTGAAATGTTTACTTGTGTCTGTATTAAATTGAGCTATATATGGGTTTGTTAAACTGTTTACGCTTCTCTAGCTCATTTAAGGGGAGGTTTTCTGTTTGTTATTATCATAAAATAAAAACCATGTTATTTAATAAATCCTGTGGTTATTATAACATTCTGACCAAAGAGTGTTTTAACGAACCATTTTGTTGTTTTGAAACTTATGGAGGAAACAATTTCTCTATGCAGCAGCGTATCACTTCCTAAGACATGGCCACAGGTGTAGCGCCACAATGACAGCACGTTGACATTAGAAACATCATCCCCATTAAGACATCACTTTTGGAATTATTCAAGCCCGATATTCAGGATTTGAGAAACTGTGGCAATTTTTTTAACCAGTGAATTAAAAAGTAGTTTCTGTTGCTTTAGTTGGTCAGTATCTTAGAATATAAATATAGTTTTTATTGTAACACTTCTTTTTTGGTAAATAATACACATGAACATTTTTCTATTTTTATAGCTTACTCCGCAACGTCTGTGTAATGTTTACAGGGAATATTCTCGATACTGGAGTTGCATATCTTCACACACGCAACTATCGCGGCACAGAAACTGATATGATCAGACACACACTTCTACAGCATCGGTAAGTTTGTGCTCAGAGAACAGTACACATTCATATATATATATTTAACTGTTGTTTGTTTTTATTTTGTGCTTAGTGTTTGATGGTTTTACTCATTGTCTTCCCTTTATGTTTATAATTTAATAAATTCCGATATTTGTGTACTTAACATTGAAAATTCTTCATGATTGCTCCACTTCAGTCGCTTCTATAATCTCTTCTCAAGTTTGTTACTGATCATGATTCATATCTGTACAACAGCAGCCTTATACAACATTGCATGTTAGAGTAAACTTATATTCTCCTGTAAGATACATTAGTTAAATACAGCTGTATGCATAAGGGACCATTTCAAGCAGACCGATGTTTATAAGCAGACCAAAACATAGAGGTAGGACCCCTGGTTACATGGAGAATGTTTTTTAGTTGAACCATTAGTGTGTAGTATGGTGAGACACAATGATATATGTAACTGTTTACACCAAATATTTCCCTTGTGATTTTTGGAGAGGTTTTCTTGAAAGTCATATGTCCTATCTGTGCTAATGGAGTGGTAAACCTATGCTACTTTTAGGCTTATATAGACACAGGGACCATTTCACTAACATTGTTAAGAGCTGTTAAAGTTGATTTTGCATGTTAAACTCAGTCTTGACCAATACAGTGATTTTGAGTAACTGAAAACTGCCAGCAGCACATTGTCACCAGTGTGTTATGAAATAGTGTCCTCCATAATATGTCAATGGATTTGCATTTTGGAACAAATCATTTAATTTAACAAAGGGTTCGGTTTAAAGGTGAGTTTTCTGTAAGAGCTCTTTATTTCAGTGAAATGGTCCCTTGGTGCCTTATATCATTATCAAACAGTCTTGTGTGTATGTGTCCTTCCTAGATGTCACTGTGTTCACTTCTTGCTGTAGATGTGACACAATCGCCATTGGTAACGGGACAGCATGCAGAGAAACTGAGTGCTTCTTCTCAGACCACATCAAACAAGGGACGTTTTCCCCCCTCAGTGTTGTCTACTGGTAAGTATCTACTGGTAAGTAGTTGCTGTGGTACAAATTTACTCCCGCACTAATTAATTTGACTATATTCAACAAAAGCTTTTATTTTTTGAAAAATTGTTCCATCAATACACTCTGTAGCCTGGTTATTTTTCTAATTGTTTACGGCACCAGTTTATGTGGTAATAAACAAACTAGTTTATTGTACGTTACGCTTACGATGTTATGAGGCCACATTTAACTGGGCAGCCTTTTTGTGGACAGGTCCACCAAGCTGTGCTGGGACAAGCACTCAACTGTCTGGTTTTTGTGTGTTGAAATGAACAAGAAGAGACCGATATCGGTGTGCTCTCAGAGTCACGGAGTCTATGCAATACCCAATGCTAAGAGCCAGGTTGTACATTAAACGTACCATCCCTGGCATTCTTGCTGAACCTCTCTCATTGTTGACCCTGCGTTGTATTGTCTCCAGTATTGTCAGTGAAGCTGGTGCCTCCATCTATAGTGCTTCGCCCGAGGCAGAGAAGGAACTTCCCGATATGGATGTCACCTTACGTGGAGCAGGTGGGTCTGTTTACCGTCAACAGACAGAAATACCATTTGAGTACCGTTTAAGTACCATTTAATTCTATATTACAAAAAACATGTGCGCAAACATTAGTTGTCACACACATTCAACGGCAATGATGTCATCCACCCCAAACACTATACAACATGTATTCACCCATTAACCTCAACACACAGAATTAAGATACCCTCTGACTGCAGACTACAACAACAATCCAGTTTTTCACTTTCGATAGACACCACTGTGTTGCAATGTTTAACTTTTATTATATATCATATTCTATTTCTATTCAACAGAAAAATACTTAAAAATTATGATTTTCTATAAGTTTTTATTAATAGGAGTCTCCATGATCCTTACTGCAGGGATGAGATGTTTCCGGTTTTTAATTTCCATTTTGATCAGCGCCCCTGAAAACTTAAATCCGGAAAATATGGGATATGGGGTTCTATGATCCTTCTTGGGTGAAACTTATGCATTTTTGAGTTTTGAAAATTACTTTGAGAGACTAAAACTGAATTTCGAACCCCCAGACCGGGATGTTGTTCCATCAATCACACCTTATTTGCAATTAAACTTTATTTTCTCCGTCTCATCTCTGTTACTTGGACCGTATTAATGTGTTATATTGTATATGAAGTGGAAATAGAATACAATTGATTGGTACTATTTGTGAAAATTTCTGTTTGCTGTAGAGGAGGTTTCTGTATTGTGTGTGTAATTGCAGTGTCCATTGCTAAGCGACTACAGGATCCGCTTGCAGAACTTGTGAAAATTGAACCTCGGCACATCGGCGTTGGCATGTATCAGGTGAAACATAGCAAACTCAACTCATTATTTTATACATCTGATTGGACGAATTTACATCACAGAATGCATCTCGAGCATTATTAAAGGGAAACAAAATGTAAATTATTGGAGTTATGCAACCAAGAGTCGATGCAATCTGACCATTTACAACTAAAATCACGTTTTTAATGTCGGTTGTTTATTAGGAAGATATTTGAAGAAACAGCTACTGTAGTTCATTGATGACATCAGCTTGTGTCACATCATTGTCACTGTCTCATTCAGCATGACGTCTCTGAGAGTAAGTTGAAGACGAGTCTGGAGGGGGTGGTAGAAGACTGTGTCAACTTCACAGGCATAGATCTCAACACCACCAGCGAAGTACTCCTCATGTGAGTGCATCTCTCATCCACCTCATCTTACCTCAATATCTTACCTCAACACTGGTCAATATCTGTCCAAAATTGAGCGCTGACTGGTTTATTTTTTGATGATGCAGTTTCTCTGTTGATGTATTTTGTTATGCTTTTATCCGGTTTGCATAGTCAAGGCTGATTAATAAACAAAACAAAATTGTGTTCGTCTGGGTGACCTCTCCAATCTCTTTGAAGGTTGGTTTATTGTCCTGGCCTGAACTGTGTCATCTCACAGTGAGTTCCACACTTCAACGACGTGGTGTCTGTACCCTGTTGCACTCTGGGTTTTAATTTTCTTGCATGTGTTTTCTGATATGTAAACAGGTGTTTTGTTGACATGGTGCCTACGTCATTTATTTATGACATTTCTTTCGAAACTGTGTTTTTTTTGGAATTGGAAGAAATTATTATCCTAGACAAGTGATAGGTTTGGGCTTTTGTAGTCAGTTTGATGTTCTCTGCATGACTACATCATTGTCAAAAAACAGTTTCAAAAATAAACAAACATTACCTAAATAAAAACAATTATCAGTATTTTGTGAATAAAAAATAAGTACATTTCTCCAAAGTAACAAAGAAAGGTTTTGTTACTGTTTTCTAACAATTAAAGTGGGGGTACCAGCTCTTAGCTTTTATTTTTTATTAATATTACTTATGACTCAGGGTGCGAAATAAGACCGGTCCGATCGTCCGGGACGAGTAGTTTTAGAGCTCAGACTAGTAAGAGCAGTCCTTTTAAATAGTAAAAACATACGCAGGACTAGTTGTCTATAATGATGGACTTCCAGCTAGCTAGAAGTATCATGCACCCTGTGACTACAACATGCTTGTAAATAAAAAAACATCCTGTTAAAAAAAAAATTGGCTGGCTATAATGCCAATGCGAGGAGATTTAACCGCAATAACCTGTGATTGATGGCATTGTTTCCCAATTTAAATTTTTCAAAATGTTCACTGTTTTATTACCATAATGGTTTGATAAAAGCATTAAACATATTTTACTCAGTATACTTTGAACAGATAACATAAGAACAGACAAAAACAATGTCTCTAGTTACTTATTTTTACATCCTAGCCCATGTGACATGGAGACTACTTCACTAAGATAAAGAGCTCTTAATGAAAATTAATCATTAAACAAAATCCCTTGTTAACTGAATTATTTTCTTCTTCAAATCGCAAATATCATTGCCGCAACACAGAAGACACTATTTCCGTGACACACCAGCGACACTCCCCCAGACGCGTCATGATATTGACATTTTTCAGGTATGCAAGATCACTGTTAAAGATAAAAAAAATTCTTCAAGTCCAAAATGGAGTTTAAGAGTTCTTAACAACGTTAGTGAGATGATCCCCTGGTCTCCCTTGCAGGAGGATAGCTGGCCTGGGCAAGGTGAAGGCCCACAAGATCATGGAGTGGCGGAATGCACACGGCCCGTTCCTGAATCGTGCCCAGCTGAACTCCATTAAAGGACTCGGCCCTAAAGCCTTTGAGCAGTGCGCAGGCTTTGTAAGGATACTGCCAGAAACTAGGGCAGGCACCCCAGAGAAGTACGTATGAGTCCACATGGGACGGACAGAAAACGATATGTCACCTCTTTGTCATTCCCCAAAACACGCTTCTGTGCATCATGCGCAGAGTGTAAATGAAAATGTGTATACAATATCAATATTGGAGTGTGTTAGAAATGTGATTAATTGAAAGTACGGATATGTTTTCATGTATATTTCAATAAAAAAAAACTTACCAGTCCAATAAAAAATGTTGTATAAATTGGAATTTGTCACATTCTGCCCTGAAATATTACATTGATTGTCTTCGTTGCTTCAAAAACATATTACATGTTACATAATTTATTTTGTTGTAGGATGTGCATCGTGTAAGTCGTTTACACATAGATTTTTACTATATATGGTGTGCCGTGTGACAGCCTCTTATGTTTCCAGTTATTACTAACACTGTTTTTGAAAATAGAAAAATTTATATTTTATAAAGTAAAACAAGTAATACAATGTTAAAAAGTAACACTTCTGACGATTTCAGGAATGAGATCAACAATCCTGAGGAGAAAGTATCCACGGGGCGGAAGAGGAAGGCCGGGAACGAAGCTGGCGGGTCAAAGGTCAAGAAAGCACGCCTCAAGAAAGACGCTGAAGCACAAGTGGAGAACCTTGATATGACGTCCATACATCCGGAGTCTTACCACGTTGCTGATGCGTACGTATAAGACCAGCTGCTGAAGTCCACGCTTATTTATTCTGGAGAGTCGGTAATATCTGTGAATGTCAAATCGATTTAGCAAAATTATTTGTTACCTAATCATACCAATCCTCTTCAGGCCTAGTGAGCCAGACACCTTCAGTCCATTCTGTTTGGGCTGTTTATTTCACTTCGAGGGTGACATATTTCAGATGCTACTTCCATTTATTGGCTACCCAGTAAATTGTCTGGTATAGTAAAGCAGAAGTTAATGTCCTGGTCTGAAGATATGTTCCATTTTGTCTATTGCACATGTGTCAAGGTCAGCGCCTATTTTCGGGCTGAAAGTACCGGTAAGTTCCGGTAAGTTCCGGTCTGAAAGTGAATGGAAGCATGCCTTGTGTGCATGGATGTGTCAGACATACCAGGTAAGTGCCTGATTTCAGCTTGTATGAACTTGGTGTGGCTGAGAATGTTATATGAATTTGCATTTATGACACATTTATTATTGTCACAGTAACATAACTGCATAAATAGCACAAGTCACTAACAAATTGATTAATTGTGTAACTACTACCTGGTACATACTTCTGACCCAGGGTCAAAGTATATCAGTGACCAAATGACGTGTTTCCCATAGCAGGTTGCATTTTGTTTACTGCGTTACCGGAATTTCTGGTATGATACGGCAGCTTCAGACTATTGAATAAGCAGTTATAGCAACTAAACATTCAGTTTTCGGAAAGTAGGAGGATATAAATTAGATTATACCCTCCTGATAAATCATGTTAAATGTGTTTTGAATGTTGTTTGCACTTTCCAGTGTTATACTGAAGTTGGGACTCAGCAAGGATTGTATAGGACAAGACTCATTCATCTCGCGAGTGAAATCTTCCATGTACGGTATGTACATACGATGTACCCAGGTTGTGAGCTGGTTTCTGGATCAAAGCATGATATATTATGCATATTGGTTGTTAGTTAGCACCCAGATGACGTCATTGTGGAGTTATGTCAACATTATTTAATTAATGACACA
Source organism: Ridgeia piscesae (assembly GCA_025642075.2). Lineage (NCBI taxonomy): Eukaryota > Metazoa > Annelida > Polychaeta > Sabellida > Siboglinidae > Ridgeia > Ridgeia piscesae. The sequence continues at coordinate 476,144 of JAODUO010000164.1, read as the reverse complement.
ATTGGCGGCAGCAGAACTGCACAGGTCATCTGTGTACCTGGCGACTGGTCCACCTGGTGACTGTGTCCACCTGGCGACTGGTCCACCTGGCGACTGTGGCGACTGTGTTGGTTTATTCTACATCTCAACATGAACAGAGACGCGCGTACAGTGCAGTAGTTAGCACTTCTGCCTGGCACCCCAGTGGCCCGGGTTACATATCCAATCACGGCAAGCATGGTATATTTGGTGTAAAAACCTGGCTCTCAACACGGGACTGTGTATCCCTTGTGAATCGGAGAATCATGTTAATGTCGGACCCATTTCAAACTGGGACATAAAATAACCACTGAGGACTACAAGCACCTGGCAGTGACCAGCTGTCCACCCTCAGAGCCAGCACTGAAAGGTCGGCTTAGCGTAAAAGACTGACTGGTTCAGTGAGACCTCACAAGATCATAACATTGTAACCATAATATATACAATCTAGTCAGTTAACAAAACCCTGCCAATTGCTGGAAACAACTAGAACTTGACGTACAAACTGCGAATAGTGGCAGCAGTTGCTCTTACGATGTATTTCTAACTGGTTATTTGCATGCAATCTGATGAATATTGGCTGTATATTTGTATTGGAAACTCATTTTTAGCCATTCTAGTTACATAGAATGATCTATGATGCTTGTGTTCCTCAGTCATTTCTATTTTTAGATGTCGAATCGCTTGCTAAAGAGCAAAATGTTGGCATTCCCACAATGCAGTTGATACTGGATGCTCTCACGCAGCCGATTGGACAGGACATACGTGATGGTAAATCGTATTTTATGCGAAGTTCTTAAGTTACAGAAATGTTCAAAATTGAGGATCCAGTTGTTTCTATTTTCAGTGTTGTATACGTGGAAGATTGTGATTACATATAAAAATAATAATTGCAGTATTTTAATAATTTATTTGACAGTTAGCACACTATATAAGAATTATAGACCCACTGCACATATTCCAGAATTGGAATTGATTTTTGAATTGATTTATTTGCAGCAGTCACTAATGTGAGCAAATAATCTCAAAATATTCAAGTGATTTTAAGTGGATATAGCTTTTTTCATATCTATTTAAACATGATTGTGAACAGAAGTTTTAAAATATCACTATACTAAAACAAATCGGAATAAGATTTTGCTTCAGGAATTTTTAAGTGGAGTTGATAATTGGAGTTTTTTTACAAGACAAAATTGTATTATTGGCTCAAACCACAAATGACACACATAATTAGCTCAATGACTGAATGTTGTTGCTGCAGAGTTTGAGAAGCCACTCTTCAGACAGTCGGTGACAACGATGGAGAGTGTCAACGTCGGAATGACTGTCACCGGACGCATCTCAAACACAACACACTTTGGAGCGTTTGTTGATATCGGTGTCGGTCGCGACGCACTGCTGCACACGAGTCGGATGGGACCAACCCAGATGAACGGGAAGAGGCCGCTGTCACTGGGCGATCGCATCGAGGTGTCGGTCATCTCAATAGACCGCAACAAAGGACATATAGGATTGAAATTATTGAAACTCTTGTAGTGGGGGGGGTGTTCATGGTGATGTCCAACTAATTGATCAAGTACAGTGCTTTCTACCAGTCGCACAGTCTAAATTATGTGCAAGACATCGACCAGCCTGTGCCATACCAACAATGTTGATTTGATGAAGTAATATGGATCATACGCAGGCATGATAATGACTGCCAGGTAAATCAAACATTCCCACATTGAAATGTCGCGTGAAGAAAATGTGCCTTTGTCAAATACGAAGACTGACAAATCAGTCATTTCATTTGAACATAATTTTTCACCAACTTATTGCATCGTAAATGAAATCGTGTTGTAATGTGTGTAAAACAGTTAGATGGTTAACCAGTGAAGACCGCTGTATATATTTTACGTTCGCTTTACAGCTTGAGTTCACAGCAGCACTGGTTAATGTGTAATAGCTGGATTTTACAGACAACTGTTTCTAGGAAATTTAGCTTACATTCCACTGCCTCAAAACCTTTGTTGAACATTATAATTTGTGTTCACGCATCAAACAACCAATAGTTTCGATGACGGTATATGTGATATTTAATAAAAAATATCCACCATTTAGCATTACCAGGGTAACTATCTTTAGCCGATATTTACTGTGGTGATTTATTATTATTTAGAATATTTTGCCTTGCAAGTTTATTATATGGAAACAGAATACTAACCAATAATGCCATCTGGTCCCTGGCAACACAACATATAATTGGTGTTGGGAGTGATATTTTAAATTGGGTTACTGGTAAGTTTTGCTGTTGTATTCAATTCTGGTTGTTTACATTATAGCTGTATTTTTTATTTATTTGACTTGAAAATTTGAGTTAGTTAAATATTTTATATAGGCAGCTGATATAATTATAAGAAACTCGAGTACAATAAATTTGTATGATATATTTTAATGTGTCAATATAGCACCAAATAATTGATCATAAAGGATATTTTGAACCAAGAGTCTGTTGAGAAACGGTAAATATAACATACCATCTCTTGTCAATAGAAACCTGTAACTAACTTTAGAATTGTTTGCCCATTTATGATCATATTTTTTGTTATTTAAGAGGTGATGTTGTCATTTTCTTTTGTAGGGTTTCTTTGTATTTTGTCCTTGAGTGTAGGACTGTAACTTCAACTGTACATTAAATCTACAGATCTCACAGCTCCTAAAGACCCCATGGCTCATTCTGTGGTTCAAACATCATACCTTAAACATCCCATAAAAATACTGTCAGAAGACCCCAGTTGGTGTTTCAGACATAATCTGCCACTGTAAAATAATTTTCCACATTTACCTGGAAGTATATAGTGCTGTGGCTCAGAGGTAGAGCTTCAGACTCTCGACTAAGAGAACCTGGGTTCAATTGCCGTGCTGCCATGTGAAACCTTGTACATCGGGCAAGTTTTTTCACTATACATTGCCCCAGTTCACTCAGTTGCATGAATGAGTACCTGGCTGTAGACAGTGGTGGATATGTGTATGAACAGCCTTTGCGCTGAAGTTGACATGGTGTTTATTGCAACAGGTCTGCAAATGAAGTAAAGGAAGAATTCCTGGGGAATGGATACTAGCTACGCTACACAAGAACTTACCTTTACTTTCACCACAGAAGCCTCTAGTTTGAGAGCTCCTATGTAACACAACTGTGCGGATAAAAAGTAGTCATCAATTTGGAAATCATCTGAAAAACTAACCCATATTCCATTGGAACAATAATGAACCAAGATCACATCACTGGAGACTACCGCTCTAGACACCCAGGATCTGTCACAACCATGCTCACCAACCTTAACCTCGACACATTAGACAATAGACGACGCGACCAAAGACTAAAATTCATGTTCAGAACTGTTAGAGGATCCATCCCAGCTCTCCCCACTGAAACATTCTTCCGGCCCCAAAAAACAAACAAAAGACACATTAAGCCTAAACACTTCCCCGACCATGTATCCTCAAATTTTGTCCAACAACTAACAACCAACAACACCAGATGTTTTATAGTACCCACAGCCCACACTGAACAATTTAAGAATTCATTTTTTGTAAAAACAATAGCCGACTGGAACCAACTAAACGAGTCGCAGGTCCAGGCTGAAACCATAACTGATTTCAGTCGCCTGACCTGCGGCTCAAACACTCAATAACATGCGCACACACCCCCGTCGTATATAATAGCCACTATTGGCTTCTTTACGACGTATCCCATTCAGATTCAGATTCACAGTTTTGCAAATGGGTACGTTTACTTGACAAAAAAGTACATAAATAACAACATAACACGTGGAATGACGCGAACACTAGTCCATGGTGAATATCCGTGACGCGATATCGTTGGTGATCCAGTCAACCCCCTGTAGTAGGTTCTCTCCCGTCACAGCGCTGCAGCCCTGGATGAGCCAGTGGTGGGACTTGATGTTGTCTAGTTCCAGGGCCTAAAACACATGTCAATGTCACCACTTGAACATGTACTAGTAAGGTAATATCAGCTACCAGTAAATGCATGCTGTGGGTGTCCTTATGTGGCGTTAACTATTACTAGCTTACTGGATCAACAAACTGTTAGTTTACAGTGGTGCCATCTAGTGAGTGGATCGCCACTCGATTTTGTCGGGTAGGAAAACCTTTCAAAAAAGCAAACCGTCAAATGTAGCATAAATGTTGATGTTTTTAATACCTTGGCATTTGGTAGGTCAGGTGAACAAAGGTAGCACATGAACATAAATAGAGGCAAGTGGACATGTACTATTCCCCAAACTTCGCTGATAAAATTGAGATAATGTGATTGCAAGCCTTGGAAGCAGGTATACCACTTGACTATGACCCAATAAATGCCTGTTGATGGGATTATACTGAGGTACATTTCATTATAGATTGTGGTGTGACATCACATTAAACTTGGTGATTGGTGATGACAGATATGATGAACTTAGTAAAATCTGCACACCTCTTTGATGTCATGTGAGGGTAACGCCCCAGGAAGATCCTGTTTGTTCGCAAACACGAGCAGGGTCGCTCCTGCCAACCTCTGCAACAGACATCAGTCTCAGGCTGAGCAATTGTTTTGCTGTATGAATAACAAGTTGAAGACTGTTTGTTGTCCAAAGCAAAAACATTCAACATTGTTCACAAATATGTTATATGTAACCCAATTAAAACAAATACTAGTACATTTATTGGTACAGGGGGCCTTTACAGTTAATAGTCTATTCATTCGTAGTTCACTGCCAGTGAACCAGACAGAACTGTAGGGACTCTGGGGACGGGGCTGTAGGGACTCTGGGGAGGGGGGTTGTAGGGACTATGGGAGGGGGTGTAGGGACTCTGGGGACGGGGGTTGTAGGGACTATGGGGGGGGCTGTAGGGACTCTGGGGAGGGGGTTGTAGGGACTTGGGAGGGGGCTGTAGGGACTCTGGGGAGGGGGGTTGTAGGGACTTGGGAGGGGGCTGTAGGGACTCTGGGGAGGGGGGTTGTAGGGACTCTGGGGAGGGGGCTGTAGGGACTCTGGGGAGGGGGTTGTAGGGACTGGCTGTGGACTGGAGCGGGCTGTAGGGACTCTGGGGAGGGGGCTGTAGGGACTCTGGGGAGGGGGGTTGTAGGGACTCTGGGGACGGGGCTGTAGGGACTCTGGGGAGGGGGTTGTAGGGATGCTTGGTAGCGGGCTGTAGGGACTCTGGGGAGGGGGGTTGTAGGGACTCTGGGGACGGGGCTGTAGGGACTCTGGGGAGGGGGTTGTAGGGATGCTTGGTAGCGGGCTGTAGGGACTCTGTGGATGGGGCTGTAGGGACTCTGGGAGGGGGCTGCTGAGCCTGCAATAGTTTTGATGGGACAGGAGTAAGATTGCATTAGCATCATTTAGGGAAGGGTGTTGAATGTGTTGGTGTGGTAAGTTTTTGGATAGCCTGAAGGATTTTTGGGAGAGCTTCAGCCCCCTCAGATATTCACCATATTCCAAAGCCAATGGCTGCCCAATGCACTTTTTAAAAATTAATACTTTCTCACATCTAAATTACGACTGTCACTAACATGTGTGGTGTCACCACTGTTATATATTAATCTACCTCTCTTTGGACACTAATTTTCCAGCTGCCTTGTCCCACCCACAGTAAATGGCCCAAGAGACTGACCTCTTCCATGAGGAGACTGTCCAGTTCCCGCTTGCAGTCAGCCAAGCGTCTGCGGTCAGCGCAGTCGACCACCCAGATGAGTCCGTCCGTGCTCTCGAAGTAGTTGCGCCAGTATGACCGCAATGACTTCTGGCCGCCCACATCCCAGATGTTTAACTTGTACCTGCAGTGATGAGAGCAAGGCATCTAGACGCATGAGAGCAAGGCCCCTAGACGCATGAGAGCAAGGCCTCTAGACGCACGAGAGCAAGGCCTCTAGACGCACGAGAGCAAGGCCTCTAGATGCATGAGAGCAATGCCTCTAGATGCATGAGAGCAAGGCCTCTAGATGCATGAGAGCAAGGCCTATAGATGCACAAGAGTAAGGCCTCTAGACGCATTAGAGTAAGGCCTCTACATGCATGAGAGCAAGGCCTCTAGATGCATGAGAGTAAGGCCTCTAGATGCATGAGAGCAAGGCCTCTAGACGCATTAGAGTAAGACCTCTATATGCATGAGAGCAAGGCCTCTGGATGCATGAGAGTAAGGCCTCTGGATGCATGAGAGCAAGGCCTCTGGATGCATGAGAGCAAGGCCTCTGGATGCATGAGAGCAAGGCCTCTGGATGCATGAGAGCAAGGCCTCTGGATGCATGAGAGCAAGGCATCTACATATATGGTTTTAGCATTTCAAAGGCTTCAAAAAGTACAAATATATATACAATACTTAAATACCTATACACATAAATACATGTGGTCATATAATTGGCAAAACATAATGAAATGTATATTTTCATAAACGCTCAGACACCCCTACTGATACTGATAGCCCATCAGTTCAACCTAACCCATCCAAAGCAATATCAGCCCATCTAAATGATTGACAGACAGTCACAGACTCTTGGTAACGCTATATGGGTAGGCTAGTTTGGCATTCCAAGCATTACAAACTGGTGGTGCAAAGCACTACTGATGATAGCCATGAACAGTTAAATTTACATCAACCATGAACAAGTACATTTATTACTGACAGTACATCGCCTGATGCATCTTTAGATTGGTGTATTGTGTACATGACTGACCAACAAGGTTTGACCATTCCATCACGTTGTCCAGTTCTTGTTCTTTTTTGTAATTCTTGACACTTCATATGTAAACACTGATTAAGATAAGAGAGACACACACCCTTTGCTTTTATCTGTAACTCTGTGTTACAAGTATACTTTCTTGGCCAGGGATCAGTCCTTAATTACATGAACAGAGGATCATTCATTAACAGTAGACACCTTAACCCGTCTTCTCTGTCCCTTCAGGATACCTCCAACTGCTTTCTTTGCACGCACAGTGAGTCGCACACACGCACATGCACACACACACACTACCACTAACAATTATAATAGAATTTCAGTTACCCCTTGTGTTCGAGAGTCTTGATATTGAAGCCAAGTGTGGGGGAGATTGTGTCAATGTCTTCGCCGTTGTACTTCTTCAGTATTGTTGTCTTGCCTGCATTATCCAGTCCACTTGTTCAGCACAATTAAGGAAACTACCATTCACTTAAAATAAGCTTATTATCCTGGAAACACCAACATCTTCAATCAGAAGTACACATACACATAAAATACCCATGTGATAAAAATTAATACAACAAAATATATGTAAGCAAGCCAATATCACAGCTATGTGTAGCTAGTGCAACTCACATGCATCAAAACCATAAACTGCACATACAATGCAAACAGTTTTAAATGAAATAAAACAAACATTTTCGTAAATTTAAACATTTAGAAAAAGAAAATCTGCATTGCAAAGAATGGATGATATCCTGACTTGTTGTGGATACCCAACAAACAAGGAACCATTTCTGAACCAGTTCGCACGTGTCATACTGGTTCATAATTGGTACCGCTCCACCAGTACGTGTTTTCATGTGTTCTGCCTGTTGTCACGAGTTTTGAACGAGTTTGACATGAGTCGTACTGGGTCAGAGCTGGTACGGTTTCACTAGTACGTGTCATCACATGAAAAACACGTGATTTCACGGTAAACACACGGTCGACACACCACATTTGTTCACAGAATCCGGTGAATTCACGTACGTAAACGTGTGAATTGAGCCAGTTGTACTCGTGAATTCACTTACAGAACATGTGAAATTACGGTTCGTTGTTTGCTGGGTATGTCCAGAAAAATGGTAAGAAACTGCCTTTGTAGTTCTGATGCCTATGGGATACGCTAGCTATGCTGTGATACCGGCTTATTTATATTGACTCAATGGAATTACATTGGTCTAAAAAACTTTTTTAATATTTGACCTTTTTGTACCGGAAGTGATGTAGAATGACATTCTGAACACATACACATCAAAAAGGTAGTAACAACTGTTTTGAAAAGGGCTTAAATAATTTATACCAGTTAAAATGGGTTATGGTTGTAATGCCCATCTGTCTGAATCCACCAGTCGCAATGCACCTACTGCCTAATCGCAATGCTCTAAACACTTGGTTACATTTGCATCCATTTAGTCGCAATGCACCAGAAGGGTAGACCAGGGTGATCACAATGCTCCAGTTTTGGTCAGGATCCCCAGTTTGGCAAAATTATTTTTTAGATAATAAATAACTATTATAACATTCCACTTCTACTTGTTTATAGCTATCGGGAACATATGTAATGTCTACAATTTGAATTACATTTTGCAAAAACATAGGTTTGACAATAGTAAAATCATTCTGAAATGCATTTCTATATTAATTATGCATTTAATATATACTGTTTCAATATCTACAACTGTGTTATCTATTATATACGTAGGTTTGACAATAGTAAAATCACTGGGGCATTCCGACCAAGTGATGCATAGCGACTATACAGTTGGGGCATTATGACTATGCCGTTGGAGCACTGCGACTATGCGATTGGTGCATACTGCATAGTGACTAGGTTTGGGGCATTCCATGTTCTATTTAAAAAAAAATTAAATGACAAGATATGCCTTTGCCTTTCTAATTTATGAGACTCGGAGAATAATTTATTAAGTTGTGCTATGGTTATTTAGTTTGTGATACTGCAATATGAATCCGACCATTCATACTACAGGCAGCCAAGATTTATGGAATCACTATTATAAACATGGTCTGGGCCTGCATGGACTGGTGTGGAGTATTGAATCGTCATGATTACCCCAAATGGAGGACATGTAAAGCATTGATTGGGATGCGGAATTTTCTAAACATGAGGGAGATGTGCAAGCCCAATGGGATATCTTTACTATAAATATCAGAGAAGCAGTAGAACGGTGTATACCTAAGAAAGTGATGTCAGAAAGAACAAACAAAAAACAGTACCACTAATTGTAAAAATATGAGTTAAAATCAGACAAGAAAAAATACACTGTGGAAGAAAGCTTACCAGGAATACTGCAGATTACGCAATCAGGTTAGGAGGCTAACAAGAAAGGCACAAAAATATATGAAAAAAGTATCATTAGCCAAATAAAAGAAAATCCTAAGAAATTCTGACAAGAACAGGTATACCCAACTTAATAAAAAATGAATTGAAAGATGACATAACAAACTCAGACTTGGAAAAAGCAGAGCTGATGGCTGATTATTACTCTTCAGTATTTACAAGAGAACCACAAGAGAATACTCCTGAGGAACCTATAAGATGTTATAATACAGTGGAAACATGTACCCATCAATAGTGGCATCAAAACTAAAAAAAAAAAAAAACATTTAAATCACCTGGACCTGATGGCGTTCACCTTAGGGTCATAAACGAATTAGCAGACTGCACCAGTATTCCCCTATCAACTATATGTAACACATCTCTAACAACAGGCAAACTACCCATAGAATGGAAACAGGCAAACATATCTCCAATTCATAAGAAAGGAAGTAAAATATTACCACAAAATTACCGACCAGTCAGTATAACAAGTGTAGTGGGTAAGATAATGGAAGAAATAATTAGAGACACCATCACTGTACATATGAAAGAAAATGAGCTATTGAGTAAAAATCAATTTGGTTTTATAAAGGGCCGTTCAACAGTACTCCAGCTATTAAAGGTTTTAGACACATGGACAGAAACGCTGGACAATGGAGGCTGCATTGATGTAATATATCGTGATTTTATGAAAGCATTTGACAAGGTCCCACATGCTAAACTTATTTAAAAAATCCAGAGCTATGGAATAAAGGGTAACATAATTAACTGGATTATAGATCTACTTGCACATAGAAAACAAAGAGTACCGATTAACAACATATTTCTAACTGGCAGGAGGTGATCAGTGGAATATCATAAGGATCCGTGATCGGCCCTCTTCTTTTTGTTATCTTCATAAACGATTTACCTGACGTTATAAAAGATTCTCATATTTTCTTATTTGCGGATGATATGAAACTTTTTAACCGTATTTATAATGAAGAGAACTGCAACAACCTACAAAAAGATCTCACCTCAGCCGAAAAATGGTCAGAAACATCACTATTGAAATTTCATCCAGAAACATCACTATTGAAATTTTATCCAGATAAATGTTGCAACATGAGAATTGGACGTTCTTCCATAAGAAATGATGGATACACAATTGGTAAAAATCAGAAAACAATTAATAAAGCAGAAACAGTCAAGGATATTGGAGTAACTTTTGACTCATCACTTAACTTTGAGGCACATATGTCAGAAAAATTAATAAAGCCAATTCTATTATGGGGATAATTCAACGCACTTTTGAATACCTAGATGTGTTTTTCTACGGTTTTTAAGTCTCTTGTCCGACCACATATTGAGTATGCAAACCAGGTATGGAGTCCGTATTTAATGAAGCAACGTCGAGCAACTAAATTAATTCCTGGATATAAAGAACTTGATTATAAAGAACGCCTAAACAGATTAAACGTACCAACTCTTTCATACCGCCGGTCTTAGGGGAGACATTATAGAAATTTACAAAATATTAACTGGGAAATATGATTCTTCTGTTACATCAATTTTTTTACATTAAGGGAAAATGATTCAATAACGAGAGGGCACAATCTCAAAATATTTAAAGAAAGATGTCGATTAAACATCCGAAAAAAAAATTATATACCGATCTACTGATGTATGGAATAGTCTGCCACAGTCTGTGGAAGATGCTCCATCAGTCCAATCATTTGAAATAAGAATTGATAAACTATGGAAAAATCATCCTATAAAAATGATTTTACTGCACCACCTCTACTATGGACTGTGTCACCTTTAGACGCATGCGCACAGTCTCAAAACAATGCTCAAGACAGAGCTGGCACAAGAGGCAGGAATGCCTAATACTAGCCAGAAAAGAACCTGTAAGAACTGACTCATGCCATGGCAAGACTGAAGTCAGACGCGAGACGGAGACCAAGGATACAGCATCAGAAGTCGCATTTCTTTTTCTTTCTCCTTCATCTTCTTCAATATAGTTAACAACCCCATACTTTAGTTATAGTCTTATATTAATGTTACAGCTACAAAACTTGAAATTACGTGTTAATCAGATATCATTGCGAACTGTCAAACATAGCGGCATGCGCTATTTACTAATTTAGGGGGAAAACGGCACAACCTTGTCGTTTGCGACAAATACTTGGCGACAAAATGTTATAACTAATAATAAATAGGTAGCAGTTATCGTAACTACTTATAACTTTATACCACATATCATATATCAAGCACTAAACGTAGACATTTAACAAATAAACTATGTCGTTATGTATTGTCGGAAACAAGAAGGTCAAGGCTTAATAAGATGTCCACCAAGAAGAAACCGTCTGACAGTTTTGTTAGATGTTACGAAGTATCTGATCCAACGTTGCATCCGAAAGGACATACCATCTACAAAATAACACAGCGGGTTGGTTTACCTGTGTCATTTCTAAAAGCACAACACCGCTCTTAAATCAAAGTTCCTAGATGAAGCCGCTTCAATCGGGAGTCGTCGTCGTTGTCGACGACGTCGACGTGCCGATTTTTACCGGGGGCGGGTTTAACACTTACATATAAAAACAGTTGTTTTAACTGACAAAAAAACCTTCACGCTTCGAAATGTATCTTTTCTGATGCAATCGATGACTCTTACAGAAATACCGTATTTAATGATGACAGTTAGGCGTACGTAAATGCTAAAAAAATCAAAAAAAATGCAGGAAAGTTACTATATCATATGGAAAGCACTTCTCAACTACTCAACTCAACTCAAGCTCGACTCTTGAGTATACTTAACATAGAACAGTGTTTTTTTCACCATCAGTATACTACAGACAGCTGAGCCTTGATGTAACATGTTTTCCGTGACATGGAGCTAGGCTATATGTGTGACCTTTTACACTAAGTATATCTTAACGTAGATACTGGAATACATTCTTGTATTAGTTGTGCAGTTCCTCTTTAAAATTCTTGCAAGTGAACACTCACTGGGATTTTACTGACATAACTTCATGAGCTTATAAAGTATAATGCCACCTATTTTAATTCATAAATTACTCAGAACGTACTTAATTGAGAACACGCTATGCCTAAAGAAAAGACTGATATGTTGTACTGAACACATAAATTTAACATTCATAATTTTATCATTAAAGTAATTTTTAATGTACATTGGATATATCCCTGATGAGTTGATTTATAGTAATTGGTAACTTAAAAATCATGAATCATGTCAGCTTTGCGGTGCACAGCCTGTCCCGACCAGTCTACTAAATTATAAAATAGGGGTCTAGTATTGCTGTATTATGCAACACACATACCCTAACCCCTATTTTATTATAGTGGACTGTTCTGGATAGGCTGTGCACCCCAAAGCTGACATGTTCCAAAATAATGTCTTGCTCATTATAAAATTACTTTGTTTTTATTATCATAATTCTATGGCCTCCGTAATTCTATAACCTTGTCCATAGAGCTCTGCTCCTCTGACTCATGACCGGTAACAACTTCTCTCATACAGTTATCTTGTTTTCTTTTGCAGACTATACAAGCAGATGCACCAGATGCAAATGTTCAGGAGGTAGGTGATAGTTCTGTCTGTGTTCATCTATGAGCCATTGTCCACAATTGCCCAAATTCAACGTGGTAACTACTAATTAGCATTCATCCATAATTGTCAGTGTTATAAAAATATCACTGGCATAACATTTTACACATCTGACCCACTAATAATAATACAATTTATTTGTATAGCGCCCAAATCAACAGTATTCCTCAAGCTAAAATTGGATGACAAATTATTATTAAAATAGATATATATGTATATATGGAAGATAAATAATTAAAGTAAATATATATATATATATAGGGTGCGAAATAAGGCCGATCCGATCGTCCGGGATGAGTAGTTTTAGAGCAGTCTTTTTACATGCTAAAAACATACTGAAGAATAGTTGTCTATAATGACAGACTACCAGCTAGCTAGAAGTATCATGCACCATATATATATATATATATATATATATATATATATATATATATATAGTATAATATATATATATACATATATATATATTTATTTCATCTACTGTTTTATTTCATCTACATTTTATATCAGTATGGGTAGGTTTGATTTTTGTGAGTTATCTGTTTCATGATCAATCGAACGATTTCTATGTTTATATAATTATATCACAAGGTTTCATTATTTATATATAGCACAAGACTAGTCTAACTAATTAGTCATTTCTATAGCACAGGAGTTACCTCGTTTAGCACCAGGGGTCACTGCTGCTTAGTGTGTCAGTGTTTGACAACAGTTGATAACTTTACAAAACTCAGAATTTTACATATTTCAGTCTGCTGTGGCTCGTGTTACATGTAATGTTTAGGATGCAAATGGATCATTATATTGGGATTCCTGCCAGTTGTGTATCATGGAGCATTAGAGCATGTATTTGTGCTGTTATCACAGCTGATGCAGTTGCGACTGGCAAAGGCAGTTATTGGTTTGACTCAGCTAACTTCCACACTTCTCACAGTGAATCTGCCAGGGCTGGTTTTGCATCATGACAATCAGCCCTTGACTTGCATTCTCGCAAGCCAGGGGTATTACTACCCCTGGCCGATCATCTCTGTATAGCATGGGAGTGTGCATTGTCAAAATATACAGTTATAGCAACTAACTTCACCAATTGCCACTGACGTGGGAACAGTGCAGATACACTCATACACACCCCAGTTTCAAAATGGATACACGACTGGCGGCAGTCCAATATAATGACCCATCCACATCCTAAACATTGCTTGTAATATGAGCAGCGTGTGGCTGAAATCATCCAAAATATTATATCAGTTATATCCCTTCAGGTGGTGGTGTGGCGACGTTACAATGACATCAAGAGACTCTATAAGGCCGTGTCCCATCTACACCAAACCCTGCACAGGAAGGAGGAATTCCCACCATTCTCCAGGTCAAAGGTCTTCGGTGAGTGACAGTTGACTGTGAACCAGAAGCATCATTTTGCTCTTCTCTATGTCCCTGACGTGACATGAGGTTGACATCAAAGGCAGTCCTAATCCACGTCATCTTTACCAGTCACATTCTCCTCTCAGCTAAATATCGTCATTTTACTCTAAACTTGCCCAATTGTGGTCATCGTTATATTCTAATATACAATAACGATATGTTTAGTTTAAAATTGTATTTTATTTTAAAATATTTAGATTCACATATGACAGCATGTAAAACAATATGAACATTTTGCAAATAAAAAATATTATGTATGAACATGTGCTATGGAAATGGCCATAATCTGTGGTATATAAGCACTCTCATTTCTCATAGTGTAAGGAACACCTTTTTTAAAAGAGCAACTTTGAAATTATATTTCTGACCTGCACTGTGTTGTGAGCCCAGGGACATAGGGACTGGTTTTACCCGATTCCATCACATTATGTCAAGTGAGAGTGTGCCGTCTCATTCATTGAGATATTCTTAGAGTGTTCTGTATTTTCAGGTCGATTTGACGAGACGGTGATCATCGATAGAATGCGCAGTTGTCAAGACTTGCTCAACTTTGTGGGCCAGCGGTCATACCTGGTCAACAGCAAGGCTTTCCTGCAGTTCTTTGAGGTATTAATGTGTACCAGACACCACAGCTCATTAAATATGTTTATCTCATGCAACGTAATAGTAAAATATAAATATAAATTGAGTGAGATTGTTAAATGATAATAAATCAATAACACTTTTATTGTCCCTAAAAAGTTTCCAAACAGGAGAAACATGACAAATCAACAGCTTAGCCTTTGGATTATCAAACTTATTGAACAGTAATTTATTAGTAATAGATTTCAAACAAATAATGTTTTATTATGATATGGGATGTTACCTATATTGATACCATCTGTAATGTGATACTTTCATTGTCCATCAGTTTCTCTGATGAGGTGTTGAAACCTATAAACGTAAATTTCAAAGTAGCTCACATTACAACTCACTGGCATAGAATGTAGCTGTAAACGTAAACAGACTGTAGCAGTTAATGACTCCATCTGTAAAATGATACGTCAATAACATAGATGCAGAAAGTGAAGAACGCACTTCTGGATTCATGGTCAGCTTGCACGGCCTCAGACTGTTTGTCATGAGAATGTCTGCAATGTCAGAAATACTTGAACATTGCAGACAACAAATAACAAGACGTAGAGCTTTCTAAAATATTATTTTATAAGTTTTAGCACTCCTTTATCACATTACAATTTTTCCAAGGACAACAGCAGATCTTCTTTCCCACCAGTTCTTTTCTTTTAACATGATTTTGAATGTACATTAACTTGCTGTTCTACAGGAAACGTCAAAGTTTTCCCCAGAATATAAGTACCCCATAGTAGTCAGAAAAACATGCTAATGACCCAGAAACCGGAGAATTTTTGAAAACAAATTGACAAAAGATGATTTTTTTTAAGAATGACACATCATCAAATAATCCTTCTCTTAATTTTATTACTGTCACACATTTTCCTCAGGCAACACATTCTATGTGTATTACAGGGAGGTGAAAAACTAGAAACAGACATCAGCAAGTGTGAGCTTCTGAAACCGACCACTAGGTGTCAGCGCGTGGGTGACAGTTGGGCGACAGACAGCACAAACAGTGTGTCTCTGTCTGACATGTCGGAGGATGACGTCGGTGTCACAAGAGGCGGTTCTGTCGAGGTCACAGCATCGTCCAGTGGGTCAGTTTACCAAGGACAATAGCCACGCTCTAAATCGGCTAACAGTGTAATAATTTAGAAAATTATTTGCCTCCGAATAAATGTTTCTGTGTTTCCATATATTTCGGCTGGGTCTCACAGCCTTCTTCAGTGGACTGATTTTATTGTCATGTCCCATGACATATATAAGCTTGTGTGCCATGATGTAAAATCAGTCAGCTGAAAAAGTTTGTGAGACGCAGCCAAAATATACGGAAAACAATTCGTCAGAGGTAAATAATTTACTAAATAACACGAACCAAGAAACTGTATCACTACATTCGAGGAATGTTTTGATACCAGTGTGGTCGCTTAGTTGTGTGAAAGGATAGAGTTAAAGGACGTAAACCTTCATTTGTTGGAGATTTACCTAACTCATGTCATGGTAACTGGTTCCCTTATTGCCTTTCTCAAATCTTGTTGGCATCACGGATCTTTCTTTGCCTTCTCAGCAAAGTCACTGAGATTTACAGATTTTTTTTAAAATTCCATTGACATGTTCAGTAGTAATAGAAAAGGACAAAGTCAGTTACTGTTGTGTTGCTTACTATTACAATTACACTGTGTTTATGTTTACATAATTTTTTCGTGAATGAAATCATAAAGTGAAAGTGAAAGTGAAACTTGTTCCGACAGAGAACAACTGGGAGACTCGCTGGGCGGCATCTGGCAGTATCGGCAGTCAGCTGACGAGATCAGTCTACATGATGATGACGACGATGATTTCAGTTTCCTTGATGGCGTTGATGACACACAAGCACCGGTGGATGTCGCTGTCCATTCTCCACCTGACGCGTCACTACTGAAGGCTGACATTGACTTGTTCGACCCGCTGGCGGGAAGAAATGTTGGCGGTGAGGACGATAATGAGTATAGCAATGCATGGTTGCTATCAGCAATGCCAGTTTGTGATACCGAGTTGCCGCAGGAGACGGATAACACTGACGCTCTCCTGGATGAATTAGAGAAGGAGCTGGTGTCAAGTAGTGACGCAAACTTTGACACAGGTGATACAAACATTGACAATAATGACATAGTTCCACCCGCAGCTGTTGGTGAAACAATTGCATCGACCGGTTTAATAAACGCTGATTACGCTGACGGCACTGAAGTTAGTTCCGACGCTGTCCACAAGGGGCGTTCAAGAAGCAGTTCCACAGTGGAATGCGGAAAGGGTGACTTGGTGATAAGTCCGGTCCATGACGCACCCTCATCCTTCACTTCCGCCATTCTGCCCCCAGGGGGCCCTAGTCCAACACGATCGCAGACAAAAAGGTCAGAGGGCGGGTCGAGTTCACCCCGCCACCAGGGGTTGGTGACAGTCGATTTGAAACAGAAGGCGGACTACATCTTCCAGGCAGCGCACCACATCAGCCTGGCCCTCCAGTGTGAGGCCAGTGCCAACTACTTCATGGCATTCAACTACTACAAGAGTGGCGTGGGCATCCTACTGACCGGTGTCCAGTGTAAGTGACCACAGTAGTTTAAATCCAGTTTTACATTTCAGTTTTGTCTTGTCTTATACTAGAATGATTTACTTTAAAAAATCTTATTATTATGGCGTGCAAGTTTGTTAATTACGGTAGTTACCAGTAGTGTGTTTCTGTTGCCACGCTCCTAACTTTCTGATAAATCTCACCATTTTACATTCAGTATTGCACCCCTCTGTCTTTCCCTCTCAGTCTCCACTCCCCTCGGTCTTTCCTTCCCAGTCTCCACTACCCTCTGTCTTTCCCTCTCAATCTCCACTCCCCTCTGTCATTCCCTCTCAGTCTCCACTCCCCTCTGTCTTTCCCTGTCAGTCTCCACTCCCCTCTGTCTTTCCCTCTCAGTCTCCTTTCCCTCTCAGTCTCCACTCTCCTCTGTCTTTCTCTCTCAGTCTCCACTCCTCTCTGTCTTTCCCTCTCAGTCTCCACTCCCCTCTGTCTTTCCCTCTCAGTCTCCACTCCCCTCTGTCTTTCCCTCTCAGTCTCCTTTCCCTCTCAGTCTTCACTCCCTTCTTGTCTTTCCTTCTCAGTCTCCTTTCCCTCTCAGTCTTCACTCCCTTCTTGTCTTTCCTTCTCAGTCTCCTTTCCTTCTCAGTCTCCACTCCCCTCTGTCTTTCCCTCTCAGTCTCCACTCCCCTCTGTCTTTCCCTCTCGTCTCCACTCCCCTCTGTCTTTCCCTCTCAGTCTCCACTCCCCTCTGTCTTTCCCTCTCAGTCTCCACTCCTCTCTGTCTTTCCCTCTCGTCTCCACTCCCCTCTGTCTTTCCCTCTCAGTCTCCACTCCCCTCTGTCTTTCCCTCTCGGTCTCCACTCCTCTCTGTCTTTCCCTCTCAGTCTCCACTCCCTCTGTCTTTCCTCTCAGTCTCCACTCCCCTCTGTCTTTCCCTCTCAGTCTCCACTCCCCTCTGTCTTTCCCTCTCAGTCTCCACTCCTCTCTGTCTTTCCCTCTCAGTCTCCACTCCCCTCTGTCTTTCCCTCTCAGTCTCCACTCCCCTCTGTCTTTCCCTCTCAGTCTCCACTCCTCTTATGATCCTTCCAAAATCTCTGTATATCTTATTATTTTATAATGGACTAGTCGGTTTTAAATACTCCACCTTGTTTGTGGTTTTTCTTTTGTTACATTTTATTTACATAAAAATGTATATATATATAAGTATATATATTTATAAAATGTTTGTACATGAAAGTTATTATTATTAAATATCATATTTATTATTAGTTAAATAAATTATCTATTTATATATCTAACATATTTTACTCTTTATGTTATATAAATAAATGTTTATTATGTTGAATGTTATATTAACTTGCCATACAGTGACATTGTGTAGAGATGGGGCTGTATGAGTGAGTAACATCCACGTGATGTGTATGAGTGAGTAACATCCACATGTGATGTGTATGAGTGAGTAACATCCACATGTGATGTGTACGAGTGAGTAACATCCACATGTGATGTGTTTGTGGCAGTGGATGAGAACGAGAAGCGCAGAGACATTGTGAGGAAGAAGACGGCCAAGTACCTCATGAAGGCCGAGTCACTCCACACTAAGTACCTCTCTGGAGGGGAGAGCACCGACCACTGGGATGTAAGACCCCCTCTGTCCCTCACTAGTAGAGCGCAGTGGCTCAGGGGTAGAGCTTCGGACTCTCGACTAAGAGGACCCGGGATCGAATCCTGTGCTGCATTGTTAAAACCTTGCGCAGGTTTAGTCACTACATTGCTCCAGTTCACTCAGCTGTATAAATGAGTACCTGCTTATAGACAGTGGTGGATATGTGTACGGCAGCCTTCCTGCATTAATTGTAGCATATGGCTGGATGCTTCCCAGAGAAGTTTATATGGTGTCTGAGTGAACAGGTCTGCCAGGGAAGGAAAATGTAAAGTGCTTTGAGCAATCCTAAGGATTGGATACTGCGCTATATAAGAACCTTTTTATACTCCCTCATCCTTCCCTCACCATCTCTCTCTAGCTCTGTCTTCATTCCCTTTCCGTCTCTTCCTCCCTTTTCATTCCCTGTCCCTGTCATCCCCTCCTTCCGTTTTCATTCCCAGTCTTCATCCATTTACATTGCTGCAAGACATCAGGAAATAAAATTGTAATCCAAAATTGTTTGCCAATTAGGTGATGGAAAATACCAACTTGAAATTTTATTTGAAGAATTTTTTTTTCTGTTTCTGCATCAGCTTCTCTCAGTGTTAGATCAGTTGAAAATATTGCACAATTCCATCGTCAAATTTACCTTTTAACCTTGCTTGCCCACCGTAGTTCCCTGGCATATCAATCCATCTGTTGGCAATTTAAATGTTGAATGTGACTTACCAATTTTGACGTTAACTAACCCTTTTGTCTTGATGTGCCTCAGAGGTTGGTTTCCCAGTATTTAATCAAAAAAGAATTTACCTAATTATTATTATTAAGATGTGTGTAATTTACTATTATTTACTCCATTTAATTATGTTTATTTATCAATTTCATACAAAACATACATTACAAACATTGCTACCCTGTCTAGTGACTGCTTTAACAAATGGATGTTGTTTTGGCTGTTCTGTAGACGCGACATGTATCAACAGAGAACATCCTCCAACCTGACGTTGCATTTCTCCGCGGCCCCGTCAGTGAACTGGCCAACTACCGTGTCCTGGGTGTCATAGACAAGGTACAACTTGTGATGGACAAAGTCACAGAAACCACATACGTCATCAAGGTGAGTGACAGACAAGAGCCGTTGAAAGGGCGGACCATAAAGAAAACCCAATATCTTCTTAATAGTAATAATAATTGTAACATTTCTGTAGCGCCTATATCTGTAAATTCAAGTTCAGAGGTCAACAGTAAACAGGGACAGGTAAAAGTTGTCATGGGAGAATGGAACTGCTGAAAGATTATGGTGGAAAAGCAATTTCAAACAAACATGTTTTAAGTTTTTCATGAAAGGTGGCTACAGTTGATTTCACTGTAATAGGGAGTCGATTCCAGATTGTTGGAGTAGCTAACGAGAAAGCATGTTTGCCAAAATTGAGCTTAGTTTTAAGAAAACAATGTTTGGAAATGGATCGTCAAACAAACCAACTGTTGCAGTATTTTAAAATGCATTCTACACCATCTTCCTGCTTTATTCACTTTAAAAAAATCTGGTTGTGTTATTGAAAAAATAGTTTTACATTTAGAAAAAATCGCTCTGTTAACCTATGAATTCAACAGTGTCATTCCTGACTGTTTCAGGTGCTGTACAAAAGCTACAGAGAACCCGTGGGCCAGGCAATTGTACCAACCATCTGCCCATTCATGGTGCGACTGTATCGGTACTATGAGACCAGTAGCGCCATCTACCTGCTCCTACAGCACGCCACTGGTGGCCACCTCTGGAGTTACGTGAGCGGTTACTTAAATCCAGCGCCGCAGTCACCGCGATTCGACGATCGTCATGGCAACAGGCATCCATTTGGTGAGGAACGAACGGAAGTAAAATCCGAGACAAACAATGAAAACCCAGGTGTCACACAGGAATGTGCTGAAAGCTATAAAAAACTATTTACCGAAAATGCGGCATTGTCGTCGGAAGTTGGCAATGGAAATTCCGATGCAACAATGAAGACAGACCGTGAGAGAGTTCGGACAAATTTGAAATGTCAGTGTCGGAAGGCCAGCGATTCATTGGGGCTGGACCAGAGCCCCGACATTGTGACGTCGGGAAGTACTCATCACCTGCTACTTAGACGGGTTTCGTCCGGGAAATCGGGTGGGGACGGAACAGGGTTTGGGGACCTCCTCAAGGGATCAGACGTCCCTGTCGAGCAGTTCAGCATCAACAGTTTTGATAGCGACGTAACACCAGGTGGGACCAGGTACGGCAACACAACCGATTACATCGAGACAGTTCCAGAACTAAGCGAGTCCGTTTCGCCAACGATGTCACCAAGTAGATGCGCAGACGAAGAGGTTTTTATTGACAACGGTCTCGATAAACATTTAAACGAGATTCACAAAACTGGTAACGGTGAATGTTTCAGTAGTACACCGACAAGTGGGGCACACAATGATGAAGTTGTATCAGAAGGAACGGAGAATACAGTTGAGTCGGACGACGAACCTAGTATTTATGATCGGCCACAAAGCGAAAATTGTGATACGCATAGCTTAGATGAATCAAACGTGTACATAGATACTCGGACTGAGAAACCTGATGCCGTTGAATGTTCAAAATCCGGTGATGCAGAAGAAACATTGGACGTGAGGAGAAGCTCAGCAGACACACAGGAACATGCACAGGTCTTTCGAATGGCATCGCAAGAACGCAGTTTAGAAACTACTGGACCCATTCGAAAGCGATCGGGGCGTGTGCGAACATTGTCATCGGCGTTCGGCGATCTTGACCTGGCTGACGACAATGAGGAGGTTAAGTCGCCGACGTCAGTTCGGTTGCCTGAGACGTGTGTGAGACAGTGGATCGTAGAGATGTTGGTTGCCGTCTCAAAGCTCCACCAGCTCGGTATCATCTGCAGGTTGGTGGTGATTGACACGTTTTATGTCCTGTAGCCTAACAACATGGGCATCATATCCGTAATATATGATGCTGTAGCCATGGTTAATTTTATTGTTGAAATTCCACTCCCAAATGTTTTTCTTTTGGATTTTTTATCCAAAAGAAAAACATTTGGGAGTGGAATTTCAACAATAAAATTAACCATGGCTACAGCATCATATATTACGGATATGATGCCCATGTTGTTAGGCTACAGGACACAAAACGTGTCAATGTTACTAAAGGTTTTAATCGGCGTTATTTGACCCAGCAGGTGTCACGTCGCTCTGATTATGGAGTGAGTGTACAGTATTCTTAGCATTATCCAAATGTACCAGGTTTTACTGGGGGTTTGGAAGGGCCCCCTTTTAGCTTTTTTAAATTTTGTGCAAAATTATTTGCCCAGTTTGTTTTTACCAAAACTCCCAAACCCGATTTGAAGTTTGATTTTTCCTTCTGAAAACCCATTTTTCTGTAAAGTTACTCCGTAGTCTGTAAAGTTACTCCGTAGTCTGTAAAGTTACTCCGTAGTCTGTAAAGTTACTCCGTAGTCTGTAAAGTTACTCTGTAGTCTGCAAAGTTACTCTGTATATTACATTATCAACGTTTGTTTAAAATTATTTCTCAAATGTATATTTACCAAAACTAAGACAGGCCAGTACTTTTGATATTTGTCGCCGTAATTTTGGTTGTCGTTTAAATCAATACCAGCTTATTTCTAACGAACTGTTACAGAGACCTGCGACCTGCGAACATCCTATTGGGCGAGCGAGGTCATGTGACCCTCAGCTACTTCAGTCGGTGGTCATGTGTGGACTCGGAGACACCGAATGAACTGGCTGTCAGTCAGCTGTATGCTGCCCCTGGTACTCGTCCTTCTCTCTTTGCTTCCTTCCTTCGTGCACAATGCAGTAATGGTTTAAACTGTCATATCAACTATTTGTAATTGTGTGATGTTTGTATCATTAAAGCATCTTTGGATAAACACACGTCTGCATCACCTGAGAATTTCTTTTATAAATCTGAGCATTGTTTATATTTTGTTTGACTTTACAAGTAATCATATGCAGCGTCTGTGCATGTTAATATTGTACACATCCATCCTGTGGACATTTGGCTGTTGATCTTGTTCAATTGATATTTATTTCACACAGTTTAATTGCTGTAAGTAACACATTTGTTGCAATAAATATGCTGTGTTGAAATGGTACTCGGTAGCTGTCACATTTGCTAGGTTCATCGGATATATGTAAAAAAGATAGTACTTATCAAAGATAGCACTGTCTGAAAAGTAGTTCCAATGTGTGTATTTATATTCAGAGGTGAGTCGGCTGTCAGAGGAAGTGAGTGAGGCATCGGACTTTGGTGGAGTCTGGGAGCTCTCATGTACGAACTCATCACAGGCCGAGTGAGTGTGTCAGACAGAACAACAACATAGACTATATTATAAATAAACACACAAATTTGACTGTTGCTTGTTGGTGAACAAATAATGAAGTCAGTGCTGTTCTTTGGTTTATCATTGTGAGAAGAGGATGCCCCGTCGCCATTATAAACAGGAGGCACAGATAAAACAACGTTGTATGCTATCAACATTCGACAATGAAGGATATTACACTTGTACTTGAAATGAATGACAATAAGGAGGATGTGTTGATTAAAGAAATGTTGGCTAAAATGACGTATATGAAATTGTACTCTGAAAGTTTTGATAAAGAGCCATTAGAAAACGTCAAAGATCTTTGCTAAATGGGCACATGACAGACTTTTGGCAATAATCAATTCCAATTTTGTTACCCATACCAGATACATATGAGATAAACAATTTATATCAAATGATGTGTTAGCTAGAAATCATTATATGGCTGTTTAAATATATAATTATATATATATATATATTTACATATATATATATACATATATATATTTACATTATATATAACATATTTACACATATATGTCATCTGTATAGGCAAGTAGAACGATGGAAATAATTTCCTGTAGTCACTCATGACTCCTGCTAACCCATTCAGGATGACTTTATGACCAGATGTTTGGTGACATTCATGGGTTAAGACTGGCTGATACAGTTGACTGCACTATCACTGTTTGCTTGCTTGCAGTCCCTGGCGAGCTGCCATCCGAGTGGGATCAACTCCCACACGTGTCTCCTCATCCCAGATCACGTCTCCCCAGAGGCACAGTCCCTCCTACAGCAGGTGGGTTCCCCCCGCCCCCAACCCCATCCAAATTATGTAAAAATTACTCCTAATGTTCGCAAGTGCAGTGGCACAGTGGTTAGGGTATCGAACTCTCAGTCGAGAGAAAATTTTAATCACTATTTATCCTAACCAGGTAGAAAATTTAAATGTTAGTAATGAAATGTACAAATTAATGCAACTGAATTAAGTCAATTTTTAAATACGTACAAATGAAAGTAAAGTTGCATTTTTCAAATTTGGTGTTTCAAGACGAATATTTTCTTGCAGCTGCTCAAGTTCAGCCCGTCAGAGAGACTGGGGTCAGGATCAGGAGGTGTGGAAGACATCAGGGCTCATCCCTTCTTCGCCGACGTTCAATGGCCATCTCTCTGAGGCCCCATAGGTCATTCACGACAACCTTTACCTTTAACGACACTGTGGCGCATTTTTCAGTATAATGTACTGAATACTAGAGTGAAATCAAAACAAATTAATTTGACAACACTTCTCTATGTAAAACAGATTCAGTAGGAATAAATACTCCATTTTTAATTTAGTTAATCTGAAATGGTGTTCAAAATGTTTATGTTGCATCAGTGAAACATTCAAATTTAATGCAAACCATGAACATTTGTAACAATGTTGTAGCAGGCAGGCTACCTAGAATTGTTCAGTGCGTTTTAAATTTTAAAAGGAAACATATTTTTAACAGTGATTTGAATCTTGTATATATGTATATATATCGTTGCATACGTGCATTCATCTGTAAAATCATTTGTTAATTGTATATTTAAATGTACAATGTCTGATCCATTTTATCATGAAATCATGTAGCCTGATGAAATTATATGAATCATTTCTTAATCGCACAAATGAACATTTGCCAGCCACATTTTAAAAAGTGATTTGATCGTTACGAACGGTGATGTTCAGAATGTTTTCTGTATAGCTGTCGACAGTTAATTCCGACAAATGTATAGATATAGTGTATACCATTATAACTTTACGAACTACTCTCATATTTGAATGTCTTCCGTGTCTGACACATCCGTTGTCTGCCATTGTATTTGATAGACAGGTGGTAGTCGTCATTATTGTCAGCAGCTGTTGCCACAGCTCACACAAAACTGCGTGTTCTGAGGGAGCATCAGATTTTTGTGGCCAACGTTTCATAATCACAACAGGGGTACAAACGAATTTATGCTGGGCATCCACAGTACCAAATGCAGAAAACCTTGTTATGAATTTGCTCATGACAAATAAATTAATTGGTTCTGGGTTTTTTTACGAGTTCCTGATGAAGTCCTGTGCTTATAAAACGTTAGTAGACTTTTTCGGATATAACAGTTCTGTTGATACCAGTTGAGAATCCTTTGATATATCACATAGCAAATCAACAATGTGAAGTAAAGAAAATGCTGGTCTGGATGTAGTTTTTCATTATACATTGAACACGATGGAGTAAAGTTTATCTTTCATTGCATAGATCAAACAGTTGGTCTTCGTATTCGTAGATATCAATGAAGTCTGCTTCAATTATTATGACCAAGGTGTTGATAAATTTCACGTAAGAATTTTGGACATTATGAATAAGTTGGCTGTCCTCAGAAATTAATGATGTGGCTTACTGTGTATTGGATGTTATTGTATTAGAGAACATAATCATGTCAGCATGACCATTGCTAGAGTGAATGAAAGTTGGTGGAACTTATGCCTGTTATATACAGGTGTATTGTATCTTGTTACGATGGTAAAGAGATGTGGTGTCACTTATTGTTTTATAAATAGGCAATTCTAATTATGGTCATGATTAATTGGCACAAAAATCCCCGTTAAAATTGTGATTACAATTTCTTGAAAATATGTACTCAATTTTATTTCACATTATGGTAATATCTTGTTTGGCTACAGCATGGTGTTATGGGATAGAATGAGGCAGCGCATTCAAAATGGACGGAGAACGCACAGTTTATAGTTAATTGCAGATACTATTTTCTATGTACAGTTGTATATAATTATAGTATAATAAACTGCTTGTCTACGGTTGTTGCAGTATAGAAGTGTATATTACCCCAGTTGTTTATTGTCAGTATCTGACATGTGGACAAATTGATCAATTGTTAGACTGCGGTAACTATAAGTAATAACACCGGATGCCATAAAAGTGCCTAATTTAATGCAGTTGATTGTACAAAATTACAAGGGATTTTATTATTCCTGTAGCATAATTTATATTGAATGAGCAAGATGGGAATTTTCTGCGAACTGCAGGGAACCATTTCACTAAGATATTAAGGATTAAATCAAATGAGTAGCAGTTTGTATTAGTATTATGGCACACCGTTGGCAGCTGTAGCCAAACTCACTGCTATGAAGTCAAGATGGACTGTTTTCCACTGATAAAAATAAATGATGTATCTCTGATGTACTTTCATTTTTCTCTTATTACTACAACACATTGCAACTGTACTTGGCAACACTCAGATTTTAGATTTACTGACTTATTTGAGTTTAACCAATGTGTCGACATATCGAGGTTTTGCATGATTATATACAATGATGTCTCATTCAATAATGTGGTTATTTTACAATCTGCATGTTTTGTGTGGAAACCATCCAGAATGCCATGTATAATAAGGTGTCACGTTAATCCGCACATTTTGTTTATCCAATCAAAAATCTTGGGAGCAAAGTGTATGGATAAACATTTTTATGTAAGCACTTTGAGAGAGGTGATTATTATTGTATGGATGAAGAACAAAGAAAACCAACAAGTTCTTCAAAATGTTTTATTCCAAGTCAATTTTTTTCCAAAATTTAAACACTTAAATATTTGCAAACACATGAATATGCATAATTGTTTCATAAAGTACAAATTTTGTTTCACAGTACAAATGTTCTCTCGGTATCAGTGTGGTAAACTACTAGAAACGCGACAGTGCACCATATAACATCTTGTTTTTACTGCATTATCACATCATTTAGTTAAAACTTTTTTTTCAAACATCACAATTTTCTAATTGTGTTTGAGTAAACCATTTCAACTTTATTTATTTATTAAACCTTTCCTCGCCAACTTTCATAATCGAAAGTTTCCAAAACACATGTTTAAATTATGGTGTAATAAAACACCTGAATGTGATTATGATGTCAGAATATATGTAGTTTATACTATGTAGCAGTTTAAAGATAAAAACAGTCAAATTTTGCAGATAAAACAACTTATTGATTTGCCTACGTCAAATCCAATTATGGAGACTTCTGTCAGGCTCTGCCTTTACCAACGATTTGATAACATTATATATGTGAATTACATCATTATTGTGGCTTTGTTGCATTTGAAACAGTCTTTTGACAATGCAAGAAAGCAGTGACAACAACAAAGCAGGATTACAAGCAGCAACAACTTGATTGTCTTGTGGCTTACAGACATGATTAAATCTGTCTGTATGTGCAACAGAGCAGGAGACTGCTGAACAATGGAGAGACCTAAACATCATTCAAACTCACTTCATCATTCAGTTGCCAACATCTCATCAAGATGTTCCTATAGTGGGTGGTTCCATAGGACCTCAAAGTCGCCAAAACAGCATTTCACCCCATCTGCCCCGCCCCGCCATCAATGTCTGGTGTGGCACTTACAATTAAGAGTAATCCAGAATAGTTTCGGATCACAGTCGGATTTTACTGATGTCACAAGGTCGTCAACACCTTACCTAACCCAGTACGATGTCTACAATGGTAAAGGTGCATTAATACTTGTTCCACTCAATAGAGAGCGCCACAGTAGCAAATTATTTTCTCCACAATACATGGTACCAGCCAAATCACCACACCCATAGGCGATGTTGCGTGATTTTAAGAACTTTGAACTTGAGCAACCATCCCAAGCCAAATTCACATTTAATTTCTTCAAAATATTGTTACATCTGCTCACATGATATACCCATATTGACAGCTACAATAAGTCATTATCAACCTCTCTCTATATATAAAATCTGCACGGATTAATTAACTTAAAATATCACAGATAAAATGCTTCTGTACAAGTTATGAGCAATTTTGCTGCAGAAATCATGGTTTCAATTATTTGTAAATCATGATTTAATGTGCTTGGCTTGTATTTTATATGTAAAATGTTAAATAATCAACATTTGTACATAACTGCTTCTGATAAAGTTCAACTGTGATGCCACTGTCGTGTCTTAAAAGTACACATTCCTAAAAACCTGATAAAAATCTGTATATAAAAACAACATTAATATATATATTGAAGTCTGTCATATATTGTTAATACATAAGTCTTCATTCTAAGGCAACTTAGTTAACTGATTGTTAAATATTATCTCAGTAATTAACCATATACATCCTGTTTGCTGTCAGATATCACTCTGACATACGTACATACATAATAATTATATAAAGTATTTTCCACAAAAATCGGATATATATATATATTAAATCAAGCTTACCTTATGATGACAACACATGATATTCATAGATATAAAAATAGCAAAATTCTAGACATGCAGTCTCTACATGACAGATTCATCATGGGGGAAAAATCGGCTGGCAAACTCATCATCAGTGAGGGAGAGGGGAGGGGTGTGGGCGTCAGCGTATAAGCCCCTCTTTGGGGAAGGCGTCGCCCCATCCAATGTAGGGGGACTGGCGATGCGAACCTTCTTTTGCTTCCTGCTCGGAGTTGAGGTACTCATGCTGCCATTCTTGCCATTGCCCTAGAAAATGTCATTAACAATGTAAATGTTTGTAAATGTTTATTGATTTATATTGCACCACATTTGTACAATCATATTCTGTGGTGCTGTACAATACAATAAAATGCACAACGAAGAATATAAACATTTAGCATAATACATATATATTGACATAATGTTAAAAAGTAAAATAAATTAGATAAATAAATAGATTATTTAATTAATAATATTTAAAAAAATTAAATAAATAAATAATTAAAAAAATGTATTACAAACATCTGACATGGTCTAAGTAATTATTTAACAAGTGTAAAACTATGAAACATAACATATATTTATGTTTAATAAAAATGTAAAACTTTTGTAGGCTACACCAAAATAGTGAGTTTTCAAGTTGCTCTTAAAAATGCCGATACCGTTGCAGCAATGTGTTAAACTTGTGAGTGTTGTTGAAATATGTATTTCTGACTTGAATTCTATAATGAACTGTATGAAATCCAGATCTGTGAAAACATTGCGATATATCAGGTTTCAAAATACAGTATACATATATTCTAAATGACATAATTATATGTAGCCTGAAATTATTTTGTTGCTATTTACATAAAGGTGTGAAATATATACAAGTACATCAGACAAAATCTGCTTGAATTTATGCAGAAATATGGTTAGCATTGAAAATCATTTGAGCTTTGGCTACTAGAACTTTGTCATTTAATTTTATACTTGTTTGATGATGACAAAAACATACTAACAAAATGTTTCTGCTATTATGTGTATGCATACAGATGTAACTATAATTATATATATATATATATATATATATATACATATATATATATATATATATATATATATATAAATATACATATATATACATATATATATATACACATATATATATATATATATTATAATATTATAATATGTGTGTACACACAGTATATGTGTGTCATAAAAGAGATTATAAATTAAACACTCTCATTACCTCATATGTATGTAGGAAAGGTTTGGCATTCGCAAGTTCGTCTCTTAGAGAGTTCATTGCCAGTTGAAGTCTGTGAAACAAACACAGCAGGCGTTTACTGAGCATCCTCTCATTCAAAGAACACGTATCCATGACAACATTCTAAGTTAGTGTTAAACGATTCTGTAATTTGAAGGTCTTACAACAGAAGAAAACTGGAAAATGACAGCACATTGTCTTTAAGAACGCGGGAATGCACTGGTAATGTATCGCTACATTTACCAGTGCAATGTTACATGTGAAGTGTTGCAGCGTTACAGTGTTACATGTGCCACTCACTTGCTGTAACGTTCCTGGATTTTCTCCCGTTCTCTTGCCGTCTCCTGCAGAGTCACAACAAAGGCTCAGTTAACAAATACAAGGAATATTATATTGTGGTACAATATGAATGTGTGTGTGTGTGTGTGTGTGTGTGTTTGCGTGCGTGCGTGCATGCGTGCATGTGTGTATGCATGAATATGGTGTGTGCATGTGCAGTGTATGTGGTATGTATGGTCTGTGTATATGTGCTGTCTATGTGCAATTGCTTATGCTACAGCGACACAGTTTGTAAACACGCTTTTCTACTTTTCCCTTGTGCTACAGTAACACTACTTGTTAACGTGATTTTCATCTTCTTTTGTAACTTCACTTATTCATCAACGAAACATCACCAGCCACAGCAGCATCATTCATCGTTACATTTCTGAATCCACCACCTGCAAGATGACATGCTGGTACGATGACAAACTAACTTGGGACTTCAGTTTCCTTGGCTAGTCGCTGTGCCTCAAAATCACAGCACTGATCAATAAAACGTTTTATTGACAAATGTCAACGTAAATGTTTATTGATATACCTAGCACCATATTTACTCAGTAATATTCTATGATGCTGTATAATATGCAACAATTTTTAATGCAGGTTAATACAAACATAAACATTCAACATAATACACATGTGTTAATATATGCAAAAAAGTAAAATAAAAAAGGTAAATTATTAATAATAAATAGTAAATATTTTTAATAAATAAATTAAGTACAAACATTCGAAATAGTCTAAGTAATTATCTAACAAGTGTAAAACTAAAAAAAATTAAGAGGTTCCCTTGGAACATACCTGTACGGCCAGAGGGTCATGGAAACCATTTTGTAGCTCCCCTGACAGGGCAGCCAGCTTCTTCCTCTGTTCTCGCAGCATCTCATTTGTCAGGTCCTCCACCTGGTCCTTACATACACACTCAATATGTGAGTACACCCAGCAACAACTACACCTGGTCCTTACATAGACACTCAATATGTGAGTACACACAGCAACAACTACACCTGGTCCTTACATAGACACTCAATATGTGAGTACACACAGCAACAACTACACCTGGTCCTTACATAGACACTCAATATGTGAGTACACACAGCAACAACTACACCTGGTCCTTACATAGACACTCAATATGTGAGTACACACAGCAACAACTATACCTGGTCCTTACATACACACTCAATATGTGAGTACACACAGCAACAACTACACCTGGTCCTTACATACACACTCAATATGTGAGTACACACAGCAACAACTACACCTGGTCCTTACATACACACTCAATATGTGAGTACACACAGCAACAACTACACCTGGTCCTAACATAGGCACTCAATGTGTGAGTACACACAGCAACAACTACACCTGGTCCTTACATAGATACTCAATATGTGAGTACACACAGCAACAACTACACCTGGTCCTTACATAGACACTCAATATGTGAGTACACACAGCAACAACTACACCTGGTCCTTACATACACACTCAATATGTGAGTACACACAGCAACAACTACACCTGGTCCTAACATAGGCACTCAATGTGTGAGTACACACAGCAACAACTACACCTGGATTGAAAGTCACTCATGCTTTCATTGTGTGTGACATCGACAACATATGTTCCTGAGACACAGGTACTCATGACATGATTACCTGCAGCAACAACTAAACCTGGTCCCGAGATTATCATTCATGGTATGACTATGTGTGACAACCCAGCAACAA
The DNA here is from genome assembly GCA_025642075.2 of Ridgeia piscesae. Classification (NCBI taxonomy): domain Eukaryota; kingdom Metazoa; phylum Annelida; class Polychaeta; order Sabellida; family Siboglinidae; genus Ridgeia; species Ridgeia piscesae. The sequence goes on along the minus strand of JAODUO010000164.1, from coordinate 444,280 downwards.
CTACACCTGGTCCTTACATACACACTCAATATGTGAGTACACACAGCAACAACTACACCTGGTCCTTACATAGACACTCAATATGTGAGTACACCCAGCAACAACTACACCTGGTCCTTACATACACACTCAATATGTGAGTACACACAGCAACAACAACTATGCAGTCACTCATGGCATGACTCAAGCAGCAACAACTACATCTGGTCCTTGAGACAGTCACTCACTCATGGCATGATTACTAGCAGCAACAACTACACATGGTCCTGAGACAGTCACTCACTCATGGCATGTTTACTAGCAGCAACAACTACACATGGTCCTGAGACAGTCACTCGGTCATGGCATGATTACTAGCAGCAACAACTACACATGGTCCTGAGACAGTCACTCACTCATGGCATGATTACTAGCAGCAACAACTACACATGGTCCTGAGACAGTCACTCACTCATGGCATGATTACTAGCAGCAACAACTACACATGGTCCTGAGACAGTCACTCACTCATGGCATCAGTACATGCAACATCAATTCCCCAAATCTGTTCTACACAAAATATAAGAGTTACAATGTAACATGGATAAATAATTGATACAATGCCTGTAGTGACTGAAACACACATTCATGCATGTTGACACTAATTTTAATTTAAAACATTAAATTATGTAATTGTTTTACATGAATAATTTCGGTGCACAGATAAAACAAACATGTGATACAGCATTTACTAAAATCAATGCTCCATTTTTCTTAAAAATCAACTTCAGGAGATTTCACAACCCACATCACCTGCCAGTCTCATTGAAATTACACTCAATCTGAAATGTAGAGGGTGGACCCACCTTAAGATTTGAAACAGCAGTGGATTGGCCAACATCACGGTCTGCAAACTCTGCCAAAGAAATGGCAGACAATGAGAAAATCTTACATAAACACACACACACAAAAAGACACCACACTAAACATACACAGGGGTCGAAATACACACTTGTGGTAATATATCATAATGACACATTTAACAAACGTACAACATATGGCTAGGAGATCCGTCAAATATTTGTTTTATTAATGTGTGTATATATTTATAAAAATTAATACATATCAAACAAGCATATAGTACACTGAGAACGGAATGCTAATCCCTCAATAAATATATAGCAAAACTTTCAAACTATAAGCACTTCTCTGCCGGGGTCCCGTACACAGCGCCTTATGCACATACATATATACAAGTGTCTGCAATAAATGTGCTCAAAACCAATCAAAATATAAAATTAAGTTTCTAATAATTGCATAAGTTAATTCCTTTATATCTAAACTATCTCCACTAACAAGGATAATCATGAAATAAAATGCATTAGTCATGCAATCACACATCAAAACTGGCCGGCTCCGGTCTCCTTAAAACAGCAGTCTCCCATAATATATATTGGAATATTGTTGTGTATGCTAAAAGTAATAGCTAGTCCGACCGGACTACTCTACTAAAACTGTACTAGTCCGAGCTCTAAAACTACTCGTCCCGGACCATCGGACCTGACTTATTTTGCACCCTGTATATATATATATATATATATATATATATATATATATATATATATATATATATATATATATATATTGTATGTCACATATCATCTTAACATTATTTTGTTAATTGTTGTATGCAAAAGTCTCTAGAAATACAGTTTCATAATCTCAGATTTAGTTGATTGAATTAATCGAAGGCCTGTTTATTGTGTGTAAAAAGGAGAAAACGGTCTACCAAGGTTTTGATTGGCCAGTTGGTCAAGGACGTCGTTTTGACGGTGGATCTCAGCAACGAGATATTGCCTGTCCTTCTCACTCGTGCATACGATGTCTCGAACGTCCATCTTAAGTCTCTGCTCCTTGTCTCTCTGCTCCCGCAAGTCACTCTTCAGCCAATCCAGCTTACTCTGTCACAAGGCAACATAACCAAGTCACTCTTCAGCCACTCCAGCTTACTCTGTCACACGGCAACATAACCAGGTCACTCTTCAGCCACTCCAGCTTACTCTGTCACAAGGCAACATAACCAAGTCACTCTTCAGCCACTCCAGCTTACTCTGTCACACGGCAACATAACCAAGTCACTCTTCGGCCACTCCAGCTTACTCTGTCACACGGCAACATAACCAAGTCACTCGTCAGCCATTCTAGCTTACTCTGTCACACGGCAACATAACCAAGTCACTCTTCAGCCACTCCAGCTTACTCTGTCACACGGCAACATAACCAGGTCACTCTTCAGCCACTCCAGCTTACTCTGTCACATGGCAACATAACCAAGTCACTCTTCAGCCACTCCAGCTTACTCTGTCACACGGCTACATAACCAAGTCACTCTTCAGCCACTCCAGCTTACTCTGTCACACGGCAACATAACCAAGTCACTCTTCAGCCACTCCAGCTTACTCTGTCACACGGCAACATAACCAAGTCACTCTTCAGCCACTCCAGCTTACTATGTCACACGGCAACATAACCAAGTCACTCTTCGGCCACTCCAGCTTACTCTGTCACACGGCAACATAACCAAGTCACTCGTTTAGCCACTTTCCCGCTTACTCTGTCACACGGCAACATAACCAAGTCACTCTTCAGCCACTCCAGCTTACTCTGTCACACGGCAACATAACCAAGTCACTCTTCAGCCACTCCAGCTTACTCTGTCACACGGCAACATAACCAAGTCACTCGTCAGCCATTCTAGCTTACTCTGTCACACGGCAACATAACCAAGTCACTCTTCAGCCACTCCAGCTTACTCTGTCACACGGCAACATAACCAAGTCACTCTTCAGCCACTCCAGCTTACTCTGTCACACGGCAACATAACCAGGTCACTCTTCAGCCACTCCAGCTTACTCTGTCACACGGCAACATAACCAAGTCACTCTTCAGCCATTCCAGCTTACTCTGTCACACGGCAACATAACCAAGTCACTCTTCAGCCATCCAGCTTACTCTGTCACACGGCAACATAACCAAGTCACTCTTCAGCCACTCCAGCTTACTATGTCACACGGCAACATAACCAGGTCACTCTTCAGCCACTCCAGCTTACTCTGTGACACGGCAACATAACCAAGTCACTCTTCAGCCACTCCAGCTTACTCTGTGACACGGCAACATAACCAAGTCACTCTTCAGCCACTCCAGCTTACTATGTCACACGGCAACATAACCAAGTCACTCTTCAGCACTCCAGCTTACTCTGTCACACGGCAACATAACCAGGTCACTCTTCAGCCATCCAGCTTACTCTGTCACACGGCAACATAACCAAGTCACTCTTCAGCCACTCCAGCTTACTATGTCACACAGCAACATAACCAGGTCACTCTTCAGCCACTCCAGCTTACTATGTCACACGGCAACATAACCAAGTCACTCTTCAGCCACTCCAGCTTACTATGTCACACAGCAACATAACCAGGTCACTCTTCAGCCACTCCAGCTTACTATGTCACACGGCAACATAACCAAGTCACTCTTCAGCCACTCCAGCTTACTCTGTCACACAGCAACATAACCAGGTCACTCTTCAGCCACTCCAGCTTACTCTGTCACACGGCAACATAACCAAGTCACTCTTCAGCCACTCCAGCTTACTCTGTCACACGGCAACATAACCAAGGTCACTCTTCAGCCACTCCAGCTTACTCTGTCACACGGCAACATAACCAAGTCACTCTTCAGCCACTCCAGCTTACTCTGTCACACGGCAACATAACCAAGTCACTCTTCAGCCACTCCAGCTTACTCTGTCACACGGCAACATAACCAAGTCACTCTTCAGCCACTCCAGCTTACTCTGTCACACGGCAACATAACCAAGTCACTCTTCGGCCACTCCAGCTTACTCTGTCACACGGCAACATAACCAAGTCACTCTTCAGCCACTCCAGCTTACTCTGTCACACGGCAACATAACCAAGTCACTCTTCAGCCACTCCAGCTTACTCTGTCACACGGCAACATAACCAAGTCACTCTTCAGCCACTCCAGCTTACTCTGTCACACGGCAACATAACCAAGTCACTCTTCAGCCACTCCAGCTTACTCTGTCACACGGCAACATAACCAAGTCACTCTTCAGCCACTCCAGCTTACTCTGTCACACGGCAACATAACCAAGTCACTCTTCAGCCACTCCAGCTTACTCTGTCACACGGCAACATAACCAAGTCACTCTTCAGCCACTCCAGCTTACTCTGTCACACGGCAACATAACCAAGTCACTCTTCAGCCACTCCAGCTTACTCTGTCACACGGCAACATAACCAAGTCACTCTTCAGCCACTCCAGCTTACTCTGTCACACGGCAACATAACCAAGTCACTCTTCAGCCACTCCAGCTTACTCTGTCACACGGCAACATAACCAAGTCACTCTTCAGCCACTCCAGCTTACTCTGTCACACGGCAACATAACCAAGTCACTCTTCAGCCACTCCAGCTTACTCTGTCACACGGCAACATAACCAGGTCACTCTTCAGCCACTCCAGCTTACTCTGTCACACGGCAACATAACCAAGTCACTCTTCAGCCACTCCAGCTTACTCTGTCAGACGGCAACATAACCAAGTCACTCTTCAGCCAATCCAGCTTACTATGTCACACGGCAACATAACCAAGTCACTCTTCAGCCAATCCAGCTTACTCTGTCACACGGCAACATAACCAAGTCACTCTTCAGCCACTCCAGCTTACTCTGTCACACGGCATAACCAAGTCACTCTTCGGCCACTCCAGCTTACTCTGTCACACGGCAAGACACTTTACAATGCCAATGAATGTAGTTTTTTGTCATTGCATATAAATAACCACTAGCAAAAAAATAATAAACATCGTAATATATACAACTCAGATGACCTAATGTTATGTAATTCCGTATGTGAACTGACTTACAATTTCTTGTATCCTGTACAAACGTTTCATAAATCCACAGGATATCTACACTACTTTCATTGCAGATTGAGGGCCGCCATGAATGTAGCTAAGAAATATATCCACCAGGAACGTGAAACTAAATCTATTAGCTTTTGCTGGAAATGTGATTAATGGTAATTAAATCTGATCTGATTACACAGTATAAAATACCTCCCACACAACCATATAAAATATGGGTACCTACATACAATGCATGGAAATCATTACAACGAGTGAGAGACGTGACAGGTGAGAGACGTGACAGGTGAGAGACGTGACAGGTGAGAGGTGTGACAGGTGATAGACATGACAGGCGAGAGACGTGACAGGCGAGAGACATGACAGGTGAGAGACATGACAGGTGAGAGACGTGACAGGTGAGAGACATGACAGGTGAGTGACGTGACATGTGAGACGTGACATGTGAGACGTGACATGTGAGACGTGACAGGTGAGAGACATGACAGGTGAGAGACATGACAGGTGAGAGACATGACAGGTGAGAGACATGACAGGTGAGAGACATGACAGGTGAGAGACATGACAGGTGAGAGACGTGACAGGTGAGAGACGTGACAGGTGAGAGACGTGACAGGTGAGAGACGTGACAGTGGTGGGGTCATACCTTCACTTCAGCCAGCCACTTGTGGGGTTCACTTGGTAGACCGCGGGTCAGAGATAGTGCCTGTGGGCAAACCACATTTGTGACCCCAAAATGATAAACATTACCTTGACAAAATCACACTGCTCATTTCCATGACCCATAGTAGTCTTTCTATGGCTTTCCATTTTAAACTATGCTAATTCGTATCAAGAACATGTACGCAGATCATTTTAAATAACTACTGTTGCACTTTCTGAAATACATCACCAGTAATAATTATTATTATTATTAACTGGTATATCAAACGTCAGCGGTCCATGGAAGCAAATTAACTCAAAACGGCAAGTGAACCTCATTGAATCGCAGATAATGCTTAAAAGTTGGCACATTTATGGTGATGATTTGTGGGCTAAATAAATTGTGTGGGGAGTTTAAAATAGACACACTGAAATGCAACTATTTATGGGCATAAAATTTACTGACAAATCAAGACAGACTAGTATTGATGTTAACACCAACTTCAGTTGAACATGTCATCTATGACTGAAACTTGGAATCTGGCTATGTGCAATGGCGCCATCTTGTGGACAGGTAAAGAAGCGTGACAGTGAGCCATGTGCCATACCTTGTACGTCTCCACGGAGTCAATGGTTGCTATCTCAATGACAGAGTCGACAGCTGCAGCCACAGTGTTCAGCACATTCTGAAATGTATGCAAAACTACAGTTATGCAGCACCAGTAACAGAAACAATTATTTGTCTCCCCAAATTTAAAGTAACATAATATTTCTATACTGATTTTTTATAAGTCTCATGATATTAAAATTATTAGATTAATCAGCTGCACACACTGAATGTATAACATATGTGTATTTCATTTATATTTTTACCGGAATATTTTAGTTATTATTTTAAAAACAACTTGAATTACATTAAATTTTGGAGATGAGGACGTACATGATAGTTCTTTCTGCAGGTCTCTTAGGGCTTGTCTCGTGTCATGTAAGTCCAGCTCCAAGTCCTCCGCTCTGGGTAAACAACAAGTTGATTATTACCCATGATCAACAGGTCAAGATGGAAGACAGGGTGAACAATGACATTACAATATCTATGTGCACAGTGCACACAGGCACACCAAGAGATGCAGACAAAACACACAACAAGAAACACCTGAACATGTATACACACAACACATACACGCACGCACGCACGCACGCACGCACGCACGCACGCACGCACGCACACACCCACGCACGCACACACACACACACGTACACACACACACGTGACCATACATATTGTGGAATACATGGTTATGTTAAAAGTATTTCCCAAAACTTTGAAAGAAACTACACTGTCGATTACAATAGTGCAATAGATGATGATCCTCTCTTTACATAGTTGTTTACAAAACACTATAACAATGAAAACACATTTGGAAGATTACAAAATTTTTATACAAATCAGTTATAAGTACAATAACCACTATTTTCACTGTATGTTACTAATGCTGGAAATGTTCATAAACAGTACCTTTTCAGCCCATCTTCTGTAAAATGTGCCTGTAAATGAATAAAATATACACAATAACAACATTACTCAAATGCAATACAAACATTTATCATTTGCAATTTCAATTTATTATAATATTTTGAATCTAATGCATCAGCAATTTTAAATGTTTTCTCTCTGATATTTAGGGTGAAGCAGTTAAGTACACTTTACCTTTGTTAAGAACTCCTCCCTTGCTCTGTCATAGTGACGCAGCACATCAGACGATTCCTCCTGACTTCTGGAAACAGACAGACGGCAACACAATTATTACGATAATTTAAGGAAGGAGACAGATACCCTGAGGAGAAAGTCACAGAGAGTCACAGAGACCTGAGAGACAGACCGAGAGACAGGCTGAGAGAGAGACAGGCAGAATGTGGCAGACAGAGAGACTTAGAGACAAATAAACAAACAGGCAGGCGGGTGGGCTGATAAACATAAATAATCCTCCACCCAGCCAGCCAGCCAGCCAGACAGCAGCTAGAACAACCTACCTGGCGAACTCTTCATTCACCCTGTCCAGTTCTGTCTTCAGCAGCTCCATCTGTTTCTTCGTGAGTCGAGCCGCGGATCTCTCCTCCTGTAGGGTCAGCTGCAACAACATTCTCAGTCTAAACTACACATTCCTATACACATACAAGTTGTTCATCTCCAAACAAATACTTGTGCTCTAAAACAGAACATCCTTCATAAAATTGAACATATTCAAATAAAAAACTTATATATTAAAAAACCTAAACTCCATTTATATTATTTAAAACAAGATATCCATGTAACCAACACATTCATATTAAATAAGAACCCGTTCTTATTCAAAAACAACATATTCCTATAGAAAAACCTAAAATTAGCACTATTGTGGACCAGTGATCACTAATAGCAGACAGCTCACATTTACACAAAACCATCTCCACCCTTGCACAGTTTCTGTTTCTAGAGTTAATGCGAGCATTGCAAATCTTTCTCTCTTGTTGCACTGACTCTAGAAATTGCATCCTCTGAGTGATAGATCAGTTGAAAATGTAACACAATTCTGCCTTAATTTAAATATATAAACTGATCACTTTACCCTATCCTATGATCCATCCACCTTAACCCCCTGCCATATCAATCTATCTGATGACAACTTTTATACTGGTTCTGATTTTGAGGCTAACTATTGCTTTTACCTTGACATAACTCTGTCTCACTCTCTGGGGTTTTGGGTGTAAGAGGAGTTATTTAATTACTACTAAACCCCGTCCCCACCTTGAGAGCCTGTAGTTCGGCCTCGTACTCAGCATGTTCTTTCTTGAAGTGACGACACATCTCCTGCACCTTGTTGGAGCCGTGCACCTGTCAATGCACCACTCACAATCACAAATTGAGCGCAAATTTTGTTAGGCAAACAAATTATTCGTACATATATGTACACATAACATAGACTATACAAATATATACAGAGTACTGACCACCTAGACTAGTGGAACAGTGGTTGCCAGTTAGAACAGACATGTTTTTAATTTAAACAAGATTTAAACTCAGACAAAATAAGGAGATTTCACAAACTGACTGGTAATGAATTCCAAACTGTGCATGTGATGAAGCAGAAATGGGGCTCGCCAACATACTTTTGATTGGTTACCTTTAGAAGACTTTTAACAGCTTTTTTTAGCAGATTCAGAACAGGAGCAGAATAATTCCCTTTCCCTTCTGTATAAAAAATGCATTACACAGGTAAAGCACCTTGTGCCAGTTCTAACAGGCAGAGCCCACTACACACACTGTATTCTACACCACACTGATCTATATGAACAACAGCAGAACGGTTTTACAACGGAGGGGAAGTGGGTGGGTATTCAAAACCTGCTGCTGCCATTTCCAAAGTTGTGTAATTTTGTTCTATCTACACTGCCTCAGTTCAACCACTTACCTTGTATTGCTCCAGCTCTGCTTTCATCGCTTCCATTCGGCTGCCAAAGATCTCTTTCTCCTGAAACAAAATAGCAGTCATTTACTATACATTTACCTAGTACACTGCTTTCCATCAGATTCTAACTCATACTCGGCCACAACTAGAACATTGCCAAGTGTCTATCATACAAGCTCACAGACATTATATAAGTCAGGCAAATTGTACTCTTCAGAAGTGTAGATTGCTTGGTAATATCCCACAGATTTAGCTAGGGGTGAGTATATCTGGTAGGTTTACTTTTTTGTTCATTGCATTTTAGTTGAACAATGAGTTAATATCTTAGGTTCATAGTCATGATATCTTATGCTGGAAGATATCTAGCTTCACACATTGAGTGGGTTTGGCACAGCCTGACTGGCTCATAAACAACATCTCAAATTAGTGTTTTTTCAAGATAATTTTTTTATTTAGTCTGATCATGCATATTAGAAAATTAACCCAACATAACATTGATAAATGAGGAATAAATATCAGGGTTAATCATCATCGCCCCAGTGCCAATCCTAGAGTAGTCACCCCTACCTCTTTCACTCTCTTCAACACTTTGTTCAGTTCATCCCTCGCAAACTCCTCCGCCCGGAGAGCTTCCTTCAGTTGCTCCTTTGCTTCCTAGATACAGGGAAGGGGACAAGATACAGGGAAGGGGACAAGATACAGGGAAGGGGACAAGATACGGGGAAGGGGACAAAATACAGGGAAGGGGACAATATACAGGGGCAAGATACGGGGAAGGGGACAAGATACAGGGAAGGGGACAAGATACAGGGAAGGGAAGGCGACAAGATACAGGGAAGGCGATATGATACAGGGAAGGGAAGGCGACAAGATACAGGGAAGAGAAGGTGACAAGATCCCTATCACAGCGTGGCTTGAACGAGCAGGTTATGGGAGTCTGACAGTTGGAAACAGCAATATTATTAATATAAAAGTAAATATTGTGTAAATAAATTCTAAACATGGTAACCAATTAATAAGTCTTCTTAGAGACTTTTAGTTTACACTTCATTGTGTTTAATCGAACATCATTGTTGTTCTCTAGGAATCATTCAGCCATGCTAGAATTACTGCACACATACCCACAATTAGCCATAGCAGGTTCTAATTCATACAGCTGAATAAACTTGAGCAATGAGTGAACGAACTTGACCGAAGTTCAAAGTTGTGACATGAGGATTTCAACACAGAATGTCTTTATGAATCAACTGCTCCAGTTACCATGTCATGTGTCAAATTATCAAACAATGTCCAATGCAACTGTGCTGCCATATGCTACATAACAGAGATAACCCTAGTCTATGCATGCACCTACTAAAGTCCCAAACATGGGTACTAGTCTTTATTAATTTGTTCGTCATCAAGCTGGCAACTACAAACAATGTGAACATTGACTACATCTTCAACCAAAAGCAAGTGACTAGAAAATCATCATGCAAGTGATACATTCTCCAGCCTACCTTTCTCTCATTGGCCACGTCTACCAACTGTGCTGACAACTCGACCTTTGTGACACTGTGCTCAGTTACTTCTTTCTGTGACAACATGTGACACTTTAGACAACACCCAACATCACAGACCAAGTGTTAGACCAACACCCAACATCACAGACCAAGTGTTAGACAACACCCAACATAACACAACAAGTGTTAGACAACACCCAACATAACACACCAAGTGTTAGACAACACCCAACATAACACACCAAGTGTTAGACAACACCCAACATAACACACCAAGTGTTAGACAACACCCAACATAACACACCAAGTGTTAGACAACACCCAACATAACACACCAAGTGTTAGACAACACCCAACAACACACCAGGTGTTAGACAACACCCAACATAACACACCAAGTGTTAGACAACACCCAACATAACACACAAAGTGTTAGACAACACCCAACATAACACACCAAGTGTTAGACAACACCCAACATAACACACCAAGTGTTAGACAACACCCAACATAACACACCAAGTGTTAGACAACACCCAACATAACACACCAAGTCTTAGACAACGCCCAACATAACACACCAAGTGTACCATCGAACAATAATACAGGACACAGTAAATAAAATAAACACATACACTACACACAACATGGAAACTTTGATCACAACAAACAAATCATTCAGCAATCTTAAAACATTGTGAAGGTTGACAATCTATGGACAAATATATTACAAAACTAAGCATTATCAACATCAAACAACTTTAGGTGATACTAAATTAATTTTATATTCTCACAATAACAAAACAGCAAGTAATAATTAGAGTACAGACCCAAAGCAAACAATAATTTATAGGGCAAAACCAAAGGTTTGTTTTTTTAGTTTTTTGTTTATCACAAAGTCAAAGCCATGTTGCACAGTGTTATTGTGGCTGTTGAAAAACAAATAAGTTAAGTTAGTTAAGTTAAGTTAAGGAGTTGGTTGGAAAACTGGTCCCATATGAAATGACACGACCAGACGTAGCTACAGATCATCAGAAGTCTTTAAACATTCAGCGGTGAAAATAAATCTGACTTGACTTTCAGTGCAGTGACACAACACAACACGCAGACAAGCAGCTGAAGACATCCGTAACACACAACTCTCCCATACATAATTAAATTCATGCAGCAACCTGGATGGTGACTAAAAGTTGGTGGCACACTGCAGATTACCTGCAATTGTTGTATGTGTGATTGAAGAGTCATCTGGGCATTCTGCAGACTGGCCACCTGGTCCTCGTATCTGTGTTTCTCCTCCAGCAGGGCTCCACCCCGCTCCTGTGTCGTGTGCAGCTCATACTCCAGCTGTGCATGAATAATAATAATAAAAGCATTTCTAAAATGTCGTAAATCCAGGTTAACTTGTTCAAAGGCGCTGTTACAAGAACATAAAAATAGCACCAGACGCATTCAAGATTTTAAAAACATGGTATCAAATGTCCAATTAAATTATCATTAAGAAATAAAGTTAAACACACAAAAATAAAAAGCACTACAGATATAAGATAATAAAAACAGCACAGAACAAAAAAGTAAATAATAAATAATTCTTGAAAACATAAACTTAAATTGAGAAATGACATTATACGGGAGTCAAAGTTCAGGATGGCACGTTTAAATAAATGAGTGTTCAGAAGTCTTTAAAATGGTGTATAAAGTCTCATTGGAGCATATCGTGTGAAGATTGTTCCACAGACGAATAAATATGAATAAATACATAAGCGTCTGTAGATTAATTCTAAGAACATTATAAATCTAATGCAGTAGTTGTTTGTTGTGTGCACTGCTGATGTAAGGAACATCTGCTAAAAGAACAACTTTTAAACACCAATTTTAACCTGTTTTATTTATGTATTAATGAATACATGGAATACTGGATGTTCAGCGTAGTTCAAGTTCCAACCCGTTATTTCAATTAATTTCACTTTGTTGTCCTAAGAAGGATATTCGTCGCACTACTCATGATCTCATGTATACGAATGAAATATAGTACATATTAGATGTGTATTCTTAAACAGTAACAAATTGTCAAAGAAGAGAAATGAAATATATAATGCAAAAAACCCTCTATAATAATATTTTTATAGTAATGACCATAACATTTGTGCCAGGTCAAACAATGTGTACCTAAAATCTTGCCTATTTTAACATTATCTGAGCTCTCGTACTCAGTCTCAGTCATAACAGTGTCCAGTCTCACCTTGTCAATGACTGCCTTGCAGTCTCTCAAGTCTTTCTCCAAGTCCATCTTCAGAGACTTCAATTCATTCAGCTGGAAGAGACATCAGATATTTGACTGTGTGTGTAACCTCTGGTCAAACTGCATCATCAGTCATTCGTCAGTTACACCAAGTAGTTCAATTCTCCTTTACTGATTATATTAATGATGTAATTTTATCCAGAATTCTGAATGCTATCCAGAAAGATGGTGTATTACATAAAAAGGAACAAAAGTACCTTGGCTGTGAATAACAAACTGATACGAATATTCTCTCAAACAGTGTGAGGCTAAAAATATCCAAAACAATAATCATTGATGCTCGGTGCCAAAACGAATCTGCCTCTGGACCCGCACACGAAAGTAATTATATTCGACAGCTTACATTCTGATACAATAAATACCTTTATTGAAGGAATAGATACTGCTTAGTCTGGCAACATTATATAATATTGTGCTAAATAACAGTTTCCAATTTTTCTTAGGGAAACTGAGGTGAGGATTGATGAGCTGACCTCACCTGAACATCTTTCACCCTCAGCTGTTCATCTTGCTGAGCTCGGATTGCCTGAAACATACACCAACCTTTAAGAATCACCTCTGTAGTAGTTGTAAAGAATGCTGTCATGATTAATGGATACAGATACTGACTAATTAATGACTAATATGTTTACATTTTTGCATTGTTATTAAAATCTTATGGCACCTGCTGGATCATTCAAACAACTCTCTACTATATTTTTCCGCAAATAAAACCACCTTGGTCCAATTTTCAGTCAAATATTCACTATCAGTGAAGATCCAACACCAATGTTTGTCAGCCATTGTGTAAGCTTGATGGACCCAGTTGCTAGGCAACGGGTCAAATAAGGGATACATCAATGACAAACAATTTCCTGGGAAAATGTTTAAACAAAACTCCGCATCCGGTCCCTAGGAAGAGTTATTATCCCCCTCCCCACTCCCGTCTTGGAAGGAAACGAACCAGCAACTCTGCGAATTCGCGCTTGATGTGTTCAACATGCTGAGTGCCGCTGTGGGCCTGGCCTCGAGCCACCTCCAACTCCTTGATCAGCTGCTCATTCCTCTCTGTCACGTGAGACGCACTGTGGCGGATCCTGTCCAGGTCACGCTCCAACTTCTTGCACTTCAGTTTCCATCTGGAATTCATCATTCCAAGGTAAACATGTTGCGGTACAATACAGGGCATAAAGCATACTGTCATTATTACATGACATGGTTATATATTACTATAGCAATAAGCCTACTGCTAATTTTCTGTATATGTCAACATGTGAGCTCTGTCAACCTGAGGTACAGGAGACTAGCGTGTGACTTTGTCTCTTTCTTTTAACATTTTTATAATAAATAAACAAACATAATTCATTTGGCCTTTTTTCATCACTACCTTTGACTTGTGTTGGTCCCTGCATAAATGCTTTTGTGAAAGAGGTTGTTCTATGAAAATTCTAAAAAAATTCTGTGAAAAAAAAAATTCTAAAAATTACGAATATGTTTTGTATACAAATTGATTTCAATAAACAATGGTGACATCTGGTCATTTATTTCTCAAACAAAAGCAATTTAAAAAGATACAAGAGATTACAAAATATATATCATAAATCTAAACACTTGTTATTTATATAAATTCGAACCAAGTACTGAGCAATCACTATGTACTTTGTATTACACAGAACATGGTTACCTTAGCAAAGAGAACACCTATATTATACCTATATATATATATATATATATATATATCTGCATGTATACATAGTTATATATTCACAGCACCTCCGAATGGATTTTATATAGAATTACAGCACTATATAAATCTTCTTCTCCAAATACAATCAGTTGAAACATTTCCTAAAACCAAACACGACACCTACAAGTTAACACTAACAAACCCGATGACACAAAATGCCTCCATTACAACTCACTGCCGCACTGTCTCGAGGGCTCGTATCTTCACCTCCTCCCTCTTCCTCTCGCTCTCTTCATACTGAGCCTTCGTCTCCCCCAGACTTCCCTTTAGCTCATCGTTCTGTTTCTTCCCCTCCTTCAGCTTCCTCCGTGCTTCCTCGAGCTGGGAGACGGCCTGTTCCTTTAGTCTCTCTGTCCCCGTGTACTTTTCCAGCAGGTCCTGGGTCTGGTTGATGAGGCGGGCACTGTGACGGTCCTTCTTGTCCAACTCATCCGTGAGCACCTGGAGGGACAGGTGTCAATCAATTAAAACATTATTTTAATTTGCATTTTTGATTGACAGCTGAAAGAACATTTTAAGTAAATAGGAATTGTTTTTCTTTTAATCTGCTGATTTTTATACAATATTATTTATTACCTTAATCTTTGGGAACAAATGTTTACTATTTATATTGTAGTTTCGTGTAGCGTTATGAATGCTATGGATATGGTGCCATATGAAATAAAGATTATGTTTATTATTAAAGGTTTCTTTTATTAATATTATGGTGATATTTGGACGGATGATGAGCATACCTCTTTACCCAAATAAATTGATTTCATAAAAATCTGAAGAACACATTGTACAAATAAAACATTGCACAAATAAAACATTGTAACTACAACTGTATCTACCGCCTGATACTAACTTATGTCATATTATGCAAATGAATCCGGTGTAGTGAAGTAGTTGCATAAATAGTACTAATAGTATTAGCATTGAGCTTAAGAACATAAAATCAACATCACTAATGCAAAAGGTCTATGTCTTTTTCAAACATTTCTATTATAAAGTTTTTGCCTGGTTAAAAATGTCACCCGAAATAGCGTTTTTTTGCATTATAGCCCCTCGTGTCATCGAAATAAATCACAAAAATCTGTCATCCACTGACCTGGATGTGATCGGAGAGCTGAGCTCGCTGCCTCTCGCTGCGTTCCAGATCCTTCTGGATACTGCTGTAGTCACCGACGACCACCGCTGACCGACTGACCTGTGAGCGTAGTTCACGCAACTCCTCCTCCAGCCGTTTCTTCTCTCGTTCCTGCTCCTGACTCCAGTTGTCTGCGGATTGAAGGATGTAGATAGAAAATAATGTAACAGGCTCGTCAACGGAATAAATCAATGTGTTACTTTGCAGTGACCACAATAAAATGTGAGTATAAAAATAATGAAAAGACTTAAAAGTGCTTATTTGGCACCAGAATTCTTGAACACTGAGTTGAGTGGAGCAACAAAACTGAAGGATTACATGCTCTTATAAGGAGGACAGGCAATATTAAGTAGTTTTAGGTTAAGGTGATGATGGCAAAATGAAACTATATTTCCTGCCAATTTAATCTGTCGAGAAGTGAATTCCACAACGTTGGTACATCAACCCAGAGAACTCGAGTTCCAGCCTTTGTCTTAACTCTGTGAACAAAACTTAAATTAAAACAATGACAAATTCTACGCAAAATAACAAAGGAATGTTTTAAGGAGTACTAATCTTTGGACATGTTATGTAAAAAAAGAACAGCTGAACGAGGTATACGATGAACAATAGAGAACCTGTCTGTCTGTTTGTCTTGTCTAGATAGTCGTCTCTTTGTGGTAAGTGAGACTTGATGTTCCTGTGGCCTTCCTCCGCCTCTCTCAATTGTTTCTTCAGGTTTTCAACCTGCAAAACAAAGATGACAATCTCAACAATGGCAAGCATTCTTATAGGTTAAATCAATAAGAGTAAGTTCCTATGTAGCACTGTGTCCTATTCTTACAACTGCTCAAAATACTTCACTTCACTTCCCACCAGACAAGTCCATTTACCATTCTGACTTCGCTGGAAGTGTTCAGCCACACAGCAAATATTGCATAAAGACTACTCAAACATGAATATCTACCATATAAAAAGGTACACAATCAGGTTAAGTCACAGTTTTACATGTAATCAAATTTATATAACATTTGTTTAAATATAAAGGTATTAATAAACTATAGCAGATAATTTTATGTACCTCACTGAAGAGAGCGTACTTGTTGCGCTCAGAATGGTCGAGTTGTCTCTTCATTTGCTCCACTTCTGACTGCACCTGTGATTGTTCAAAAGGTAGGTCAACACTGGTCACTGAATCTCGTTCATTCACGCTATCGTGGAGGGTCAAATTTCTTTTTATAATCCGCTTGTTGAAAATATTCTAATTGGAAGAATGAATGAAAAAACTTATCTTTTGATCAAAACTATAAATCTGAACTTTGTTATGTTAACGTGTGTAAATGCTTAGGAACAACTCACTTTCAACATTTCTATGATCAATGGTGATTGAAACAAATTAAAGTAAGTTCAACTTCACAGTTACGAAATGCAGAAAATGTAATATTTTTCTCAAGACCCTTAGGAAGACTAAATGTATTTCTGATAAGGTTATGGCGAATAAACAATGTTTATGATTATTATTCTTAAACAATCTGAGATCATATGATTAAAGTGTTAATGGATTTTATGTTTATAGATCACTAGCTGTGAAAATGAAACTTACACCATCCACCCAATTGGAATTTTTTACTGTGACATTGACAGTGGACACAAGGGACAACTCCACTTGCAAGACGTTGACAAAATGGGGTGAAAAACATCGACTAGGTTCAAACTCCAGCCTAACTCTCTCTGGTATTGCACATGCGACTGCTGAGCTACCACAAGTAATCAGCCCATTTCTACGTCATCCGATTGACATGATGTGTAACAAGTGGCTACATTTCAGTTACTCACCCCCGAAGTGACGGGGTCAGACTGAGTCAGTCGCATGGTATAGTCACCAGATGGAGCTGCAGGTCGTTGTTGTTGTAATGCCTGAAGTCAATCACTTGGGTAAAAATGTGTCTTACATAGAAAATGGTTGATTTATTCAAGGTTTTAAGAAAACCTTGAACAAAGTTATTGTAGTTTTAATTTATACAGTCTCATTTCTCTAAGCATTTCTGATGTTTGTTATAAAGATGAGATGTATTTATGTAACACATATCCTTATGTTTTTCTGTCCAAAATCAATTTATTAGGGAACAACAACATTGATAAATTAATATATGTTCTGATAAGTTATAAAATGATTTTCACTTTATTTTTTAAATACACATACTTTTTTTAATACACGTATTAAGTAGTAGTGCTATTACATGTATATATACATCATGATATATATTTAGATGCATTATCTTGCATCCACCTTGATTAATATGTGTAGAAAACACAAAACTAGCTGTGTACCTGTTTCAACTGAGAAGATAAGACCCCAGCATCATCATTCGTCCTTCTCAGCATCCGCCGCTCAGACCTCAGTTCATCTTGAATGTCTTGTAGTCGTTTATCCACACTACTCAATGCCTGGGAAAAGGTGAATGGTAGAAATCATTGTGACGCCCCTAGCTTTCAGTAGAGCGAAATGACTCAGGTGTAAAGCTTCGGACTCTCGACTAAGAGAACCTGGGTTCGAATCGTGTGTTATGATGTTAAAACCTTGGGCAAGTTTTTTCATTTACCAATTCACTCAACTGTATGAATGAATACCTGGCTACAGACAGTGGTGGATATTTGTATAAGCAGCCTTCGTGCATTAATTGTAGTATTACTGGATGCTTCCCAGAGAAGTTGAGATGGTGTCTGATTGAACAGGTTCTGTCGGGGAAGTAAAGTGTAAAGTGCTTTGAGCAGTCCTGAGGACTGGATACTGCGCTATATAAGAACTTACCTTCACTTCTTGTACAAATGTTGCATAGTTATAACCAGAATCGCTTACAGTCAGTACTGGCACAACAAACCAAACCAGGACCTGATATCATTGTTACAGTAATTTGCTCTTAAACGTTTTATGTCCCGATATTTAGTATTTCCTGTCACCAATTACAAAATATAAATATAGCTGTTAATAACTTCACTGTCCCCTGAATGTAAGACTACAGTGGCTCCTCTGGAGACTGTCACGTCACTCAATTTGTACACAGAAAACAGCAGATTTTAGCAAATAATTACTTTCTCATATTTTATAATACATGGCCATGTAGTAATCAGTGGCCAAAGTAAGTGAATGAACACAAGAGGCAAGCAGACCTCGGCACCTGGGAGAGATGCACTTACACAGCCACGTTAACGATTAGGAACAACATATCTATACGTACTTAAATACATAGATATTACCATTGCTGAAATCATGCATTATTTAACACACACAGAACGTTATTGTCATCCTGACTGGTGTTCTTATTTCTATTCCATGGCAGCTTCAAGTGCTTATTTTAGTGTTGTATCAATGTTTACCATGCCTCCCCTAGCTAATGCCTCTCTCACACCACCAAATGATTATAATTCTGGTGCTTGTTGTGAATATGCAAATAAATACAAATTACACTTACTGTTTCAACAAATGGCTGTGTCGTGGAATCAGCCAAGAGTTTCAGCGTTTTCTTGTTTTCACAGTCAAGTCTGCAAAACGAAACACATCTTTTTTACATAATCCCCCAAATGGGTAAATTACAACCCTGTTTTCATTCTAAACATACCCAATATAGTATAGCCTATGCGTGGGAGGGAGCTTAAAATAGCAGGGATAAGCACTGGAAAAAATTGTTGAAGAGTGGGATAGGTTTAGTATCATCAAAGGTCAGAACTAGCTAAATGATGCATTTCCCATCACTACATCCTGCAAGGGGAGAGAGCGGAGAGGGTAAGGAGCGGAGAGGTGAGAGAGAAGGGAGATTGGGGAGAGAGGTGAGAGTGGGGAGAGAGGTGAGAGAGAGAGGGGAGAGTGGTGAGAGTGGGGAGAGAGGTGAGAGTGGGGAGAGAGATGAGAGAGGTGAGAGTGGGGAGAGAGATGAGAGAGAGGTGAGAGTGGGGAGAGAGGTGAGAGTGGTGAGAGAGATGAGAGTGGGGAGAGAGATGAGAGAGAGGTGAGAGTGGGGAGAGAGGTGAGAGAGAGAGGGGAGAGAGGTGAGAGTGGGGAGAGAGGTGAGAGAGAGAGGTGAGAGTGGGGAGAGAGGTGAGAGTGGGGAGAGAGGTGAGAGTGGGGAGAGAGGTGAGAGTGGGGAGAGAGGTGAGTGGGGAGAGTGGGGAGAGAGGTGAGAGTGGGGAGAGAGGTGAGAGTGGGGAGAGAGGTGAGAGTGGGGAGAGAGGGGAGAGGGGGAGAGTGGGGAGAGAGGTGAGAGTGGGGAGAGAGGTGAGAGTGGGGAGAGAGGTGAGAGTGGGGAGAGAGGGAGTGGGGAGAGTGGTGAGAGTGGGGAGAGAGGTGAGAGTGGGGAGAGAGGTGAGAGTGGGGAGAGAGGTGAGAGTGGGGAGAGAGGTGAGAGTGGGGAGAGAGGTGAGAGTGGGGAGAGAGGTGAGAGGGGAGAGAGATGAGAGAGGGGAGAGAGAGGAGAGAGGTGAGAGAATGGAGAGAGGTGAGAGTGGGGAGAGAGGTGAGAGTGGGGAGAGAGATGAGAGAGGGGAGAGTGGGGAGAGAGGTGAGAGTGGGGAGAGAGGTGAGAGTGGGGAGAGAGGTGAGAGAATGGAGAGAGGTGAGAATGGGGAGAGAGGTGAGAGTGGGGAGAGAGGTGAGATGTGGGAGGAGAGGTGAGAGTGGGGAGAGAGGTGAGAGAGTGGAGAGGGGGAGAGTGGGGAGAGAGGTGAGAGTGGGGAGAGAGGTGAGAGTGGGGAGAGAGGTGAGAGTGGGGAGAGAGGTGAGAGTGGGGAGAGAGGGGAGAAAGGTGAGAGTGGGGAGAGAGATGAGAGAGGTGAGAGTGGGGAGAGAGGTGAGAGTGGGGAGAGAGGTGAGAGTGGGGAGAGAGGTGAGAGTGGGGAGAGAGGTGAGAGTGGGGAGAGAGGTGAGAGAATGGAGAGAGGTGAGAGTGGGGAGAGAGGTGAGAGTGGGGAGAGAGGTGAGAGAGGAGAGAGGTGAGAGTGGGGAGAGAGGTGAGAGTGGGGAGAGAGGTGAGAGAGGGGAGAGAGGTGAGAGAGGGAGAGAGTGGGGAGGAGAGAGTGGGGAGAGAGGTGAGAGTGGGGAGAGAGGTGAGAGTGGGGAGAGAGGTGAGAGTGGGGAGAGAGGGAGAGGGAGAGAGGTGAGAGTGGGGAGAGAGGTGAGAGTGGGGAGAGAGGTGAGAGTGGGGAGAGAGGTGAGAGTGGGGAGAGAGGTGAGAGAGGGGAGAGAGGTGAGAGTGGGGAGAGAGGTGAGAGTGGGGAGAGAGGTGAGAGAATGGAGAGAGGTGAGAGTGGGGAGAGAGGTGAGAGTGGGGAGAGAGGTGAGGGAGGAGAGAGGTGAGAGTGGGGAGAGAGGTGAGAGGGGGAGAGAGGTGAGAGAGGGAGAGAGAGTGAGAGTGGGAGAGAGGTGAGAGTGGGGAGAGAGGTGAGAGTGGGGAGAGAGGTGAGAGTGGGGAGAGAGGTGAGAGTAGGGGAGAGAGGTGAGAGAGGGGAGAGAGGTGAGAGTGGGGAGAGAGGTGAGAGTGGGGAGAGAGGTGAGAGGGGAGAGAGGAGAGAGGGGAGAGGTGAGAGTGGGGAGAGAGGTGAGAGTGGGGAGAGAGGAGAGGGGAGAGAGGTGAGAGGGGAGAGAGGTGAGAGTGGGGAGAGAGGTGAGAGTGGGGAGAGAGGTGAGAGTGGGGAGAGGTGAGAGTGGGGAGAGAGATGAGAGAGGGAGAGAGGAGAGAGGTGAGAGAATGGAGAGAGGTGAGAGAGGGGAGAGAGGGGAGAGAGGTGAGAGAATGGAGAAGGGGGAGAGTGGAGAGAGATGAAAGAGGGGAGAGAAGTGAGAGAGGGGAGAGATGGGAGCGAGGAGGAAAGGAGTTTAAAAGATATACTGAGATAGATAGAACGCTGCAGAAGATTGTGGAGTATCATTGTGCCATGTGGAGTATCATTGTGCCAGGTGGAGTATCATTGTGCCAGGTGGAGTATCATTGTGCCAGGTGGAGTATCATTGTGACAGGTGGAGCATCACTGAAGGTCAGAAAAAAAAGTCATGTGCACAGCTGTACCTCCCACAAAAAATAATCAAAGCTAGGAGAGGAATGATCACAATGAGTGACTGACTTGTTCCTGCGGTTGATCTCTCGACTCAGGTCGTCCTCCAGTCGTAGCTGCTCACTGCTGATGTCACGGATGTCCTGGTGGAGACCGTGGACGTGACTGTCCGCGTCCATGTCATCGTAGAACCTCACTGTTGACCCCGAGCGACCCCGGCGCCGTCTCCCATCACCCAGCTCTCTCTGACAAAACCAGGGATGACAAGTGGTCAGAAGAATACCACCAGGAAAAACACCTCTCTAACAAAAATGCATGACATTTGCCTTGATATTAGGTTGATACTTGGCAAAAAGAAAGATCAATTAATAATAACAATAATATAGTTCTTAAATAGCGCCCCATCCAAATGATTGTTCTGGGGTGCTTAGTAATATAAAACATATGCTTATACAATACTACGTTGGTGAAATATGCAGTCAGTCCTGTTAATAAAACAATTATGCTCCCTTAAAATACATACATACATAAATAAGCACAACTATACAGTGTATTTAAATAATAACAACATTTTATTAAACTATATTAATTAAAAGAATAAATAAATTAAAATATATTAATTAAAAGAATAAATAAATTAAAATATATTAATTAAAAGAATAAATTAATTAAAATAAAAGGATGAATAGTTAACTAATTAACTGTTTATCAAATATCAAAAAAAGATTACAAGTGGAATATAGTGCAGATCAATTTGTGAATGCATAAACGAATGTTACCTCCGATTCATAGCCTCGCAGTGGAGAAGTCGGTTGTTTCCGTCGACAATCTGCAATTAACAAACACAAACTTGACAACATATTGGACTTCTTTCACTAATGCCCATCGGTCAAATAACTGACAATTATTGTCAGAGTTGTTCTCTAATCAAATTAGTTAGTCCACTACATTTACCCTCCGTGTGGGATCTGTTATTTCCCCACCATAGACACCACCAACCCCTGAATTGATGGTCCGGCACTCTACCAGTTGACCACAGCTCCTTATGCGACCACCACTCCTTTATGCTCGGCAACAGGGCACTGAGACCTCTGCTAATTTTATGCAATACTATGCTAATTACTCCTGCCGGATGACTGGGTTAACCAATCAGCACACAATGGAGTTCCAAAGTGACCCTGCACTCCATTTGCGAATGCCAGAAAACAATGCTGACAGTTTCATTGTAAAATCTCACCAATACGTATATCATACCTCGGTGGTTGTCTTCATCTAAATCACTGACTCGAAGTCCGCGGGAGTCTCTGAGTGACCGTTTTAGTCGCTCGTTTCGTAGTCGTTCAGATGTACGTGCCAGGTCATCTTTTAACTGCAACACATTATATATGTGAATCAGAGGAAGCTAAATGTGTTTTCCATTGACCATTAGCACATGAAATAAAGCTATATATTGAATTGTTCTCACTAGAATGTAGAATCGGTCAAAAAAAGCAAACATTTTTTAAATACATTTCAATGAAACCTGTGTGTTTAACTGTCTAACTAACAGCAGATAATGTTATACAGTGGTGATGTAAATATCCCACACTGGTCAACCCAGCTTCCTGTTCCTCCTTATATCCCACACTCCCCTCTCCTTACTGGGTTCAATACAGCTCCCTGTTCCTCCCCCATATCAACACTCTTCTCTCCTTACTGTGTTCAGCACAGCTCCCTGTTCCTCCCCTATATCTCGGTAGTCTTCCAACATCCTGTCTACTGCTCGAAGGTTCTGGTTGGTGTCCTATGCACAGAAAACAACACAACAATTTACTGGCAAAATACAGTCAGTATGTCACCCGACGTGTACTGTCACATATGATGCTACACGATCTGACAAGATTTCAGCAATGCAATGTTTATGAAATGCGAGAATGTATCTGGTTGCTAACTGAAAGTCACAACATAGTCATTCATTGCTTTAACATGTATGATTGCACACCTTTGAAGTGTTTTTCCAAGCAATTGATCACAAACACCCACTGCTAGCTTACAGACACATAAGGTATAACACAACTAAGTGTATATGCTGCACACATGTTTCTAAGTTTTCAATTACACTGACAACAATTTTAATTGTAACTGACAGTCTGACACCAGCCTCAAATCAAATTCATACAATAATTCTGTGATAGAAATATGATTCACAGAATGCAAAATGCCACCAAATGTTTATATTGTTAGTTACACATTTATATAGTGTTGCCCATTGACAAATAAAAATGTGTAGATTCAGCTTGGTTGGTTCAAAGTTCAACCTCAAACACTGCTACAGATTATATAAAGATATATACCAGACCAACACTTGCCTGTAGAGCTGATGCGAGGTGCTGCACTTTAGAAGCCACAGGCCTCCTCGCCCCTCTAGACCGGGGGGATTTACGCGTCTCTTGCAAAATGTATTCGGAGTCACTCGACACATCAGCATATGCCATTGTCTGAAGGTTTCATCAGACTGGTCTTGTCAAAATGGTTCCCTGTCTGGATGTAAGAAGGCAGTTGTTGGCAATCAATAATACTAATTAGAAATGTAGTGTTTATATTACAATTATGAAACAGTTGAACATATCACTAGAGTGGTATATGGCATGCATTTTTGCAATCGTCTCCTGTTGTTGTTGCAAACATCCGCAGATGTCATAAGTTCGACATGTTTCCAGATGACATACACTCAACTTATGACTCAGAGCAATCACTCATGCAATGGCAGGTCCTCATCGAATCAAATACCGATCTGTCTGTCAGTACGCCAGCGGAATATTCGATTAATAAAACAGCACCGGGCACCTGTCCACGGCGGTTTTAACTACAACGGTGCTACACAAACACTTCATCACATTAATTGCATTCTCAATGACTCCATGGACAAGCATCGATAGGAATCTATCGATTTAATAAGCAATATTACATGATTACACTACGCAAACAGGTTCCAACAAGTCGGATGTTTTTCTCCAGTCGGCCAAATGAAGTTCATTTCCAATTACGCAAATTGCGCCACCTTTCTCCATTTCGAGGATACATATTCAAATAGCGAGATTTGGGTTAACTATATTTTATTCAATTCGTGTAAAATTATAATTGGCCAGGGATATTTTGTTCGAAATCACCGCCTACCGTAACATTCTTGCGATTGAACTCGGCGCTTTTGTTTATCGATATGACATCTTGCAAACTCTATTTTCATTGGTGGCGTACAATAGGGATCACTTATTATAATGGTTTCATCGGCTTAAATGTTCCCTAGTATTTGCTGCTTATATATATATTGACTGGTATACACAGGGATGTAAAATAGAGCTAAAGTAGGAATAATATATGAACTAATGCATTGAACTAAATGTATAGCAAATGTATACTAAAATATATTTTAAATAATTAAAGGTCCTATTATGCGCGAAGCTCTTCACCTAAAAAGGCAGAAATATAATATCTGGTTTATTAATGGCGGCGTCCATCAAAAACAACGCGAATTGAAAAGCACTAAGGTAGCGAGTCTTTACCTGCTTTAATTCACTTTAGGTTTGCACCCTTGTATTACGTATATTGTAGGCAGCTAGCACTGATAAAACGGACTCGCTGTTTTTTTGCGATCGACCCAAATTGCAGCATTAAATGTCCAGGGTTTGACTCTCTTAGTTTCATTTTCGCTGGGCTTTGGCGGCTTTTGCAGCCTGCGCTTTGTCATGATACATGTTAAAACTGCGACAAACCAATTTCTATACTTTATGACTATTAACCTGCAAAATATGCTAGTTAAACATGATATTATATACATTCTTTAGGTAACTAGATACTATTTATGTCTGTGGTAGCATAATGATACAATAATTTTTGTATTGCAGGAATCACCCAGAGCAAACTGATGGATGGTGACAAATCAGATGTAAAAAGGGTGGAAGATGTCACACTAACAACAACACAGGTACCAGGTACAGCGGCTGTGACAGTCGTGGCAATGGCAGAAAACATCACAGCAAATATGCCACAAGACACAGAAGAAGAAGATCCTTCTGAGATTGTGGCGGCTATAATTGAAGACGTCACAACAGCTGCAGTTTCAGCAGCAGCAGAACCGACAGATGTCACAATTGCTGTCTCAATGACAATGGAGACAGCTGATGTGCCATCAACTAGTCTCACTACAGATGTCGTCAAAGCAGTGGAACCAAAAGCATGCATGGACAGCTCAGCTTCAGATGATGCAGCCACAAAAACAGATGTTGCAGTGACTGTGATGGACATCAAAGTTGTAGAACCTGTTACAGCTGAGAAAGACATCACAGAAACTACTGGAGCAGACAAAGATATCAAAGATCCAGTTACAGCAGATAACGATCTCATTGCACGTGTTACAGAAGAAGCAAATGTCACAGAACACATTACAGCAGATCAAAATATCACAGAACCTGCTAAAGGACACATAGGTATCACAGAACCTGCGACAGCAGAAAATGATATTACAGAATCTGTTGCTGCTACGACAGACAAAATCACAGAATCTGTTACAGCACCCGTTGCTGAGGACAAAGTTATGACTGGACCTGTTACAGCAGGCAGAGACATTGCAGAATCTGTCACTGCAGAAAAGGATACCATCTCACCTGTTCCAAAAGATTCGGATATCCGAGCACCTGTTGTGGGAAACAAAGATATCCTTGCAGCTGTTACAACAGACAAAGCTATCACAAACACTGTTATGACAGACAAGGATAGCACATCACCAGTTACAGCAGATGTAGATATGATGATATCAGTTGCGGCAGACAAAGACATCACACCAAATGACACAAGTCTGGATTGTTCAAATATATCCCTTCCCAGTTTCTTGGAATCCAAATCATCGACTGGCGACAAGTTCACGGGAAACACACCAGAATGCAGTTATGAGAAACCCCAGAGCCCAGCTATTTTAAGCGTAAAGAACAGTAAGAAAAACCCTGTTGTACTCGACACACCTGTTGAACAGAAGGCGTCGTCTTCGGTGGACGACAAACAAGAAACTGCTGCTAAGTTGAACATGCAGCGTCCATTCCGAAACATTGGCGTATCGGAGAACAGCAGCTTCGCAAGCGACGTTGGTAAATACTTGGAGGGTGGCATGCAGGACATGTCGAGTCTCAGAAGCACGCCCACCGAACTGCCCAGCAGCAGCTCCTCGAAGGATCTTGTTCTGATGTCGTTGGCGAAAGACGCGATGAGTACGCCGGATGATTCCCTGCAGGAACCCCGCAACGTCGACAACATCGAAATCATCCAACTGATCGAAGACACCACAAGTGTTTCCATGTCAATGGATGTCGACAGAGACGCGTCGTTGGCAGGAGAAAAGGAACATTTTAGTGATTGTGTGTCGGCGGCTGCACCAGTAGATGGAGAACAATCTGCTGCCGTTGATACGACCCCTTCTCCAACTGACAACAGTTTACAGTCCAAAGACAGCATCAACAAACTGGATAAAGAAGAAGAGCAAAGTTCAACAAAGACACCAACAGATGCACAAGAGGAGTCATGTAAGAGCGAAGCGTCTGGTAAACAGGCAAATGTTGATCAGGAGGGTGATGTTGAGATGGTAGAGGAGAAAGAGGGCGAAGCGTCTGGAAGCGGAGGCAAACCGGGTGGAGATGGTGATGGCAGTGAGAAGGGGGATGATGCCGAAAAGAAGGATGCAAAATCAAAGTCAGCGAAGAAACGTCGATCCGGGATAACAGCGGAAACGGAGGAGGAGGAGGACGACAATGAGGAGTATGTATCATAGATTTTATTTTATTATTTTGTTGTTGATAATATTTGTTTGAAGAATTATTTCTTATGCACATCATATGCACCCATCAAATGTGATGGTGTCATGTTTTGTTTGTTATTTATCCTATATGTAAATAAATGTTATGTGTGTTGAATGTATTCAGAAAACATTTAAGTAACATGTGTGTACATTATCACAACATAAATGTACAAAAACTCCACACAAAATGTAGTTGTCTGAAAATAAACAGTATCATCGATGGATGATTTAAATAAGTTTCATAGGTACACATTTTTTCCACATAATTTTCACCGAAATTTTGTGTCCGGTAAAGCTGTGGTTGTTTAGGTGATAGCAGAAATATTTTGCTCCTGCAGCCACACGATGCCAGCGAGTAAGTTGATCGAGTACCAATGGCCCCAGGAGAAGGGCAGTGAGTGGTACATGCTGCAGGAACAAGTGACAGAGTACCTCGATATTGTATCCTTCAAGCGCAAGTATCCAGGTGAGTCTGGTGAGATGTTCTTCGTCATCGTTTGCTTCTAGTGGGGAATGACTGTTGCCCTCACATTTGATGCAGTCCTTCTCAGAGCCTCGAGATTCCTGTATAAAATGTATATGAAATTGTTTATAGATCTTAATCTGTATGTGTTGTCAAACTGTGTTGTACCATAAATGATGATGTCGATCTGTGTCCATCCTAGGTGGATGTTTCAAAAAATATTTGCATTACTTTTTATAATGCTGACACTGGCAAGTTAGTTAGCCATAAAGTAAAGTAAAAAGTAGTTTTTTGTACATTTACACGGCAAAAAATATTTTTTTTCAGTTTCTCATTTCCGTTGTTTGCCACTCCTTTCAGACTCATTTCACGACCAATTTTTATAGCGGTATTTAATATTTATAAAAATGTGTCACCTTGCTTAAAGAGTGTAATCTTTGGATAAACCATTTTCCAGCTACGTCCCATCATTAGAGACAACAAATTATGTGTCTGCTTTGCAAGACAGTCTTGGTGAATCTTGTAACATTTCTCTTTCTAACCGTGGTCTAGATCTGCACAGACGTCCCGTTGAAGTGAAGGAGAAGCTCTACCTGTTGGAGTCAAATATTGCTGTCTCCGAGATGCAGTGTGATCTGGGTAAGTTTTGATGTAGCCAAGTACTGACAAATGTTAATTGGTTGAGCAAGTATTTCTTGCTTAACCAATTTTAGCTTAATCAATGCACGTTATCATAAAAAATTTACTATGAATTTTCTTATAATTTTGTAGATAATGAAAATGTGTTTTAACAAAGTAGCTTTTGCTTGCAAAAATGTTTTAGTGTATTTATTTGTATTTACATGTTTTTCCAGGTTTGACAGCTCTGAAGTCTGACCAGGTCCATGAACTGATGGCACGAGACTATCCAGACAAGTTCAAGGTGGGTGAGTCGGTGGATCTGGGTGTTTGTTTGCGTGTGTGTTGGTGTGAGTGAGTGTTGGTGTGTGCGTGCATGTGTGTGCCTGCGTGCGTGTGTGATGGATCATTGTAAAAGGCAGCTTTGGCAGCAGACTAGAGCAGGAAGTAACTGTGACTGTATGATGGTGGTCCTTCCAGGAGTATGCTGTGGTGTTGCAAGCGCGAGAACGGCAGAAGATTACTGACCACCACAAAGGCTATGAGTTGGTAAGTCGTCTATGTGCCTTAATAATAACTACTGCTCCTTTATATCAATCAGGGGCTCAGGGCCCTTCCACTATATTTCATGACCAGTGATTCCTTCCAGCCATGTCTCCTTCGCGCACATCTAGAACAATTAGTTTCATTATTCATTTTCCATCATCATTGTGCAGCTACAGTATCCCTTGGTTGGGCAAAGGCCTCAGCATGCCGTTTCCGCATCTGCCTGTCTAGTGCTATCCTCTGCCAAATGGCGCCCTCACAGTAGTCGTCTAGTTTATCTCTCATCTGTACTTTGAATATTTCAATTTTTTCTTTAAAAAAGCACAGTGATATTGTTAACAAATGCAATAAGTATTGTTCGACATTAAGTGTAATGTTTGACACAAAATAAATTCTGTACACGTTACTTTCAGCCAACAATTGACAAGGCGAAGCTGACCATGTATATGAAGAAAGCGGTGAAGTCGGCAGCTGAATACAACTCAATGTTCATGAGAGAAAAACGAGAGGAAAGGAGGGCTTACTTTGATCTACAGACAAACGTGAGCATTTGCCCATTAGAATATTACTTTGAAAGCCACATGTTGTCTCATGTTGTTCAGACTTCAGATAGAGGGATTGCACAAATATTGTTTCTTCTTATGTCATTGCATTGATATGTGTAAGGACCTATATGAAGGTATTGGACAGAAACATATATGCATAGCTTTATGTAGAGACCTGACAACCCGTCATTTGGACGGGTAGAAATGTGGTGGACGGGTAAAAAAATGAAGGAGCAAAAATAAAAGGTCTTCCAAAACCATAGATATTGTTTGTTATGCCTTGAAAGTGAGTGAAATGGTGTCACATGTGTGTTTGTAGTCCATTTCAGGTCATCAGACACATTTAAAAGTTTGTAAACTGGCTTAACAGTTAACATCCATGTGTCCACCAAAACATATGTGACTGGCAATAATTTTATCCTGCATAAAGCCCTGAACATATGCAAGGCACAGAATTCACATATATTAGTATTTGAGAAATCACAGGGAAAATATTACGCTCAGTTACGGGTTGAATGAAAACATTACAACGGGTCATGAAAACAGACAAAATACTTTAGACAGATATTCGGGATACTTATATTGAGCTTTACAAAGAAGAAAAATGCAACAAACTAAATTAAGAAGAACTTTTACGGTCCTCCAGAGTCCAGAATCAAATGATTACTTTCGAAAGTCATCTGATCGTTGAAAGAACTATTTATCATCTGTTCAGTGAACGGAATGAATGAATGTTCTTATTGCTGTTTACAGGAAGTACATTATCCTCGTCAACAGAAGATGGTCCTTCCCAAGGAGGTGACGCAAGTGGGAAGTTATCCCGTTGCCCTCATCCCCGGGCAGTTCCAGGACTACTATAAAAAGTACAATTTTTTAATGGCCATAGTCACATAGGTTGTTGCTAAGTTTGTCGTTACGTTTTGTTATTGCATTCAAAGTATTGATGACTAAAATATGACTGTGTAAGACGTGTTTAATGACTATGAATTAATGTCGTGTGTATGTGCTGGTACTGTTTCTGTGTCAGTAAGTATGTATGCTTAATAGTAAGACCAGATTTATTATCTAATGTTCCATCGAAGTGATTGTCCTACAATGCTTTACAATGTTTCATAAGAATTTTTTTTTGAAATTACTAAATGCGCAGGTAAATAAATAATCTTGACCGTAGATGGCTTACCTGCATGTTCACATTCCTCCAGGTACACCTCCCAGGAGTTGAAGTATTTCCCCATGAACACAGCCCTCTACAACCCTCCCCGCCCCCTCAAGTCCCTCTACCCTGATCCCAACCAGCCTTCGGATGTGGAAACCGAGGAGGAGAAGGATGAGGCAAAGTCAGGGAGCAGTGGGAAGGGAGACAATGACAGCAGCTCCTCGGTAAGTCCCTGCGACATGATCAACTTTGTTTCTCTCATTGTGTCCTTGACGATGTCACAAGTTGACTTTTGGGTTCTTCCTCTGCAGTTTGTGAAGTTCAGATTTTATATTTTTTCGCTAACGCTGATGTGCAACTCGGGTTTGAAATGTGATTGTGATCTTTACACATGCATGCAGTTTATTTCTTTTTTCAGTTCATCTTTGAATTCTTTTTTACTCAAGCTGTTATTAATATAAGGCATATTTACAACGTGTGTTAGCAAATGCGGGACATAGTGAATGAATGCGGCGTAATAAGGTAACGTGATGCTGGCAGTTGACGACAAAAGGGTCGAGTTGTGTAGCGGCGCCACCTGGTTTATTAGTTCTGTAGGTTCCGCGTTGTTTTGAAGCGTAATTGATGATGTTGCATGTTCTTTCTTTTCCTGCCTGAAGCGAGTGGTCAGGGGCGACTCCGCTGGGGGTGGTCAGCTGAGGGTATTGCTGCAGTCCCTGGACTGGGGCACTCAGCCGGTATACACTGGTCAAGGGGGCATTAAGGTTGCATATGTAAACATGCTAATGAAGCAGTCCATCTACGCCAAGCACAAAGTAGAGGGTAGTGTTAGTTCACGTGAATATAGCAGCTTTGTAACCCTATAGGCCTCTATGTGTAGTCGAACGACTGATTTCATCAACTAGCACAAGTGGTGCCACAGAGAGGATAATTTAGAACTACAACTTGAATTCCTGGTTCATTTGTTACACACCAGAACGTGCAATATATGGTGAATTTTTTGTTTTACCGAAATGTTTGTAAGTTTTGATGTTAAGTTGTTTGCCAATGTGCATTTAGTGTTAGATATTTATTTTTTGATGGGAATTCATGTTTTACAGTACCACAGTAATACCAAAATGGTTACCAAAATAAATTCAAACAGAGAAAGCTAACCCACAAATCTAGACACAAACCATTTGTGTTTTTAACTTATTTGATAGCTATAAAAAATCAGACAGTGAACATCGTGAGGTCTAAACAGTTAACATCGAAGGGTAATAAGGTTTCAAATGAAGATATAACGTGCTTTCTAAGAATGGTGGCAAACTTTTGTGGTGTAGCTTTGATTCATTGAATTGGTATATAGTAAAACTCTGTAACAATGATGATCTGAGTAATATGCTTTCTACTTACTCAACACTTGCTGCTTGTAACTTGGCTAACATGCACCGTAACACACTACTTACACCCACTAGTGCTGCATATAGTGCAGGACTGCGTACGTATGAATACGGCACTGTGCAAATAGTTCCACTACTTGTTTAGGTTTCTTGTTAATACTGCTGGTATGTCACGATCTGTAGGAGATAAAAATCATAAAAGAATGACGCGACTATCAAGTTGAAAGTCATTACTTATTACCACTATTACATCTTACAGTTTCACTTATCACATAAAAGAAACATAAATAAGTTGGATGCTTAATAAAATTATGTCCACCTTCGGAACCAAGTCTGGTTGATTTTGTATCATAAAAATCATAGTATACAGCTGAAACTCTTATCTGGCTGTTTTATAAACTGATGAGGAAATTATACATTGTTGTTCATTGATGTTTCAATAATAATATGCAATTTTGCAGAAATGATTCATACTGTGCAGAAAATAATAATTGTAGATTTTAGGATGTCCGAAAAACCATAAGATGTCTGAGTACAGTAGTTATGGATATTTGCAAGAAAAACATGTATTTATAGAAGCTTTGAAATGAAATACTTTAGCCTTCTATTAAAACAGACATTACAGAAGTCAACTGTTATGTGTTTG
Organism: Ridgeia piscesae; assembly: GCA_025642075.2. Taxonomy (NCBI): domain Eukaryota; kingdom Metazoa; phylum Annelida; class Polychaeta; order Sabellida; family Siboglinidae; genus Ridgeia; species Ridgeia piscesae. The sequence continues at coordinate 411,394 of JAODUO010000164.1, read as the reverse complement.
AGATACAGCTGTTACAGTCTAATGACTGTGTGTCTGTTGATGTCACAGAGCAGTAGTTCGGACGGCAGCAGTGACAGCAGTGACAGTGACAAGGCTGGGACGAGGTCAGATGACTCCGATCTACCCCTCAAAGCCCCCACCCCCAAGGCCCCCACCCCCAAATCTGTGAGGAAACCCCGCACGAAGGCTTCAAAGGTAAGGATGAATCATGGGTGATCCACGCCAAGGGAAGCTAATGTGACATAGAAACTGGCTACATAGGGGGATATTTATAGGGGACGTTGAGTTATAGCCCTCTTTACCAGTTACAAATTCATATCTATCCATATCCACACCTATATGTTATCATAGAAACTGAAGAATGACCAATTGTGGACAGCCGTGGGATATGTGAGCGATAGACACGTTGCTTACATTGTTCATTTTGGGGAATCTCTGTGTATGTTTGCCAAGTTTAGATATGCACTTTTCCATGTCGGGAGAGACTACATGTATATCCCAAAAAATTAATTAATGACAATTAGTTTTCATAAATTTGTTTTTACATCACAGTGTGTTCACATGATACGGAATTTTAACCAAACATGTTTTAGAACATCATTATGCAAAAAACTGCTATACAGCAGTGCCACTAAAAGTTACACAGGTACTGTGGTGCCATCTGGTGAATCAATTTAGCTAGCGAAGTACTGTTGCCTTCTTGACCATCTTCACATATGACATGACTTTTAGTATCATTTTTGGATAACTGTCAAGATCACATGCAAGGGTTTTCCACTACAGTACTGTGTGAATCACTGTATTGATTTTGGAGCTGTCCGTCCAGTTGGCTGGTGAATGATTTGAAACTTTCAAACCACATTGCCACAGCAGTACACATATTTTAATGCATTAGTTGCCTTTGTTTTACTGTCGGCTGGGGAGGCACATGGGTTGTCACAGGGGAATGACAACAAAATCCTGGTGCCCCCTATCCCACATATGTCCCCTGCCCTCAATGGAGTTCTCCCAGGAAAAGTTTATGCACATGCGGGAGTGGTTTACTAGTGTGTTTGTTTGTTTGTTTACGGATGAACGATTACACATTGATATGTAAGACATGCTTGAGTAAACATCTGATGTCTCATTTGCAGCCGGCCTGGGAGGTGGGATCTCCTTCAGTGGCCCGGTTGGTACGTTCCATTTGTGTCGTCCCGTCGGACATGTATACACGTCGTCACCGTGTGTGCGTGCGTGCATGTGTGCGTGGAAAGACAAATCCCAAATGTTGTCTATTTTCGTTGAGATTGGGTTGTATTGTGAGGCGAGTCACTTGTCTCCTGCTAATGCTTTTAAGATACAGCTGTATATTCATGGCAGATAGCTATAGTCATACGGAGAGGCTTGTGGCTTGTAGTCTAAACAGTATATGGCATTAATAAGCCCAGTGGTCACCACAAGACTGCTTGTCATGGACTTGGTTATTGGCAGTTGTGTAATGTTCGTTTTATATGAGTTATAGAGTAAAATCTACGGGGTCTGAGATGAAAACTGATTTGTGTCTGTGTTCCTTTGACATTAGTGCATTACACGTTGCAGACATGCCCACACAAACACCATATTAGCTTATCTGGTGGTCTTTGTGGGTGGTCTTCTCAAGTCTTCGGTGGACCGTCGCTGTGAATGAGCTAACATGTTGTTTACTGTGCTAAATCGGGATGTTTTTATGTGTACCGACAGCATGAAGCTCCCATCACACGTGTTCCTTGTTGTATACTTGGCCATCTGTGTCTCCACATGTCTGTCTGTCTTGTGTTGATATATCCATCATGTGACCTGTTCCCTAGCAACAAGGTCCATCAAGCCTTCAAAATGGACGCCAAACATGTGCAGCTGTCAAATAATCCATAGCCTATATATATATACAAATTTATAATGCACATGTATGTAAGCAGTTTTATAAGAAAATCTTGATTTAAGCACGTGATTGTGGTTATGACATAGAGAAGTCATGATGTGCTGGATTTTGCAATTTGGAAAAGCTGTGAATTGGATACTTTTCCAACAGATGTCTGTGTTGTCTTCCATTCGCATCTGATCGTTGTTTCAGTGTTTGTTTCGTTGCAGTCTCCCCAGTCCCCACCCTCGTCCACAGTAACATTGCTTCAGTGGAGTTAGTTCATCATAAATGGGTTCATTGATGCTTAATTCAGGCAACTTGCCAAAGTGTGACTATTGTCGTGTCATAGTATGTTTTCAAGTGCGTTTTGGTAATATCATGTATAATAAATAGGCTGTCGTGGTCAGCTTTAAAGTCAGATGTTCATTAGTAATTTGCAGTGTTTGAAAGTCATCATCATCAAACCATGTAGCCAACATACTGTCATCAGTATTTTCAGATAAAAAAGTTGATATGTTTGTATTACAACTGAAGATATTCAAAAAATTAGAATCAGCTGCTTCAAAAAATCTAGTTGAGCAGCCCTCTGGTGTCGATTACTAATACTAAACAAAGTGGCTTTGGTAACAGTGACTTATGTCACATGACATACACATGGCAAACAAAACGCTTCTACTAGATGCAATTTGGCGACAGTATTTACCTCACCTAGGCATGCCTAATCTAAGCTTCCTGCTAAATTAGCTCTGAAAAAACATGTACGAGAGAAGAGACACTCCTAAGGGGGGTTTACAAATAACCTCTGGTTTCCCCAAATGTTTGTTCACACACTAAAACAGATAATTCAGGCATTGTTGAAACTATGTATGTATGTGTAAAGTTTACATAATGTTTATGTGCACCTGTATGCTTAAATACAGTCGTTTTGATCACTTATTTCTGATGGTTGAATGCCAAGTGTATCTGGAAAAATGAAACATGCACATAACAGGTTATGCTTGCATTTGGACATTTGTTTCCATGAGTCATTGCCAGGGGCCAGTGTCGCAAAGCATTCATATATATATATATATATATATATATATATATATATATATTATATATGTATATATATATATGTGTATGTATGTATATATATATATATATATATAAACTTTCACAGGCAGGAATATAACACAGTTATTTGTGATTGCTCTGTGACTTGTTCAAGTCATCTGATCTGCACCAAACATCCCTGTATGACCCATTGTAGCTTACGGATGTTATGTAGAACTGAACCATGGAGAACAGATTATTTCTGGATTATCAGTGTCCCACTGTACATACACATGTGTATGTGTATTGTAATACCAAAATATGTATATATATATATATTATATGATATTTTATGTGTACATAATATATATATATATATATATATATAATATATATATATATATGGATATATATATATATATATGGATATATATATATGGATATATATATATATAAATATATATATGATATATATACATAATATATATATATATATATACACATTTGTATATATGTTGTTGTTTTTCTCTTTTTCCCTGTGTCTGGAGACTTTGTTTCCCACCAGCCTCCACCCCAGGCTCCTCCAGTCCTCACTTGTCTGTTGTTGTCACTCGATTTGTTCATCCCATACTGTTGTCACAAACTTGGCCTAACTCCTGTTCTTGTTCTGTCATTGCCACAATATCTATGACATACAGGTGCACTGGTGTCACATATAAGCAGAGCACTATTCCCTTGAGCTTAATATATGATGTGTGTGTGTGTGTGTGTTATATATCATATATATATATATATATATATATATATATATATATATATATACTGGGTGTTGAGCATGTTATGACATTACATGTTTATTATTATACATAACAATGTGTTAGTGACCCTGACACGCTTGTAATGAGACTGCTTCCATTGACAGAGCCCGGGCAAGGAGCAGCCTGATGTCCCGTGCAACATCTGCAAGGGAGGACCAGACAAGAACCGGGCAGGGAAGGCAGAGGAGTTGGTGAAGTGCTCCGAGTGTAACCGATACGGTGAGTGGGAAGACATCAGCCTCCACTGTTAACCCTTTACTCCCCACAGCGTTAACCCTGTACACCCCATGAACTATTTAATGAAATGCACTCGTCCAGATTCAGTGAGTTGTTTACAGAAGGCAGTAATTAAAAAAACCTAATATGGAGCCATACAAACACCGCTAATACTGTGCATATATCTAAACATTATCTACACCATTCTCACAATAGCATAGCAACTACAGGTTAAATGCCGGCAGTTTTAGTCAAATATTAAGGATGAACTGAAACTCTTGAACAACCATCGCCACAACTTAAGAACATGCCATTTAGAGGACGTGACCATGATTTAATGAGCACAGGGCCATCATTTTTCAAACTAGGATGTTTGACCACTGGGCACCGCCATATTATGCTCGAGCTGTCTGCCAAGTGTCTGATTTGACTGGAACCTATCTACTCAATGTAAAATTTTCATTTTTTTCTGATTTATTTCATCCATAGACATTTCTGCATGAAAGCAAGGATATGGTGCCATATTATATGGTAAGCGTTAATTAGATTAATTAGATAGTTGTATATAGATTCAAAATAAAAAAATTAATTAAACTTATAAAGTTAGTCAAAATTCGTAACGTTGGGTGTTGATTGTATACAGCCCATCCAAGCTGCCTGGACCTTGCCGCTGAGATGGTCCCTGTCATCAAGACCTACCCCTGGCAGTGCATGGAGTGCAAGACGTGTGTCAAGTGCATGGAGCCCTTCGACGAGGTGACGTCTCAAAATAGTTTTGTGGGAAACAGTGAAATAATTGCATGCCAAATATATTGCCAGAAAAACGCCCGTAAAGAATTATGTTTTGGTACAATCAAGAAAGATTTATCGTATGTACAGTTTCTTCTTTAAGGGGTTATTTGAGATCGCTATTCATTTAAATTTTTGAGCAATATTGGACATTTTACACACATGAATGTTATTTATTACAATAGTTTTATTGTCACGTTTGGCATGTAGTAATTTCTGTTCAGATACCTTTTGGATCAGTACCCAAATCAGTAAATAAGTTACTATTGCATTCTTTTTGAGATTTACATGACTAGAGGGTGTAATTATTTTAATAAATATTTCCTGTTTTTTCTGTTTTTTAAGTCAATTCTGACCATTGAACAACGGTTGGAGTATTGTTCGAGGAAACATAAAAAGCAACAAAAAAAAGAAATAAAAAAAAGAAGTATAAAAAGCAAAAATAAAATATTTTTTTGGGCTTCTTCAGGTCCACAACACGAAACCATTGCAAAATAAAATAAACGGTTATTTTTTAAGAAATGTGCTTATTTTGGAGCATGTTTTGTGAAACGTACAAGATTTAGACCAATCAGCTATGAGTCATGTTTCCCAAAACATGCTCCGAAGTGTGTAAATTTCTTACAAAATAACCAAATCTTGGGGCCATGACCAATACAAAATTCTATTCCATAAAATGAACATTATTTTTATCTACAAATTGCCTTAATTAACTGACATGTGTGTTCCTTTCCCACAGGACCAGATGATGTTCTGTGACCACTGCGACCGAGGCTACCACACCTACTGCGTGGGGGTCCGCAGTATCCCCATGGGCCGCTGGGAATGCCCCAGCTGTCACCAGGAGGAACCACCAAAGCCAAAGTAAGCCACCGTTTTTGTCAACGGCCATTTTGTAAAAAAAAATCCTGTGCGAGTCTGAATTGTCAGTATGTGTGCACAAGATTGTGGAAAACAAGTTAAATAACACATCTTGTAATCTTTCGACACATCAAGACTTTGTCTTTACTATACGAGTTTGTCTTTGATTTCCATAGAATTGATGTAGAATCGTGTAAGAATTGGCGGCCCTATGTGCTTTTCTGTAAACCTATATTGTTCTAGAGATTCTGTAAATTCCTATAGATGTTTTGCTAAGGGTACCATCTTAAAATATGTAGAAGTAATGTACTGTAATGACCTTTACTAAAACCTTGGCTGTAGGTGGCATGATACATTTTGTTGTTTTTCAGAAGAGGTTTGTTCATGTTAAATATTTGTCATGTTTGCAGTTGAGTTCTGCTGAACATTGTTATCTGTCATGTTTGTAGGAGAGTTCTGCTGTAGTTATATGCGTATATCTGTCATGTTTGTAGGAGAGTTCTGCTGTAGCTATGTGTATATCTGTCATGTTTGTAGGAGAGTTCTGCTGTAGTTATATGTGTGTATCTGTCATGTTTGTAGGAGAGTTCTGCTGTAGTTATAATTTATATGCACATCTATTGTTTGTAGGAGAGTTCTGCTGTTGTTATAATTTATATGCACATCTGTCATGTTTGTAGGAGAGTTCGTCGACGATGAATGACAACTTAATGTTGATGAAGCTAGTCTACTGCCACATGAAGAATAACCATCGACCCACAAGAGTTGTGAAGTTTATATATAGATCAGATGCAGATGTTAATTTATGTGTAGATTGTCACAGTTTAGAAATGTTCTCTTGGTTGTTGTAGGGCTATGTCATTAGTTGTCAGGGTAGGAGTAATAGAAATATACACTTGTCTTTAGTTTTTTAAATTACATAAAAATACTGACATAGTAAACAGAAATTATTGACTTCATAAATGTGTTCAATAGTTAGTTCACTCCTGTCTGTAGAATGTTGTTAAAAAAGTTAATTCAGTACCGGTAGTTATGTTACATATGCTCAGTGAACTGTTTAGTTTTTATTGTTACAACAAAAACTGCCCTGTAATACGTGCTGTTTAAAACAATAAAATGGTAACATTATAACATGCCTATATATCGGCAATTCTTGAATGTCAAATAATTATTTTATACAAGTCCCTGGCTTGGAAATTCCAAAAAGCGTTTTGCATTTCACATTGGTTCAGCCGTCTGTCACTCACTGGTACATGGTAATAATGGAAGGTATCCTCGCAACCCACGGGTCATTGTGCTGTGCTGCGTATACCTCTGGCTGATCGTGTCCGAAAGTGTCGGGAATGACCTATAAAATTGACTTTTTGCCAATCGACACTGCATCAGGTGTGATAATAGGGCAAATACATGCCCCAGTTTGAAGTTGGATACATGACTGGTGGGTATTTCAACATAATGATCCATTTACGCCCTGAACATTGCGTTAACACGTGCAGTGTGTGGCTGAAATCACCCAAAATTATGTTGCATGATCGGAGGCTGACCACTCCTCATGGACGATGTCATTGGCCAACGTTAAAAGGATTTTTTGAAAGGGATGTGCCAGAAGTAGACCACAGCTGGACCAATGTAATCAGCCGTAGCGACCACTCGGTTACCACTGGCACGTGGGGATGGATGATGGAACTGTTTTGTCTATCTACATAGCTACTGGTCTTGGCAATAGAATGAACACAGGATGTTGGACCTCAGAACCTGGGAGGGGATACACTTACAGTGATCCACTATTAGATATTTACTTATAGAGATGATCCACCATTCCAAATTAAAGCACACAAAGACCGGCGTATACTGTTCAACAGACATTTAATTTTATTTGGTTGCATATCATTGACAGCAGGAGACTGTCCTGCATCAAGCCACTAGTGGGCAGTGAATTAGTGCAAACAAACATCTACATCTCTGACATCAAACATTACACGCCATTGTTCAGTCCAAATACTTGCTTCATTGTTCACAGATCCACTGGCAACAGCCCTGACAGTCACCATGACTACACTACTGCAAATGCTATACAGCGAATCAAATAAAAATCACTACATATGAAACTATTTACAAAATTATAAAACACTTGAAAGACACAAGGTATTGACAAAATTATATTTCCTTCATTGGCATTTGTCTGCATTCGTTATTGTTGAATAAGATTGCCACAAAGACAAAAAGTGAATTTTCCACTTGATATGAGTTGTTGGACATCATCAATATAATAGGTCCTTAAACATATCAACTGTGAAATGAGACATTATAGAATCTCATATCATGCATTACTGATATGGCCCAAAACTGGTTACTACAAACCTGATATAAAACTAGTTCCATAAACATCAATACCATTAACAACTTATATTAATTTTCACAAATATCTTTCAACAATTTGGCAGGTGCACTTTATCATAATTATCATAACATTCAGCGACTTTGCAATGTTCAAAACAGTATCAGAGGTGGCAGCTCAGGATAATTACTCTTAGTAACATAAATATTACAACTTGATTGCAAGTGGTATGTAAGATTTACTTGTTTCGTAAAACGAACCATTGGATCCGATTATTTTTGAAGTACAAACTGGTAGTAGTAACTTAGTTGTCATACTTTGGCACTGTGCATCTTTGGTTGTTATTACCTATTCCAACTAGTGCCGTTACTCTGACAATTTTCCAACAATAAACAAAACTATAAACATTACCCGACTCTAGAATTAGCATCTATTGCAAGATTTATCACACAGAATGAACCGGTAAAACTGATGTGCAGCTGCAATGCACATTTGCCTATGAAGAATATGTCAATAAAATGCACATATGCGAAGTTTGTGTTTGTATAAAATTAGTAACCAGTATATGTTCTGTCACTTAGGATCGATTAGCAGATTAATTTGTGCTATTAAATTGCTGTCAAATGACCCATAACTTACTATTAATTATTTACAAAGAACGCACTACACCTAACTGATGTTTCCAGGGTGAACCATTCTTGGGCTTCTCGACTGATTTCCACCAAAAAATACAGTATCAAAATCGCCTCTGTACATCGTTAATATAATAAAATAACAAAAGTTACATTCCTTGAAACAATGGCTCAAAGAATGACATCCTGTGTGTGATCACAACAGTTGGCAGTTAGTTTAACCACAAGAACACATCTTAATCCTCCCTTCGGATGACTACTCTGCTGAGTATTTTCACGGATGACCGATTTTCACAGATGACTGAACACCCACATCTCTGTCACCCGTGATATTCCTTCGCAATGTTGATTGGTCTGACTTTGCTGCAGTGCCACAAATCACGGTGCTGATTGGTCCAGCCATGGTGTAGCGCCACCACTGATTGGCCGAACCTCGCTGCAGTGCACCAATGGTGAGTGCTGATTGGTCACTTCATACTGCAAAGCAGTGGTCACCTGTTGAAGCTGACTGGCCACACGTATCGGACGTTGTTGCGTTTGTAAGCGAATATACACTCCCTTCCTCCTGTTTGCATCTCGGCCTTCACCGAGACTGGCCACGCGTTCTCAGTCAGCTGGTCCTCTGAAACACACACACATATACAACATCAATTTTATATATCTTATGAATTATAATTTTTTTTTTCTGTATTTTTATTATATAACAATTTTTTATTTACCTTAACTATTTATATTGATGCAATTGTCTTAATATTTTAGAAACAATATCATATATCTTAAATACTTGGTATATATATCTTACATTTTTAAATATATAATTTACCATGATATACATTTTAATAACTTTTTCTTTTCAACTTTTATTTATTGTGATGAGTGTACGTGCTTATGAACGTACAGGAGATACAGCGATCTAGAAATGCTATTACCTTTAATAACAATAATAACTTCACTAGTCTGGATAATCATTTAACCTTGTTCTACTGATACACTACCAGGATCCCGCACAGGGCCTTGAAACTCTTGAATTATATTTGACATAATTCAAGGCCTAGAAATCCTTGAATTTTACATAAATAGCCTTGAAAGGCCTTGAGTTTTACTGTGGTCAATTAAAACTACTATTGACCCATCTGTCGTGATGAGTATCAGCCAAACACCTGTAGGCAAGCAGGCGGCAAAGCTTAGCACTACATCATTATCAATATTAGGAAAGACAACGTATAAAATTATTCTCATGTTCACTGGGTTGTTAATTGTAAACGTAGTGAAATCGTCTTGGATTTCAAATCTTCAGAAGTGAATGGACTATGTTGCATTATCATCTATCAACATCACAGTATGGGATACCATGCTCACTGAAATCTCGCTAGGTCTCGCCACCAGATGTACCAAGCAATGTTTACGAGTGCAAGAGTGAGCGTTATTGCTAGATGTGGTCACACACAGTTCATAACTGTCATTCGCTGGTAAATAACGAACCTACTAAAAATTGATGTGTTGCAGTTATTTCCTGCTTCTTTGGGAATGTTTCTGTGAATTGAAGCTAACATTTTGCTAAAACATCCTGAGAACTGGCGACATACTTTGCAAAAACAGTTTCTGAATGCACCCGCTGCCTAAAGTTGCTTTTTCTAACAATGTCTATAAATAGTATATTAACTGGTGGAGTTTAGCCAACTAGGCTAAGATATTTAGCTAATTGTCGGGAAAGTGCAACTAGGCTAAGACGTTTAGCTAATTGTCGAGAAAGTGCAATCTGTTTTACCTATTCCCAGCACGAGAATGTAAAGACCGTAGTGCTGTGGATTCGTGATCTGGAACTGTGTTGCGATGATGTTACCTGAAAAGAAATGATTATAACACAATCATGATACTGACAATTTTTGTCAAGACACAAACTAGCATTTCATGGAGGCCCCTGCACATCGGTGAGGATATTTTTTAATAAAACAGAATCAAGAGTATATTGCCCCCTGAATTTTAGTTTTGATTTGAAAACAATTATTCTCATTTCTATAACCAAATATGATTGTTGCTTTAAAACGTTATGAAGTGATCTTATATGCAATAAATAAATTGTGCCCAGAAAATGGTGAGAAACACACAAAAATGTACAATAAAAAAATTCAATGCACTAAAGATGGATTAACATAAAAAGTAAAGTAGTCCCATGCATCTGACAAGATTAGGCACGTATAATACGTACAAACATCCTTCGTAGTCATGGTGCGTCGCACTGGGACCATCTTCGTTGTGATACTATCGTCCTGCTCATCCGGAATGATCACCTTCAGGAAGCTGTCAAGGTTACACAGGGACGGTAACTGTGGACACAAACCAGAAACATGCATACTTTACAATTTAACTTAAAATTTTAACTTATTATCAGAAATAATTTTGCACAGACAGATTTAAGATAGGCCAGTTATGAAATATCTTAAAGAATAAGTGGCGCAATAAGCCACCGTTGTATTGTCATCGCACGTTTCCTGTATTACTTCTAAATGTGGTTTTCAGTAAGCATCCACTATGGAAAATAATAAATATCCTATTTCCAGGTATCCAGGATTATTTTCAACAATTTCCACCATTTGCAGCAAACCAGACTGACTTCGGGGCAAAATGACCTTTGAACCATCTATGAGAGAAATGCAGCATCACGACACATGGAAATAAGTGACTGCCCGAGAGGGCGGAAGATAAAACAACGTGACTCCCCACCCCAAAATGGATCGCAGGGAACAAAACAACATTTTACGACTCGAAACATTCCTTCTACACTACCGTGACACTCACACTGTTGGTGGGTGAGGCCTCCAATGTCTGTCTCAGGTTCTTGAGGACCTGGATGGCACTGCTGAGGGTGGTGAGGTAATACCCGCCCTCACCTGCCATCAGACATGGGTGAATTAAACCCCACATGTAGTCGAGTTCGATCTCGGCCGCCACGATCCCACAGTGTGACAGCAAGTAGATCAACATCGGCAGCAAGTCTGAAACCAGCCATAGTTTATATTGTTACCTATATACTAATTAATACGCCAACTTTGGGGTATTCATTGCATCGCCCAAGTCAAGTCAAATCTTGTTTGGATTCATCCCTGTTCATCCATGCTTTTTTATGTTCTTTACATATTTACTCATTTATATAATAAGTGGTTAAAACTTCTTGGATCGTTGTCAGATATCACCAGCAACAGTAACAAATTGCTAATATGTTATATATTCATGTTTAATAATACAGACTTGGTGATGTCTAACAATTTGTTTAATTTGATTTTGACAATTCTTATGTTGTATTTTTGTTGTAAGACTACAAATGTGTAAATATCTATAGTAATAACTTTAAGATGGTTATTTTAACTGATGATGGTATCACTGGAAGATGACTTTTAGCCAAGTGACACCCATGCAATGCAACACGCTGACAACTATAATATATGCTCTATTTTTGTTCTTGTACATATTGTGTTGTGAAATAAAGTTACTAACTCCCTCTCCCTCTCCCTCTCCCTCTCCCTCTCCCTCTCCCTCTCCCTCGCCCCCTCCCCCTTTTTCCCCCCCCTCTCCCCTTCCTTCCTCTATTTTTAAATTATGGCCTGGAAAAAAGGGCCTACAAATTATATAAAATTTAAAAAGACCTTGGATTTAAAAATTTTTTTATCTTTTTAACAAGGTTGGTTTTCAGAAAAAAAATTTAAAAAATTAGTTCCCTTTGGAAAATTTTTTTACTTTTTTTACTAAACAAAAAACGGGTGAATTTCCAAAGACCCGGGAAAATTTTCCATTTAAACAAAAACAAAAAAAAATGACAATATTGGGAAGAACCCGGGTGTTAGTTGAACAAACGGATATCCCAATGCACCTGTTTAAACCTGCTTTAAAACAACACCAGTCCAATAATTTGTTTAAGGGCATACAAACAACACACCACTTCAAGTAACTTGTGTGGTCAATGGTCATACAAACAACAAAACCACGTCAAGTAACTTGTTGGTCAATGGTCATACAAACAACACAACACGTCAAGTAACTTGTATGGTCAATGGTCATACAAACAACACAACACGTCAAGTAACTTGTGTGGTCAATGGTCATACAAACAACACACCACGTCAAGTAACTTGTGTGGTCAATGGTCATACAAACAACACACCACGTCAAGTAACTTGTGTGGTCAATGGTCATACAAACAACACACCACGTCAAGTAACTTGTGTGGTCAATGGTCATACAAACAACACAACACGTCAAGTAACTTGTATGGTCAATGGTCATACAAACAACACAACACGTCAAGTAACTTGTGTGGTCAATGGTCATACAAACAACACAACACGTCAAGTAACTTGTGTGGTCAATGGTCATACAAACAACACACCATGTCAAGTAACTTGTGTGGTCAATGGTCATACAAACAACACAGCCACGTCAAGTAACTTGTGTGGTCAATGGTCATACAAACAACACACCACGTCAAGTAACTTGTGTGGTCAATGGTCATACAACAACACCCACGTCAAGTAACTTGTGTGGTCAATGGTCATACAAACAACACCCACGTCAAGTAACTTGTGTGGTCAATAATCATACAAACAACACCCACGTCAAGTAACTTGTGTGGTCAATGGTCATACAAACAACACGACCACGTCAAGTAACTTGTGTGGTCAATGGTCATACAAACAACACGCCACGTCAAGTAACTTGTGTGGTCAATGGTCATACAAACAACACGCCACGTCAAGTAACTTGTGTGGTCAATGGTCATACAAACAACACGCCACGTCAAGTAACTTGTGTGGTCAATGGTCATACAAACAACACACCACGTCAAGTAACTTGTGTGGTCAATGGTCATACAAACAACACACCACGTCAAGTAACTTGTGTGGTCAATGGTCATACAAACAACACACCACGTCAAGTAACTTGTGTGGTCAATGGTCATACAAACAACACACCACGTCAAGTAACTTGTGTGGTCAATGGTCATACAAACAACACACCACGTCAAGTAACTTGTGTGGTCAATGGTCATACAAACAACACGCCACGTCAAGTAACTTGTGTGGTCAATGGTCATACAAACAACACACCACGTCAAGTAACTTGTGTGGTCAATGGTCATACAAACAACACACCACGTCAAGTAACTTGTGTGGTCAATGGTCATACAAACAACACACCACGTCAAGTAACTTGTGTGGTCAATGGTCATACAAACAACACACCACGTCAAGTAACTTGTGTGGTCAATGGTCATACAAACAACACACCACGTCAAGTAAGTTGTGTGGTCACTGGTCATACAAACAACACG